>CM067494.1:5799726-5845937 GCA_034552555.1 Semaprochilodus insignis
CACAATATAGAAATATGTACACATGCACTCGTGACTGGCGAGTGTCTTTTTCTGAATTTATACAAACACTATTTCCTTTTATATTAAATGTGTTTTGGGTAGTTTACGTTTATGAACAGAGACCTACAGATGCAGAGACCTAAGGATGGTCTTAGACCTTTGCGTTGTAATACAGGTTGGGGTAATACAACATAATACAACATGCTGAAGTTCTATTGAAGAGGAGAAACAGCAAGGACAGAGCTTATCCCTGTACGTGACTAATTGAACAGCCACGATTGCAGCCATTCAACGAGCAGTAATGCCCTCCATGAGCCATCCTGTTAGTGCCGGCACCACTGGCAGATGGATGCATGACTCAGGACTACATGCACACAGGCCGTTACGACGATATTGCCCTTAACACCAAGTGAACGTCACCAAAGACTGCAATGGTGTCATGCCAGACTGTCATGGAGTCACTCAGAATGGCAACAGGTCATCTTCAGTGACGAGCTCCATTTTGTCTTGGTGGAGACGACCAACAAATCTGTGTGTGGAGGCACCGTGGTCAGCGCCAAGATGAACGGTTTGTTGTGAAGCGTCACACGTTTGAAAGGCCTGGTGTCACTCCACCTCCTACCACACAATCTGCAGGAACTGTGTGAGAATCTTCAAGCTGCATGGGATGGATCATCACAGGACACCATTAGGAACCTCTACAACTCCTTGCTAAGATGTTTGCATGTTGCGTTAGCAAATATGTCGGCCCGACGCCATACTGAGAGACACTACTTCTGCATGTGTAGCTCAATAAATATTACCCATATCAGTCTAAATTTTTCATAATTTATTGTTTCCAAGGTTCATGTAAATAGGACCTTGGACGTTTTAGTGTGACAGATGCAAAGAATTGGTTTGGTTTGGATCAGTGATTGGCTCACCCACTGCTCCAAATTCTCTAGAGCTGCTCCACTGACACAGCGTGGACGTTCTTTATCCTCCCAAGACAGGTGGTCAAGTCTTAACCTGTGCCCTTCTCAGGCCTCCTTGCTTGCCAGAGCCGGTCTTTGCCGCTTGATCCCGCTGACCTTTAATCGCGTCTTAGAAGGCCTCTCGGCTGAACTCCCCTTATCTGGCATTACGGTGCCGATTGGGATGTTTCAACAGTTCATCTTGGGATAATCCCAGACACCACTGAGAAAAACAGATGAGCAAGGTGCAACCAAATATTCTGAATGAGGTGTTTATTTCATCCGAATGTGAGGATGATTTGAGCACCCTTTCACAGTTTCAAAGACGACACTCTTTCAGGGCGCCGTGTTCTCTGGTATTCAGCTAATGCATAAATCCCATCTGCTTCAGCAATCCTTGAAGACTGGATCAAATCGGATGAAATGGATTTAGTCAAATGTGCCGTAAAGTGAGGATATATTGGAGTTTCTGTAATCCTTGAGAAAATGGTTAAAGGAACCTTAAACTTCAGCGTCTTTTAATCTTTTTCCCCCCTCTTTACATTTTACAGGTCAGATGATCCCACATCCCAAGACTGCAGAGTAAGAGAAAGTGAGTTATTCTGATATGCACTACACAATATCAGGGGGTTTTTGTGGTAATTGGGCATTGTATGCACATTATATTGGTCAATATTGGTCCATTTTCATGGTCAAAAGTCCCTCAATTTTCTATTAAATAATTTAATAAATGCTTGACTTATTTTAGAATTATTCTTTAGTACCTCTTTAGTGTGAACACCTAGTCAGTGCATCAAGATAAAATTAGTTTTAGGCATTTATGACTCGCTGGTAAGTGATGGTAAGTCTGAAAATTACCATCCCATCATATATTAGATTTAGTATAACTATTAAAAAGAATACACATAGTTTGGCATGGTTTTACGTTTGAAGCATTTAAAATGATTAAACCTTGCAAAATTTGAATGATCTTTGTAAAACCTTCATCTGAAATGTCTTTTGGCACAGCCAACGATAAAGAGACTTTTATTGTGACATGCTGTTTGCACAATTAAAAAGTCCAGAGTGACCTTCTACCACAAATATTGAAAAAGTGCCATTTTTAGGGTTAGCATGGTTAGATTTGCTTATTGGGCCAGGTAGTACGCCTCCAGGAAAATCAATGAAAATATGTTATTATTATAATAATGTTTATTTATTTGACAAAAATAATGTACAACTTTGAGTTCAAGGACAAAAATGTATACAGGTGTCCAGACCCAGGGTTTCGTTTCTACACATTTTTAAAACTGACAAATATTATTCAAAATGTATTTCTTGTTAATGTGTACAGTTGTGCCATTTGACATTTCCTGCGTGGTAAAATAATGATCCTATTTTAAAGAGAACGTATTCACTTAAAAGCTATAAAACAAATGTAAATACATTTAATAGATTCCTGCAGAGACTAAAATGCACATCATTGACCTATAGCCTATATGGATATGAACCAATAAATCACTGTTACTGTGATCGGTACTATGTGTTTCTATTCTACACTATATAATATTTAAGAATATATATATTCTAGAGCTGCACAATATATTGTTTCAGCATCGTCATTGCAATGTGTGCATGTACAACACTCACATTGAAAGACGTGCAATGTTAAGTAAGACAAGTAAAATGGAACATGTCATGCAACTTTTTTGCTTCTTGATACAAAAGACTCTTATTCTGGTTCCTGGATTCTGATTTAAGACTTCTCAGATACACAGAGAAGAGTCACGGCTCTCACAGCTATTGTGCCTGGTGCACTGAAACCGATTATAGAGCATAAAACGTCCAGAAATTATTGTTTACACTCACAAGAGTGCTAAAAAGTCATTTCTCAGCTTTAAAAAAACCCCAATCATTTCATAATGAATGTTTTCTGAAAATTGATGTTGCAGTCATCTGGTGAAAATTCCTGAATATTTTTCATATCGTATAATATATCACAGGGAATAAAAATTGAAATGTCATTTTTCTCCCCAAGCATTGTGCAGACCCAGTATATTCTATTTTTTGCATATGGTGTCTTTAAGGCTGATATATGTAAATGAGCTTTGTTCTTATGACCACTGTATAATGTGTTTGTTGGGGTGTTTTCCACAAAGCAGGGTTTCTCAGTTAGCCAGCTAACATGGGCCCAGAAAAGAGGACTGGCCAATAGGAAAAGAGCTGATAGCCATTCCTATTGGGCAGGCTTGACTTTTGGCCTGAGTTATCTGGCTAACTGAGAAACCCTGCAACTCGACAAGCTTATATTATCCCTAATATATTGTGTCTGTAATAATCCACAGATGGAGTGGCTGACGAGGGCCGGAGTGGCTCATATGGGGATGGCTCATTGTTCACGGCGGAGAAGCTGCTCAGACAGGCGCTGCAGGTGAGGTGTGGCACGCTCTGCCAGCGCAGCAATGTGACCTTGGACTGGCGCTGGAGTGCAGCTTTTCCTCCAGACCAGATGAATCTAATCCCGCACAGACTGCACTGTCTCCCTGGAAGACAGATTAGTGGAATCTAGACATTTTTAATCACAGGTTCTCCGTTCTGAGGTTTTGTCTGATCGGGTTAAAAATACTGCTCAGTTGGGAAACATTCTGAAACCTCTCTGAGTAAGAACACTGATGCTAAGATCAAGTCTCATCAGTTCCAGTAATTCTGTTCTGTTTAAAGGGCATAAATAATCCCAAATCAGCATTCTTACTCTAAGAGGTTTGATAAACTTGCTAACATTTTATTGCCATTATTGTTGGGTTTTTTGGTTTTTTTTTTGGATTTTATTGGCTGTATTCCAACACTGTGTAAATATGTCCTGCATGTACGCATTCAGATCCCATGCTGCACTGAATCATTTCCATAATTGAATAATATTGTTATGCAGTTAGGGGCTCGCAGCTAACAGTACAGTTGTACATGTTGAGTAGGCAAATGTGTGTGTATTCAGATCTGTTTATCTCTTTCAGCCTCACGACTGGCGGCCACAGTCTCCTCCTCGGAGCCGGCGAAAGTTGCTGCAGTCGGCAGGAATTATGCCCTACTCTCCTCTGAATGTAGCTTACAATGGCAAAACCTGCATTCTCTTTAGAGCCAGGAAGCTGGCCATCAGGTACAGAAACCACACTTTAGTGGACCTGACCGAGAGGGCTTTTGGCCCTGATGCACTAGTGGACACCAAAGGATCGTTCTGCAGCAAAGATAAAGCCACGTAAGTGAAATGATTTCTTTGTTTCAGGGTAAATCCACTTCTTCAGATCGTTTACTGACCACCTCAACATTTGCTTCAACAAGGAACTCCACCAATTTCTTTCAGAATTCCTATATAATTATAAGGTTAATGCGCAGAGACAGATTTGTTCGCAGTGGTGATGGTAGGAACTAGACCTCTAAAAGCTTCCTCACAGAATGTTTTTATATATTGGATGGTTATGAATGCAATGTATAGTGTTGGATACATTGATTTACAGTAATTTTGTGATGTAGTTCGGTTTAAAATGTATTTTAGTCTGTTCATGGTGTAGAGATACACAAAAGGTGTCCCCACAGAAAACATATTTTTTAATCCCTATTATCAACATCACATATAAAATCTCAGAAGATATATGTAGGTTGTTTATCAACCACAGAATTATATGTTACATTCTAGAAATTTTGAAATATCGTTTACATTAGAATAGCTTTGTTTATCCAAATATACAGTTTTATATAACAGTATTTTAAACTTATGAATAGACTAGATAGAATATATAAAACTACATGATTAATTAAATAACTATCTAATAAATTATATTTAGTCATATGTTTAGCATACATTTTGTACTGAAGGATATTTTTCCATTTGTTTCAGTCAGTGTGTGAAATACCCCCTGGTATTTGGGGGGGGTCCTATGTTGGGTGGCTGCTAACTCACTGGCCATAGATGTGCTGATGCTACCTTCACTGGCAACAGTGGTGACTGGTTTAACAGTTCTTTCTCTGGAAATGCTCTTTTCTGGTTTGGTAATGTGTTGTTCAACACTTTAACTGAGACCTTACCCATCTCCTATTAAGTCCTTTGCTTTGGGAAAAGACCTGCAATTCATTCCACCAGACTCTTGGGAAAACTGGGCAAATTCAGAATTTAGAACCATTGACCATTTGTACTTGCACATAGAGGCATTTCACCGCTGCATTTAACCAATCCATGCAGTGAAACACACTAATGAACGCACACACACATTGGGGCAGTGACCGGAGTGATGGGCAGCCCTATCCACAGTGATTAGGAGTTGGGGATTAGGTGCTTTGCTCAAGGGCACTTGTGTCGTGTCTTGTTGGTTCAGGTGAATGAATGGTTTGTTAACCTCCAGCCCACAATTTGACTGCTCTTTTCAGATTTACAGATATGCTGTAGCACATTGTAAAGTTCTGAGTAAATCAATTTGCCATAGTGCCACCCTGCGGCAGTTCATTTACATTTACTGTTATGGCATTTAGCAGACGCTCTTATCTAGAGCGACTTATAACCGTCCTTAGTGTTCAGTCAGAGAATGTTTCCTAGCTAGTACAAGGAGGTTAGAGTCTAAAACTCCCCTTGAGCTCAGACGCTGCCCACACAAGGGCCAGTGCTGATACCTAGAAAGAAGAATACAGAGTTAAGTACAGCAGAAGTGCACTACCTAGAAATACCAACCCAGCACTCATACCTAGATAGAAGAAAGGTTATGCTCAGTGTAAGTGCAAAACAAAGCATTTCTGTATATACATCTATTAGTGCTCACTGACTTAAGTGCTTTACAAAGAGATGGGTCTTCAGTCTGCATTTGAAGACCATGAGAGAGTCTGCTGTTCGGACAGCCAGTGGAAGTTCATTCCACCATCTGGGGTCCAGGACCGAGACGAGCCTGGATGCTTGTCTTCCGTGCATTTTGAGGGATGGCAGGTCAAGCTGACCTGTACTAACTAAAGATCAGTGCTGCATCTTTAGTTGGTCAAGAATATCATAGACGGAAGCTCACTGTTTCATGGACCAAGCATGCAAACAATCACCTTTCCCCTGAAATTTAAGAGTCTGTTATACCCTAGTAGACATCATAATAGCTTTACCCCCTACACTGAATTTTGACACATTCAGGGGGTCCAAGATGTTATTTAGGAGGTCATGGACCCCCCAGGCCCCCCCTGAGTTTTATACCTTGGTTTTGGTGATATTTTGTCTTTCCACAAAATTATACTATGCACACAGCAGTCATTTTTCATCAAATTCAGATTGTTATGAAACATCTCCTCTACTTCTACAAATGGTGGTAGATTTATAATATGCTGTTTACACACATTGTGAAAAAGAATAAGTCATTATCAAATTACACTATGCTTTTGCTGAGGGATTATAATACATCGTTACTCGGGGATAACTGATAAAGTAGTTGCGATATTTGTGTTTTTTTGGTTTAGACTCAATCTACGTTTTGGAGATGTGGAGGACATCAGAGGACTTTCGATCAGGTCAGTATAGTCCTTCACTTTGGTACTTTATCATTTCGAATAACACCGGTAAGAAAATGTATTCATGCCATAAAACGCTTGCATCGTTTTTCAACAGACTGCAGATGTCCAACACTTTCTACGAGTCAGCAGGACAGAACTGGTTTACTCTGGACAGCGTTCACATCCACTACAACTGGACACACGAGGCCACGTTCAACGCGACTGACGTCTACGCTCCATCCACCAACTCTTATCACTGCCAACACGTCAGCAGCCTCCAGAAATACGACACACTGCTGGTGCCCAGCTCCAACACTGACAACTCTGCAAACTGGCATATAACATTCACAGATTTCCAGGTAGGCATTCAACAGCATTCATGATATTAAATTTTTGAGTATATGCTCTATTAATATTGTAGCTGTTGGTCAGGATAATGCAATAATTACACTACACATTGAAATCTCCTTCTTTTTTAAAGAGGGTCCCCTGCCATCACATGCAGGATACATGATGTAACTTGAAATGCTCTTGTATCTGGGCCACCCCACTCGGGACTGCTCTTTTTTCCCAGGGAGACCTACAAAGCATTGCTTACACTGGAAATGAGATTTGAATGGAACTTTGGAGCTTTGGTGTTTTCCAGTTGTGAAGTGACGTTTTTTTTAACTTGATAGTTCAAGACGTCAGTGTGCAGTAGAGACAGTAATAGCAGGACAGCCTATGATTTATATGACTAAATACCAAAACTAAGATTAAAAAGCAAAACTCTTAAGACTAGATTCCGGGGGGATGGGGGTGTTGGGTGAAGGGTGTGAAAAGAGGGTGGAGACAACCTAGAAACCAAAATATACAGAAACACATGGCAAATGACAGGAGGGACAAATAAACAAAGGCAGATTTAGGCAGAGTGTGAAGAAAGGCAAGGCATGACTTATAAACGTATGCATACAAAAAATAAATTTCTCTGTTTTGATAAAAAAAATTGTGTGCGCTCCAGTTTAAAGGCTTGTGGGCTTGTCACAATAATGAATTTTGGCTAATGCCATATAAATAATCATGATTAACAATTTAAATGCCTTTTTGTTCACTGTGACCACCTTTTAAGGTTTATACCTGACATAACCAGATTGGTTGATTAGCAGTTTTGTTTCTTAGCTATTGATTAGCTAACAGACACAACTCAAGCACAACCCAAACAAACAAATATTACTCACCCCTGCCCTCTAAAGATGTTCTAAAGAGCACCAAGTCAGAACCAAGTCTGCTTTCCTATTTAGATGTATTAAGCTCAAGCCAGCTGATGAAGAAGCACCTAGTTCCCATTCTGTTTGTTGTCATTACATAATTGTGCTCAGATTATTGGTATCAGGTGGTCTGTAATAACTGAAACAGGTCTGGACTTTTTGACAACGTTCTGTCTAACCTTGAAACAGTAAGCATGTAAAATGTATTTGTGGGCGAAGCATTATTATGTCGATTATGTCGATTATGTAGACTTTCTTTCTAATAAGCGCTGCTTCATTTCCTTTCCCCAGATCCAAGCGTTCAATGTCCACTCCAGCAAGTTTGCCTCGGCCAGCGATTGTGCCACTTTCTTCACCCCGGCCATCCTCATGGGCCTCATAACCTCCCTCATCCTGCTGCTCGTCCTGGCCTACGCCCTGCACATGGTGGTGCACTTGAAGCACATCGACCGTTACGAAGAGCACAAGACCACTGTGTACTTCCCTCGCAATACGGAAGTCGAATGCACAGACAAGAACAACGTGTAGACCTCCAGGATCCTCCTGAGGACCTCCGAGCAGAGAGACAGACAGTTTGGCTCTGAAGCCCCTTCAGTGAATTCCAGTGGCAGGTCGGAAGCACTACCTTCAGAGCTTTCCGGCTCTGACTGCGCTACTACACTCGCAGGATTGTGGTAGGACAGTGAGAGTCCAAAGCAGTTTCCTGTGGGATTTTACAAGTTCTGCTGCATTACGGTGGATTCAGAATTACCGAGATTCATATCTGCCAGCATACAAAAAAAAAAAAAATCTTTGATGGGGGAAAATGCCGTAATAAGCACACGAGCAGGAGAGCTGCGGATGTTTTTTGAATGAAATTCAGTTTAGCACAATAACCAATGTACCTTGAATTTGCATCGTCTGTCTTAGCATATAACTTTCTGGCGAGGACCAGCTTAATTTAGATATGGACGATTTATTACACTTACAAACTGTGTATAAACTATATTATGTGATTGAGCTACTACAAATTTGAAGTCCTGACTTGTCTTCATGTGTTAGACACTGAGAATATGGTAATACTCAGCCTGAATCAATACATTTCAAGCCTTTTCTTTCTTCCTAAAGAGATGTTATCTGTGAAATTATGTCTAAGAAGCCTACAGTACTGTGCAAAAGTCAGAGACCACCCTTCATTTATTTTATTTCCAGTCAAAATGGCTATAAAGGACAAGTTATTCATTATTCGGGAGACATTTCTGAGAGGATTTACAAAGCTGGAGTTCAAAACATTATTAAAAGTTACAGAGAAAATAGGACTCCCGTGCAATACCTGGTAGACCACCCAAACTGCCCCACATCAAGTAAACAGCACTTATAGTGTTCATCGTTGAGAGCATTTTTGAGAGAGAGAGACAAAGAGAGAGAGAGAGAACAGAAAGCTCCACTCTTGCTTCAGATTTGAAAACATCCACAGGTGTTTCTGTCTATCCATC
Source organism: Semaprochilodus insignis (assembly GCA_034552555.1). Lineage (NCBI taxonomy): Eukaryota > Metazoa > Chordata > Actinopteri > Characiformes > Prochilodontidae > Semaprochilodus > Semaprochilodus insignis. Next base: position 5,808,892 of record CM067494.1, read on the forward strand.
CACTGTGAAAAGACACCTGAACGCTATGGAGGTCTGAAAGGATGTGTAGCTGTCAAGAAACCCTCACTGAGAAAAGGGAGACAGACACATCCAACAAAGAAGCTGCTGGTGTTCTCAGAACAATAGACTGACCATCCCAGAATCCAGACCTCAACACCACTGAATGTGTTTGGGATTTATGCAACCAGCTTCTAAGACTGAACTTGAAGCATGTAGCTGGAGATGTCTTTGAAAATTGAGTTGAAGCTGTAATAAAGGCTTAATACTGAAAAGAAAGCCATTGTATTTAGTTATAGAGGCTACTGAAATATGTTTTCTGATGAAAAATGAATAACTTGTCAGATTTTGACAGCAAACTAAACAAATAAAGAGGGATTCCTGAGGTCTGCACAGTACCGTATACAGATTTATTAGATACATCTACCTTGTATCTACCTCTTAATGTCCATTTGATCAGCTCCATTTACCATATAGGAGAACTTTGTAATTCTACATCACCCACCATCACGCTGTTCGTCAATGGTCAGGACCCCACAGAGCAGGTATTATGTAGGTGGTGGATCATTCTCAATGCTGCAGTGACACTGACGTGGTGGTGGTGTGTTAGTATGTATCATGTTGGTGTGAGTGGATGTGTCCTGTGGGGGTCCTGACCACCTATATGGTGAGCAGAGCAGACACAAGTGGGTAATAATGCAGAAACAAGGTAGATGAACCAAATAAAGTGCTCAGTGAGTGTATACTGTCAAGAACGGTTTCTATGCAGTATGTAACGGAACCCAAAGTGTCACCAGATACCAAATCTTACCCTCAAGGATTTGCAGAGGATTAAGTAGGCTGTTTCATTCTTAACTGGAAGATATGTGTGTTTTTAAATAGTTGTGTTGTTGCATTTTTGTGTAAACTGTACGTTTACTCCGGTTTTGTAATTTCTTATTTTTTTTATTCTTATCTTTATGTATGCTTTTAAGCTGAGCCTTTGACAGTGAGCTGGATATTAGCCTCTCACTAACCAGTTGGATTTTATCTACAACCGTCGAAGCACAAAGGAAGCAACATCAAGTTGTAACATACAGCATGCCAGTGGCTACGACCATCTCGATACCACAATCTGGTGGTTAGCATTGTATAATCTATACTGATAATAATCATTATATTCTAAATGAGGGGGAATAAACGTTTTTTCATTTGCACATGTATGAAATGGCCGATGGTGTGTTGATGTTAAATTATTCTTGTCCCCTCTGTTTCTGTTGAGTTCAATAAAACCAGCAGCACATTTAGGAGAGCCGTCAGTCCTGCTTGAGCGTTACCGTAACTGTTCATTTATTGTATCCGTGCACTAACTGTTGAGCATGGGAAACATGTTAAAGTGATACTTTTGGCCAAATATATGAATCTGAAAACAACATAATCATGGCCTAAATACACTCTTCATCAAAAGAATAGCTGCACCCAGAAGGAGGTGTGGGATTGCAGTGCTATTGGGAAGGAAGATAAAGATTACCAGGAACAATAAATGATGATCAATTTAGACTGATATGGGTAATATTTATCGAGCTACACATACAGTAGTACTGTCTCGTATGGTGTCGGGCCGCCATGTTTGCTAATGCAGCATACCAGAAGTCTCAGCATGGAGTTGTAGAGGTTCCTAATGGTGTCCTGCGATAATCCATCCCACACAGTTCCTGCAGCTTTTCCAGTAGAGTTGGAGGTGGTGTGACACCAAGCCATCTGGATGTGCGACACGAGACCACAAACCGTTCATCTTGCCGCTGACCACGGTGCCTCCACACACAGATTCATTGGTTGTCTCCACCAAGACAAAAGTGGGACTCATCACTGAAGATGACCCACTGTCATTCTGAGTCACTCCATGACAGTCTGGCACGACACCATTGCAGTCTTTGGTGACGGTGACGTGGTGTTAAGAGCAGTCGTCGTAACGGTCTGCGTGCATGTAGTCCTGCGTTGTGCAGCCATCTGCCAATAGTGCTGGCACTAACAGGATGACTCATGGAGGGCATCACTGCTCGCTGAATGTCTGCAATCGTGGCTGTTGGGTCAGTCAGGAACAGCAATAAGGCCCGTCCTTGCTTACATCACATGTGCGGTCGAGCGTGAAGCTTGAATCATTTGCATGTCTCATAATGTCAAACCCACCCACTAAGTTTCATTCCTGTCGGGTGATTCCTTCTGGGTGCAGCGATTTGTGGAACTATTTTTTGACAATGAGTGTACATCTCACCTTTGGCTGACTGCAGGTCATTCACATTTTAGCCTGTTAATGTTCAGTTCCGAGAATTAGAATTTGCTCTGTATGTTCTCTGAGGTTGTCTGAGGCAAATCAGTAGAATTCAGTCAAACCATTTGACTTTGTTGTAGTTTTTTTTTTAAACTCCTCAACTTTTTTTAATGGGGTGAGTCTGATGTGATATGTATGCATTATTGCAGGTGTTAAATTCTCAAAATGTACCATTTACTCCCCTGCCTATACAGACAGTCCACTCTGAACCACTGTTCCACAGCCTGAGCTCAATGAATCTCGGCATCAGTCGTCCTGCAATATGCCCGGACCTTCAGAGAAGAACAAATCCACCGATAGGATAACCTGGTCATTCAGCACATTCAGGTGGTCAGCTGGCTTCCATTTGTTACCATATAATGTTGCTGAGCCTCAATCTGACCAACTGAAGCTACCCCAGATCATAACACTGCCTCAAGATGCTTGTATAGTGGGCCCTATGCATGATGGGTGCTTTGTTTCATGTGTTTCCCTTCTTACCCTGATGTGCCTGTAGTTCTGGAATAGGGTCATTCTGGACTCATCTGACCACATGACCTTTTTCCATTGCTCTAGAGTCCAGTCTGTATGCTCCTTACCAAATTGGAGGTTTTTTTTAAATAGCCTCACTAACAACTGGTTTTCTTCTGACCACACAGCTGTTTAGTTCCAATCATGTCAGTTCTGGTCATGTGGAAATGCTCTTACTTTCACTACTAAACATAGCCATGAATTCTACTGTCCGTTTTTCACCATTTGACACATTTCTTCCATAAAGTTGACGGTTTCCAGGTAATTATGTAATTATGTAATTATGCACTAGATAGTTCTTTACCCAATTCCAGTCATTTCAGCTCAGTCCCCTTAGTGGTATTCTTTGTTCGATAGGTAGTAACTGCATCAGTTAGGGTGAAAAGAACTGTTGCCAGCTGAAACACAGTCATTTGATTGGATGATTACTGGGGTAATTATCCAATCAAATGCTCATACGTATTTGCTTATGGCCTGGCTGGTTACATCCACCTGTACAGCAGTTTGGTTCCACCCATTCACACTTGAGTATGTTTTTTTTTTTTTTTTTTTTAAATGGCATGCGATACAGGATCAAAAACAGGTAATTTATTGCATTTTGCTACATACAACCACACAGATCTTATCAGCGGAAAAAACAACTAATAGAAAAGACATAGGCCCTTTAATTTATCATATAAAATATGTGATTTTGAACAAAACAATAGACATTTCACATTACAATTTTGAATGAAAACAAACAATAAACCAAACCAAAATGACTGTTCAATATACCTGTCCAAGAGAACAATATTCCATCACTTCAGACCAACCAGAACATGTTTGGAAGGTTTCGTCTTCATTTGAATGCGTCAATTGCCACCGCCATTGCAACGCCAAACCCTGCCACCTAGCGGCTAAACCGTGTATGTGTAACTTTCCACATAATTAGATCTCGTAGAACAAACAAACAGAAAAACAAACAATCTTAAACAGACTATTAAATGGCAAGAGATTAAAAAAGTGTGTATACTAAATTCGATACGTGAATATTTTTGCTAGCACTGAATCTGCGGATTCAACCTGTTCAACTCATTTACACCGCTGAACTAGGCTGTATCCCAAATCACTGCTATCGAAATCTGTAGGGCACTACATAGATGAACTCGCCTTAGTGTGCAATCAGAGCCTGTTGAAGGGGAGACTCGACACTTCCGCCCCGTTATACCACAAACTTCAATGCAGAACGCTAGAGGGCGCCAGAGTTTAAGTAAACGGGCTGCAAATGTTTTATCGGCTTTCACGATGGAATTTATATTCATTTTGGAAAGTAGAAAAATACATTAAGTAAAAGGATATCTATGAAAACCTGCCAGTTTTCTTTCTACAGTAAACATTAGGATGGTGGAGAGCTAGCAGAGACATTATACATGAGGAGACCAGCCACTAGTTGAAATACACTCATCATCGAAAGAACAGCTGCACCCAGAAGGAAGTGTCAGATTGCAATGCTATGGTTACCAAGAACAAGGTGGAGTGATGCTGGCCCCGGTGCTTCCACACGCAGATTCGTTGGCGGTCTCCACCAAGCCGAAAAAGCAGGACTCGTCACTGAAGATAACCCACTGCCATTCTGAGTCACTCTATGACAGTTTGGCACATGATTGGTAAAGTCTGTTAACGGAGAAAGTTCCGCCCTTCAGAAAATAGGAGCCAATCACATCGCAGGTTACACCGCGAGCGTCCCCAACGTAGTTGTAGAGCTCTGCGCAAGCGCAGTAGCTGGAACGAACCGAAAAAATCACAAAATTGTGCGTTATTCGGCCAAACACTGCAAACAATATACGTAATTTTTGTTAGATTTTATAAGTGACCTCTAATATGTTTTTGAAACGGTTATTTAATTTATGAGCATTTCGGTCTCTCTCCATTCTAACAGAGGTCGAGTAACAAAGAGGGGCGTAACAAAGATGGCCGACGAGTAAACAGGCCTTCATACACGTACTTAAATGTATTGCTGCTGCTGAGTGGTGGCACTTTTACGCTTATTAATGGCATGGATGTGTATAAAACACTGTAAGAAGGGCTTTAATAACATAACATTTCAGTCTTGAGAAAACAAGCGCATATGTCTGTATAAAACATATCACAATTTGGTACCAAGGCTCCATAGGAAGTCAATCATTTGAGACTATCTCGGAGCTCCCTCTGCTGGCAGACCAGCACATAACACATAGCTCACTACTATGAAGGGAGCATGACGCTATTTGAGACTCAGCCCAAATCTGAAAGCGGAAGCTTCCGGTAGCATGCTAGCTACAAGTCAGCCTTCTTCTTTCATGGCTTAACTTGTCAAACCCTCATGCTAAGGCACGCGTTCCTCTCCGGCCTGTTTTATCGATGTGTTTCGCCACTAGTGGAGAGGAATACTGGTATAAGGCGCTTTTATAAGAGGATGGAGCGCGCAGTTGTGCGGTGTGTGCCCTGGGAGTCTAAGCTCACTATTTCTTTCACCCTCGAAGGCAGCCACAAGCACATGCTGAGGGACCAAACGGAGGAGCTGGGTAAGGTGCTAGCTAGGATATCCAACGGTATCATCAAGGCTCGGGGGAAAGGGAAGAAGGCGAAGGCGAATAAAAGCGGTGAGGCTGCCGCGGATGTGTCCGAGTCGGTGGTGGTTCGGCTTTATTTCAATGGAGACCTGGTGGCTGAAGACTCCATGAACTCTGACGCATGGCAGGACGGGGCGGTGCTGCACGTGGGGGAAACCAAGTACAAGGTGGAACGAAATCCTCCCACTTTTACCACAGCCGAGCTGCCTGCATCCCTCCTGGCTGGTTTCCCAGTCTGCCCCAAGCTTGAGGTTGAATTCGGGGATCTGAAGGACTGCACATACACATGGTACAAAGAGAGCGTTCCTAATGCGCATGCGCGCGGCCAGGATGACGGCTGGGTGGAGGCTGGCAATGAGAGGGTTTTTACCCCATCCAATCTGGACATTGGCTTGAGGCTGAAGTTGAAGTGCACTCCTGCAAATGAGTCTAGATACGGAGTGGCAAAAGAACTGGTGTCCCCAGGCTCTGTCGAGGCCGGACCAGGTGTGTGCACCTTTGACAACAGACACATGTACACAAAGAAGGTCACAGATGCTTCCACGGTCAGAGTTGTGTCCTACAACATCCTAGCTGACATATATGCTCAGACCGAGCTTTCCAAAACTGTCTTGTACCCATACTGTGCTCCGTATGCACTGGAGCTCGACTACCGCCAAAGCCTAATCAAGAAGGAGCTGTCTGGATACAATGCTGACATCATCTGCCTTCAGGAGGTGGACAAGGGGGCCTTCAGTGACAGCCTGTCCCCTGCGCTTGATGCTTTTGGCCTGGATGGTGTCTTCAGGATAAAGGAGAGGCAGCACGAGGGACTGGCCACCTTTTACAGGAGGTCCAAGTTCAAGGTCATAGGCCAGCATGACATCATGATAAGCGAGGCCCTAATGAACGACGCTGTTCATAGCATGTTGCTGGATAAAGTGGACAGCAACCCCACATTGAAGGAGAAGGTGGTACAGAGGTCGACAACTTTGCAGGTATTAAGACGAGCCACAGATGGGAACGATCCTGGTTCCTGTTAGGCCATGATTAAAGGGGAGTTCCACTGATTTGTCAGTAATGTTTCCAGTAGTAATTTAGTCGTTGAGATGTGAAGAGAGTCTTTTAGAACCCACCCCACCCATTTCTCCTTTGAGAAACTTGCCGACTCAGATTTAGAGACAAGAGACAACATGGTAGTCGCTGTTTTTTGTGCACCTAATAGTAAACAGGTTGGTGCGTTTCCACCAAAAATAAACAAGCTAAGAACCCAAAAAGTTAGTTCCCAGCTGGAACTAAAGAATAGTGGGTTCTTCAGGATGAACCCTGGTGACATCTGTGGGCGTATCAGTTGTTAATGAAAGAGAAGGCAACGATGGTGACACCCAGTGGTCTGCTGAGGAACCTCCTCCACGTCGTCTTATCACCAGCAGGTGATCAGTGCCTACCTTCTGGATATAAACAAACATCTGGAATAATAGTTTAACTGCTTGCATAAATTATGTCATATCCTTTGACGTTTCTTGCTTCCAATGAAAACTAGTACAAACACAGAATGGTACTCTGGATATCACCAGGGTTCTACGAAGCCTGAACAGAACCAGTTCAAGAACCAGGGCTCATTTGGTCGAAAAGGGATAAACACGACATAAACACGTCTTTTTATTTGCTATCCAAACCAGCAGTAAACTGACACATGCCTTCTGAGTTGTTGAATGTAATGATAGTAAAATAGTGTTTTCTTTGGGGATTGTTTTGATCTCAGTGCCCTGTATGTATCCCCCGCCAACAAATAGATTTAAAACACGTTTTAGAATTTAATGTCAAGATGAACATAAAAAAATGCCTCAGATGGAGCTCAGAGGGAGACGATTGGTTCCTATCACCTGCACAAAATACTCTATAGAAAATGATTTGTTTACATCTTAAATGTTTAACAATGTGGAAATAATAGAAATAGAAAGAATAGTTTGCAGGAGAGTCAGAAGTGTGCAGTTTTCTTTTTACCCCTATTGTAGTCACTCAGCCTTTAGTTTAATTCCATGAAGCCACCAAGAATGCAATTAGCATGTACAAACTACAGGCTCATAATCTCATACCTGTCTCAAACTGTGTCAATAGTGATGTAATCTCTACTAGACTAGTTTATGTAAATTTAGGCTTTACAATGACTACTATGTTTTTGACCATGCAGTGTATTGTACTTTAAGGTGACTAGGTTTCTGAAAATGGGGTGTCAGTATATGTTTAAAATAACCCACCCCTGGAAGCCGGTAGGTCATCAATTGGCCTACACCTCTGCTGAGACTGTGGTGGAGGCCCCAAGAGCCAGAGAAATTTAGAGCACTGTAACTTCAGATTTAACAGGATTATGCAGCTTTAACACTGTTGTAGTCTTCGTAAACCAAAGGTAAGAAAACGTTCAGTATCTGATCTTTGAAGCGCTGTAGATCGGCTGGAAAATGGTAGACTGAAAAAATGAGACTAGACTCTACAGCTCAGTAGAGCATGACATGCCCTTCCAATGAACCCTGAACCGCATTCCAAGGACCCTGAAATAACCAGGCTCCTCACTGGTTATCTTCTCTGAGGCGTCCATGTTGTTAGTGCCATAATTACGTGATCCGCAAATAGTCAGCCTCAAGCTTAAAGCGCCATCACCGTGCAACTCCTGCTTGTTAACTACATTATCTTCAGCACAAAACTAAAGAACCAAACTTCAGACTAGACACGTGTCTTTGCTGCATACATTTTTATTTTTCACCAAATTGTGCCATTAAAGTTCAAGTCAAAATTCAAGTCATGATGAAGTGGGTTAAATCTCAATGAATTTCTGTTCCTGCTCTGAGAGATGCGTTGCATAGTTGAATGCTGAGTGGAATCCAGTGTGAAATCCTTCAGGAATCACAAATGCCTTTTTCTTTCTTTCTTCCAAGGTTACTGTGCTGCAATCACTCAGTGATCCATCAAAGACGGTGTGTGTTGGGAACACGCATCTCTACTGGCACCCCAAAGGTAATGAACCTTCTATGAACGGTCTCTAGTTAGTAACTAGGTCATTATGACTGGGCTGTGTTCAGACTTCAGGTAAATCTGATTCATTTCTCAAATCAGATATTTCGATTAGTGATTACATCAGATCTGTGTATTCAGACATCACCATGGGTTGCTGTGATAACAACGTACGCATGCCAGCACCTCCGTCACTCTGGATTTGGCTTTTTTAAAAGACTGCCTTTTAGGACAGTATTCTAAGCCAGAACAGCACCCAGTCTTGTATAAAGCACTCCCTGCTGAATCTCCTCTGTTCTGATTTTTCAGTGTAGATGTATCCCTTACTGCCTGACGTACTGCATAATACTTTGTATCAGTGCTGATGAGGTTAGGAATAGCAGAAATCATCAGAACTGATGCAGTGGACTTAGGAGATATTGCAGGTAGCAAGACATTGAGACAGCTGCCTTCAGCTGTAGTAGTTGTTTCAAAACACACTTTGAAATCCAATCTGAGTGTCCTGTAAAAATCAGATTGGAATCCATTGATCCAATTTGATCCAGTCTGAACAAGGCCAGGCCCATTGAAAAGGAATATATTAAATTATCAATCAAAATTGTACTTTGTAATTAGATATTGTATCAGGATATGTATGCCCTGCAGCAAGGGTTCATGGGAATCAGTGCACCCTTATTTGTCTAGCTAAACATGATAAATAATTATTGTCATCCAAATATTTAGTCTAAGGTAAAGATTTAGATTAGCCTTACATGCTGCTGGGTGGTGAGCATCAATGTGAGACAAAACATAAGATCTCCAAGATGCCCATCTTTGACCAAGAAACAATTTGAGTTGAAGGACTTTATTAAATGATTTGATGCATCATGAAATCTCTCATGTCACCTGTATGTGGTTTTAATATGTGCTTCTTTTTAAACATACAGTAAATAACAATTGTAACCGGAGAAGCAATTGTAACCACCCCTAGTTGTCACATGTCCTGAGGATTCACTGTTCCCCTGCTCTTCTCTTTTTTTTGGCCTTAAGGTGGAAATGTCAGATTAATACAAATGGCTGTGGCTCTTAATCACCTGAAGAAAGTCTCTGAACAACACCCAGGGACGCTGCTGTTCTGCGGGGACTTCAATAGCACGCCCTCGTCAGGACTCTTCCAGCTGCTCGGTCAGGGTTCCTTACCAGAGAACCACAGTGACTGGGCATCTAACGGACCCGAAGAGCTCATCCAAATGGAGCTTCTCAGCCCCTTCCAGTTGACTAGTGCCTGTGGAGAGCCAGCGTACACCAACTACGTTGGAGGCTTTCATGGCTGTCTGGACTACATTTTCATTGAGCCCCAGGCTTTGCAGGTGGAGCAGGTTATTCCCCTGCCAAGCCATCAGGAGGTCACCACCTACCAAGCTCTACCAAGTGTCTCTCACCCATCTGACCACATAGCTTTAGTCTGTGACCTCAAATGGAAATGAGGTCGCGTTGCAGTCTTGACTTTGGTTTTGCTGATTGTTTCTAGGTCAGGCTTTGATGTGGAGTTTACCTTTTCGACATTACCAAATTATTGCAGATGCGATGTGTAATCGTGTTACGGAAACAACACTTAGTCACTGATTTGCATCGATGAAAAATCAGTAATTCATTCTCTCAATACATCTGCTATCGCCAGTGTATTGAAATTTAATTAACATTAATTCAGATCATGAAAACTATGAAATCTTGACAGCATTATGCTCTGGCAATGCTAGTGTAATAGCAAAGCAGAGATGAAAGATGTCGTAACTGCATAAAATATTATTTAAAGGCTAAGTTTTGCATTTCTCTTGTTTGCACTACGGCAGTGGTCACCATCCTGAGATCTGTCCCTGAGACCTTCCTTCCTGCAGAGCCTAGTTCCAACTAAAACCCGAACTTCTTCAGGAGTCTTTTGTTCAAAGTGAGGTCTAATCTATTTTTTGTTTTCTCAAAACAATTATGGTGGTGCTGCTGATGCAGATTACAAACTCAGATGCAGGTGAGATCAAAGTGCACCATCTTTCCCTCTAAACAATTGCTTTGTCAAGTTGGGGTTCATGAGTCTTTGGTGCTGTCCTTGAATCCCAGCACTTCCGTCATTCTGGATCTGACGTTGTTGTTTGTCATGTTGCGGGTGATGCAAAAGAGACTTTGAGATCTGATTTGAGCAGCCAGAGCATCCAAATGGAGACACATCTGTAAAATCAGACTGGAATTGCATTTTAAACCACCTCCAAATAAAGTTTGGATTCAATTTGCAAAATAAATAAATAAATAACATATATATTTTATTATTATTTTTTAATCATGTGGTTTTTATGCTGTCCAGACTATTAGAAAGTCACCTGACTACAATCTGGAAGTGCCAAAAATCGAATTTAGACAAGGCCAAGGACTGACTGAATCAGATACATTAGTGGTAAGATATTGCAGCTTTCAGACTGCCAGCCCAAATGTGATTTTTGTCATGTCATGTCATGTCATGCTTGTGTCCATATTGAGTTTAGACAGTCTGGACAGTCTGCGATTTCTGCAAATCCAGTCTTTTGCCACCCAATGTGGATTTCAAGACAAGTTACTTGCAAACGACGACAATGTAAAATCCAGAATGTCGGAGGATTGGCTTCACAGGTACCAACAGCCACATTACCACGGCAACCCATATGGTTGGTGATGTCTGGACATAAATCTTATCTGCTCTCTTTCAGATAGCAGTGTGGACAGTGGTCTTCTGAAAATATCTGATTTGAGAAACTAATCCTATTTGTCTGCAGTCTGAACACAGGATTAGATGCAAGTTAGAAGTAAACTCAAGGAGACTTGTGACCACTGCACTACAGCATTTGCTCATAAGGAATATTACTTGAGAATGGGAGGGCAGTTCCTGTTATCTTTGAGTCTCAATGATCACTTCTTAAAAGGACAGTTTCTAAAATGTAAAGCAATACACATCATCAATCAACAATAAGATTTTTATTTCAAACTTTATTAGAAATTATACATGGGCTAATGAAGAAAGTTGATATGTAGGATTGCAAATGCCTGCTCAAAGTGACCAAGGAAGTATTAAAGTACTTTTTTCAGCATCCATTTTAAAAAGCTGTTATTTGAATTTGGCTGACCATTTTACTAGGAATTTAAATCTGTAACTGACATACATTTGCACAGCAGGAAAGAGCATACTGTAAGGCAGTTGTAAATACAGATAAAAGGCTGTTTATTTACAGAGATGCTAACTTGAGGGGGCATTTCACAAAGCAGAATGCCCCAGTTTAGCCAGATAACCTAGGCCATAGTCAAGCCTGTCCAATAGGGGAAAAAAGCTGAGGGACATTACAATTGGTCTGTCCTTGTATTACTGGCTATCTGGTAAACTCAGAAATACTGCTTTCCAAAATACACCCTTAGTAAAGTTAAAACAATATTTCACTGAAAAACATTTCACCCATACATATAGTCAGCTAAGACGTTTTTGGTGTCCAGAGTTTTTCTTTAATTTTGCAATTCTGACGTTATGAAGCTAAAGTTGCTAGTGAGCCATGGATGTCTATGTAAACGTGTGTACTGTGTTAGCTTCATGGCAAAACAGCAAATTTCAGACACCAAACACATACTGGCTGATTGACTATGTGTAGGCTAGGAGGGAAATTGTACTGATCTGATTTTTCAGTGAACCATTTCTTTTACAAATGCATCATTACGCTAGTAAGCTGTAAGGCTCAGTTAAGACATCGTATTATAAAATTGTATTACCTGCAAATTTGCTCTGCTCAGCAAACCCAACTAGAGCCTTGCCCAATGCCACTGTAATGCATCAAACTACAATTGTACGCATCTGTTCAGGTAAATACTAAAAATCTCAAATCTCATCTCAGCAGTACTGCTGTGTCAAATCAGAGTCGAAGGTGCTTTATGTTCCCAAAACCATAACGCCAGCCTGATGTCTTTATTTGCTTCCAGCCTATGTCAGAAATCCTTTAACGGAAATGGTCCAGATAAAAGCCATGCAAATGCAATAATGAGACTACATAAAATAATACACTGAATGACAAAGCCAGAGCAGAAAAGTGTTTGTTTAAATATAAATATGATCCCATCTTTGACAAAATACAAGAACCTAACAAGTTTGGTGTGTGTGTGTGTGTGTGTGTGTGTGTGTGTGTGTGTGTGTGTGTGTGTATACCTCTGCCCCTTAACTCTCTCTCAACGCTGAGCTTACTTACAAGCTTTTGAACCTTTAGTTCAGATCAAACTAAAATAGGCACACCGTTACATATGCCTGGTAGAAATGATTGAGGAAGTTCAAGTCAGTCAACCCAATGCAGCCAAAAGTAATAAAATAAAGCACTGTCAAAATTGCCTCAGTGGCAAATTTGGTAACCAAGTATATGCCAATATGTCCCATGTGTCTGTCAGTTCTGATGATTATGTCCTTTAAAATATGTCTCTCGCTCATCCATTCGGTTAGCGTTTGGACAGCTGCTCAGAAAGCCAGTCCAATCCTTCATACAAACCTGTTCCCTGAGTGGCGCAGGTTGCCTGAACATACCACTGTTGAAGTGAAACAAAATTCAACATTGTGATAAGTTTATTCCTGAACATATACTTACATGGTCAAACAATGTGTAGGCTACAATTCATACATGGAGTCCATACTTGCATGTGGATCTATAACCTTTTATCAGAAGACTCAAAGGTGCCATAGAATGGAACTGTATTTACAGGGGCATAGTTGAACAGTCATTCCTCCTTCAAAAACAAATTCCCATTCCAAAGTCCATAAACATTACGCAGAAGTCTTGACTCATTAATATTTACACCCCCAAAATTTGCATACACTAGCTCCTGTTCTAGCCCAGTGAAACAACGGCAATGAAAATGGTAGATGGGGAAAGTTTCAAAGTGAGTAACGACTTTACGTTGTACTGGTGTTGAGATTAAGTAAGTAGCTAATTTAGGTAACATTAGCTAATAGCAAGCCTTAAGTAACTTATGTTAGCATAGCAAACGAAATAACATGTCTGTCTATCTGGACATGTTGCTGTGTGATCCTCACAGTACCTCACTGTAAACCAGCCACTGTAAACCATCAGAGCAAAGCTCACAAAACCAGGAAAATAAATCACACGTTTATAAAAGGGCATGTAGAACCGCTTCTGGGCATTTTTCACCCTGACTGAACTCACATACCTTCTATGTAGAACATCACATTTTCACACAGCTTAAAATACTGAATAAATGCATTCTATGGCATCTTTAAAAAAAGATTTCTAAGCAGTTTAAGCTGTAGATCAGCAATTTCCCACCCTAGTCTTGGAGCAAGGATTGTGATCACTGCTGAAAATTAATTCAAGCAGTAGTGGTTTTGACATTTGAAACTAAGCTACAAAAAAAAAAACAAAAAAAAAAACACAACACGTTGGTAAAACTCAAGGACTCGGAATATGAATTACATTCCTTAATTCATTCCAGGGCATACTCACAGTTCTGCTCCTAAGTGCCTGCAGACCGAGCTTGTCTGTCATCTCACTGATGGGCATGGCATTGGGCAAGTCTTGTTTGTTTGCAAATACCAGTAGAACTGCCTCTCTGAGCTCATCCTCTTGAAGCTGTTTAAAAATGTAATAATGAAATGAGATTTAAACAGGGACCTCCAGCAAACTGTTTAATGCAGAGCAACTTTCATACATGACTCTTCCTTTATATATTTTCCAATTCCATTCATATTCTCAAGCTTTGAGAAACAGTTACATGCAATTTGCATGTCAACCAAATGAGTCTTCCACAAAGTTATAAACCCCAGTGACAGCTCACTAGAGGTTCCAACTTCACTATATCATACAATACATAAATATACAAATATAAAAGTATGTATATAAATTGTAATTACAGACAATTTTTTTTTTGTTTCAGTTTTTTTTGTCTGTGTCCAAACATTTCCAAACACCCCTTCTAATTAGGGAATTAAGCTACTTTTAGATGCACCAACTGCTAACACAGGCATATACAGGTAATACAGTCTCCACTGAAATGCAGTACACCCCTAAGTGAAAATGGTCAAATTGTGCCCAAAGTGTCAATATTTTGTGTGGCCACCATTATTTTGCAGAACGGCCTTAACTCTCTTGGGCACGGAGTTCACTAGAGCTTCACATGTTGCCACTGGAATCCTCTTTCACTCCTCCATGGCGACATCACAGAGCTGGTGGATGTTAGAGACCGTGCACTCCTCCACCTTCCGTTTGAGGATGGTCTGGAGACATGCTTGGCCAGTCCAGCACCTTTACCCTCAGTTTCTTTAGCAAGGCAGTGGCGGTCTTGGAGGTGTGTTTGGGGTCGTTATCATGTTGGAATACTGCCCTGCAGCCCAGTTTCCAAAGGGAGGGGATCATGCTCTGTTTCAGTATGTCACAGTACATGTTGGCATTCATGGTTCCCTCAATGAACTGTAGCTCTCCACAGCCGGCAGCACTCATGCAGCCCCAAACCATGACACTCCCACCACCATGCTTGGCAAGATACACGTTTCTTTGTACTCCTCACCTGGTTTCTGCCACACACGCTTGACACCATCTGAACCAAATAAGTTTATCTTGATCTCATCAGACCACAGGACATGGTTCCAGTAATCCATGTCCTTAGTCTGCTTGTCTTCAGCAAACTGTTTGCAGGCTTTCTTGTGCATCGTCTTTAGAAGAGATTTTCTTCTGGGACAACAGCCATGCAGACCAATTTGATACAGTGTGCGGTGTATGGTCTCAGCACTGACAGGCTGGCTGGCTGACACCCCCCCCCCCAACCTCTGACAACCTCTGAATATGACGCTGAGCACGTGCACTCAGCTTCTTTGGTGGACCATGGCGCGAGGCCTGTTCTGAGTGGAACCTGTCCTGTCAAACCGCTGTATGGTCTTGGCCACTATGCTGCAGCTCAGTTTCAGGGTGCTGGCAATCTTCTTATAGCCTCGGCCATCTTTATGTAGAGCAGGTCTTCTTTTGTTCAGATCCTCAGAGAGTTCTTTACCATGAGGTGCCATGTTGAACTTCCAGTGACCAGTAAGAGAGAGTGTGAGAGCATAACACCAAATTTAACACACCTGCGACCTTGTGACACTAAAGAGTTACATGACACCGGGGAGGGGAAAATGGCTAATTGGGCACAATTTGGCCATTTTCACTTCAGGGTGTACTCACTTTTGTTGCCAGCAGTTTAGACATTAATGGCTGTGTGTTGAGTTATTTTGAGGGCAAATTTACACCATACACCATGAAAAGATATAATAAAATATTTACAAAAATGTGAGGGGTGTACTCAGTTTTGTGATATATATATGTATGTGTGTGTGTGTGTGTGTCTGTGTGTGTGTGTGTGTGTGTGTGTGTGTGTATTTGGTTTTTTTGCCTTTTCTAAATCAGTGGAATTTCAAACTGTTAGTAGACATGTAAACCCTAGTCTGTATGGCTGCATATAAATAATAGCATAAATTAACTTAATTACTAATAAATTGCCAATACTAATTGCTTGTTGTTTCTACCTAGTCATACATATGAACAGAGCCCTAAATGAACCCACCATATGGTTGAGATTTTAGAGCGTAACATATGTAATACACATGTGGGGGTGAAGGAACAAAGTGATGTGTGGGTACGTCTCACTAACCATCTTCTGCAGCTCCTCAGCAGCTTCCTGTGCACGCTCACGATCATTGCTGTCTACAACAAAGATGAGACCCTGCAATGCCCACACAGACAACGGTGAGTGCAAAACCACAAGCATGAAAATATATTTGTGCCAGTTAGACATGAAACAAATGTTAGACACGACTGTTAGCTATGAAACATAAATAATCCTCTGTAACAGTGCACACAGCACTGCTATGAAGTAACAATACTTTTTTTCCAGCACATACTTTATGCACCTGCCTCCAAGTACAGTCATGGCCGAAAGTGTTGGCACCCCTGAATTTTTTCCAGAAAATGAAGTATATCTCCCAGAAAATTATTGCAATTACATGTTTTGTTATACACATGTTTATTTCCTTTGTGTGTATTGGAACAACACAAAAAACAGAGGAAAAAAAAGGCAAAAATGATAATTTCACACAAAACTCCAAAAATGGGCCGGACAAAATTATTGGCAACCCTCAACTTAATATTTGGTTGCACACCCTTTGGAAAAAAATAACTGAAATCAATCGCTTTCTACAACCATCAACAAGTTTCTTACATCTCTCAAATGGAATTTTAGACCACTCTTCTTTTGCAAACTGCTCCAGGTCTCATATTTGAAGGGTGCCTTCTCCCAACAGCAATTTTAAGATCTCTTCACAGGTGTTCAATGGGATTTAGACTTGGACTCATTGCTGGTCACTTCAGAACTCTCCAGAACTTTGTTTCCATCTATTTCTGGGTGCTTTCTGAAGTATGTTTGGGGTCGTTGTACTGCTGGAAGACCCATGACCTAGGATGCAAACCCCGCTTTCCTTTGGTAATCTTCAGATTTCATGATGCCTTGCACACAGTCAAGGCACCCAGGGCCAGAGGCAGCAAAACAACCCCAAAACATCTTTGAACCTCCACCATATTTGACTGTAGGCTAGGTACTGTGTTCTTTTCTTTGTAGGCCTCATTCCGTTTTCAGTAAACAGTAGAATGATGTGCTTTACCAAAAAGCTCTATCTTGGTCTCATCTATCCACAAGACGTTTTTGCAGAAGGGTTTTGGCTTACTAACGTTCATTTTGGCAAACTGCAGTCTAGCTTTTTTATGTCTCTGTGCCAGCAGTGGGGTCCTACTGGGTCTCCTGCCATAGCGTTTCATTTCATTCAAATGTCGACGGATAGTTACATTAGATAGATAGATACACTGATGCACCCTGAGCCTGCAGGACAGCTTGAATTTCTTTGGAACATGATTGGAGCTGCTTATCCACCATCCGGACTGTCCTACATTGCAACCTTTCATCAATTTTTCTCTTCTGTCCACGTCCAGGGAGATTAGCTACAGTCCCATGGGTTGTAAACTTCTTGATTATATTGTGCACCGTGGACAAAGGAACATCAAGATCTCTGGAGATGGACTTGTAACCTTGAGATTGTTGATATTTTTCCACAAATTTCAAGTCCTCAAGACAGTCCTCTTCTCCTCTGTCTGTTCTCAATGCTTAGTGTGGCACACACAATGCAAAGACTGAGTCAGCTTCCCTCCTTTTTATCTGGTTTCAGGTGTGATTTTTATATTGCCCACACCCGTTACTTGCCACAGGTGAGTTTGAACGAGCATCACATGCTTGAAACATGCTTGGAGTTTTATGTGAAATTAT
The DNA here is from genome assembly GCA_034552555.1 of Semaprochilodus insignis. Taxonomy (NCBI): domain Eukaryota; kingdom Metazoa; phylum Chordata; class Actinopteri; order Characiformes; family Prochilodontidae; genus Semaprochilodus; species Semaprochilodus insignis. The sequence goes on from CM067494.1 coordinate 5,826,619, forward strand.
GCCAAATTTGCCTTTTTTCTCTGTTATGTAAGGAAATAAACATGTGTATGTGTATAACAAAAAAATCTGTAATTGCAATAATTTTCTGGGAAAAATTCTTCATTTTCTGGAATAATTTCAGGGGTGCCAACACTTTCAGCCATGACTGAAGGTGCTGATACCAAGATGAAGCACACAGAGAACAAAAATATAAGCTGAATAGAAAATGACAAAGCGAACATCAACAATAGAGTAGTGCTTTAAAGTGTGTGTCCTTTTTTTCCCCATTTATCTGCATAAATGGGCTAAAACATAATCAAAGTCCTAAAGTAGGTAAACAGATCCCAAACAAATGAAACAAACATATATTTATTTTGTCGTCCTTTTCATGTATTAGGTTGTCCTGGCCTGGATGCAGCAAAACCATCATACTTGTACCACCACCATGTTTCACAGACAGGATAAAGTTCTTATGCTGGATTGCAGTGTTAGACATAACACTTCTCATTTAAACCCAAAACGTTCTATTTTGTTCTCATCCATTTTCCAATAGCCTTCTTCAGCAAACTGCAGATAGACAGCAATGTTTTTTTGGAGAGCAGTGGCATTTTCTTTGCAACGCTACAATGTACACCACTGTTGGTCAGCGTTCTCCTGATGGTGGACTCTTAAACATTAGCCACAGTCAGAGAGGCCTTTAATAGCTTACAAGTTACCTATAATGACCTATTACACGCCTTGCTCTTAGAGTGATCTTTTTTGGTTGGCCACTTCTACAAGGGTAACAATGGTCATTTTGTCTGACTTTGGTGGAGTCCAAACTCTTGAGAAACGATTTTGTAACCCTTTCCACTCTTAAGAGGTTCACGAACTTTCAAGCACCAATGTACAGTTCAGTAATAAGGCTGCATGCCGCTCTCAGATGACAGACATGGAAACATTTAAACTGACATTACCTTTGTGCTGATCAGTAAGAACCACTGTATAAAACACTTAAGAGCGTAGTGAAGACTTTATGTATGAAACTAATCACAAACTTATGTAAAACAAATGCAGTCCAGTCCAACCAAGTTAAGAGTGATAAGTGTAATTTACTATTTCAGTCTCATTCTCTCTCATCCTGACCCAGATACCCACATGTTGATCTACTGATAAGGGCTAGACAGTGCCACAGTGCCACAGATAGCATCTTTAACGTCCTGTCTATTTTGTTTAATTCTTATGCATCATTTCCATAAAGTTCTGTATAGCCAAAGCAGCATGAATCTGCGGATCAGTACTGGTGGCTTTTCTTAACATCCTCAAGCATGGCACCCAGAGTCTGAAAAGCATATCACAGTAGCACCCAGATTTGTCCTCTTATATCACAATCATGAGGTGCACAGTATGTGGGCATCTGGCCAAAACAAAAATACACTTGGCTGCCTCCCGCAGTTGTTTTTTCAGCATGTTAGCTAAGGCTCACTGACCAAACTGAATCAGAGATGGTCATGGCAGGATGGCTAGATTACGAGGACAGACAGAGAGGTTTTCAGCGTTGGAGTTCAACTAACTTTGGACTTTACTAAAACACAAAGGGGGAACAATTTTAAGCATCCAGTAACTGAAATACTCCATAGTTGACTGTTAAGTCCTGGAAATCATCAGCCCACTCCTGGGACCAGGGATGCTGCTATTTTATGTACATACCATCACTGATATAATGCTTATTATGAATCAAATACAATGATAACCTCCATGAGTCATCCTGTTAATCCCAGCACCATTGGCAGACGGCTGCACAACACAGACTACATGCAAATGCCCCCAACACCACGTCAACGTCACCGAGGACTGCAAAGCAAATATTGCGGCCTGACGGCATACCGAGAGTCAGACACTACTCCTGTATGTGTAACTCAATAAATATTGTCCATATCAGTCTAAATTTATCATCATTTATTGTTCCTGGTAACCTTTATCTTCTTTCTGAACAGCATTGCAATCCGACGCCTTCTTCTGGGTGCAACCATTATTTTGATGCTCAGTGTATATTGCTAATAATATTGCAAAAACTGAAAAGCAGTATCACTGTATACTGGAGAAGTTAATCTCTCAGACAGCACGATATTGCTGTACTATAGTAAATGATTACCTGTGTGTTCTGGAAGTAGTGCCTCCAAAGAGGTCTGATCTTATCCTGGCCGCCCACGTCCCAAACAGTGAAACAAATGTTCTTGTACTCAACAGTCTCGACGTTAAAGCCTGCAAAACACACATAACCACACACTGAATATGTCTCACTTTAAAGGACACTGTTGCTGTTCATGTTACGGTGATCTTTCAAACTAAAGCACCAATCAGGAGGGGCCTCGATGAAACTGTATCACAGCCAGCTCAGGATTAGCTGTGTGTTTACTGACTGAGAACATGGTAAACATATGCACTGTATGATTTAGCATGGGCGTTGCTGTGGCAGTACGAACTGGTCTGCATGCAAGAGCAGAGAGAGGCTGCTTAGCTGAACCAGGACAGCCAAACTACACGCCTCTGTGCGTTTACAGAGAAAGACATGTTTTGTTTTGCTTTGTTGATTCCTGATCAAGTGCCAAGAGGCTGGTTTTATGTGCCACATTAAACGTGATATAATAAATGTTTCATTAATGTTTTCTAAATTAGGCTGTGCTCACAACTCAAATACAGTTATTCACAACTGCAAATGAGTGTAATTAAGAACATTAGGTACATAAGTCAATACAGGCACAGTCTATACAAACCTATGGTTGGAATTGTTGTGACTATTTCTCCGAGTTTAAGTTTGTACAGGATTGTAGTTTTCCCAGCAGCATCAAGTCCAACTGCAAGAAAAGAGAAAGACGACATGTAACATCAGCTTACAACAAATAGTTTGTTACACTCATCGTCCTAGACATAGGAAAGGGAAAAAGCACTCAATATCTTCTCACTAAACTCGGTACGATTAAGGCAGCACAAGATAAACTTGGCCATGATAAAGCCATGCTGAAACTGAAGCTTTAATTTGTATATAAAAAGACACCAGATTATCAGAATAGACTACTTGAAATACACTAACAAGCTAGAAGCCTCATATAATTCGTTCCATTTTAAAGGGGAACTCTACCAACACTTCAAAACAGTGTACATAATTAAATGGTTGAGATGTAAACAAGGTCATTCAGAGTGGTCTGGTGTGAAATTCTCCATTTACACCACAACCAAACATCTGAAGAGTTTAATGCAGGGTTCCCACAAATTCCCTGACTTCTAATGAACAGAAAAACATGCTGCTGAGCAGACAAAAACCAGCCCCAGTACTGTAAACCCATCATCTTGTAAGCTTCACTTACTAGTATCCAGTACAAAACGTCAGACTTTCACTGCTTAAACACAGACCATAATTAAAATTGAAATTTAAACTTTCCTGGCATGTTTGCCTTCGTTAGCAGGTACAGGAGACTGCATATCTTGACCGAAGTGATTGCCAGGTGTGCATGAGGGGGAAGGGCATAAATGGGCATGGAAAAATGGAGTAACCTCAAAAACACTCATACAATACAGGAAACACAAGTAAATACGATATTTTGATGAACGCCGAAGTTGCTAAATTCCCCGACATCCCATGACCCAAAAACGATCAAATCCCCCTTTCCATGTCTGGAACAGACTTTTTAAAATTCCATGATATTCCAGAAATTCCATGCCCTGTGGGAACCCTGAAAATGTCTCTGCAAGCTCTTTCACAGAAAGCTAGTAGATGAAATGGTTACGAATGTGCTGCCTGTCTGAGACACTGTTTTATGAGAGTTTTACGGTGAAGTTTTGGCTCGAAAAGTATTTAAGTATTTATTTGAATCTATTCAGGGCGGAGGGGTAAAAGAGTCAAACGGCAAAACAGTCCCTAAAGAAAACTTGTTTATTCAGATTTATGATTATTTTACCATATATATATATAAACTTAGAGGACACATATGGGTTCACTGGTAGTTTAAGGCAAATAAAATAGCTATATCTGTGTTGTAGACATGGTTAGCCCGGTTTCCACCACTGTAATGAAATTAGTCTACAAGTTCCTCTACAACACACCCAAAGAAATCTAAATGACTTTGTTTACATCTCAAGGACTGAATTATTTGGAAATCTGGAAAACTTGGTGGAATTCCCCTTTGAGTTTACCTGATAATGTACCTAAATAATGTTCTGGGACACTAAAACAGCTCACTACATATTGTGGTAAGTACATATTCCAACAACATTCCTAGTCCAGTAATTGTTACTCAAAGACCGTTAACTTTCCTCAGCTAGACTTGGTAGCTAGCTCGCTAGCCGGCTAGCTAACTCCCTACAAGAAACTTGCTTTCAAACGCTGAGCTTAGTTTCCAACTCACCCATCAGAATTCTCATCTGCTTCTTGCCGAAAAGACGAGAGAAGACGCTGGAAATGGTCAGCCCCATTTTAACTGTCGGCCAACGTGGCAAGCAGGCAAAGTAAGATGAAGTTACTGAGCAGTTTGGTGTAATTTCGGGAGGAGAAAGTGGCGCTTCTCAGCGGGCTCGTTAGGCGGCTAACAGGCTAGCTCAGCGGGCTCGTTGCGGAAAACACCATCAAAGAGCGGAGAGATGCTGCTTAGCTGAGCCAGGAGAGCCGAACTACACGCCTCTGTGCGTTTACAGAGAACGACTGAACTCCCAGAGAAATAAATGCTGGTCCGGAAGAGTGGTTTATCCCTGAACAGCCCGAACAGCAGCAGCAGCACCAACAGCAGCTCTGTTTCTCTCTGATTCTCCTCCACGTCACACATTTACTTTGCAGCCGAGATGACGTCACCTGTGCCACATCACAAGAAGCATCGAGTGCATTTTTGCTGAAGGCAGAGTTTGCAGAGCACACTGCTCACCAGGAACAGTGTTTTAAAGTCAACCCGAAGTCAGAGCGAAGTGTGATTCATCATACTATACCAGTTCGAAGGGGAATCCCACCACATTTTAAAGTTTCGGATTAATGCAGTCCTTCAGATGTAAACAGACTCATTCAGAGTGGTATGGGATGCTATAGAGACATTTACTGGCTATGGTTTCTTTACAGTGGTGGTGATGGAAACCAGGTGTCACCATGTCTACAACACACTCACTCACTTACGCCTCTTCTGAACCGCTTTATCCTTTTGGGATGTGGGGCGTGCTGGAGCCTATCCCAGCGCTCACTGGGTCTAAATCAGGAAACACCCTGGACAGACCGCCAGTCCACAACAGGGCAGACACATAAACGTACACATTCACTCTCATGGGGCAATTTAGCATTTCCAATTCACTGACTGCATGTCTTTGGACTGTGGGAGGAAACCAGAGCACCCGGAGAAAACCCACACAGACACAGGGAGAACAAGCAAACCACACACAGGTAGATGCCCCACCCAGGTGTCAAACCCAGGCCCTTCTTGCTGTGAAGCGACAGTGCTACCCACTATGCTGCTCGTCTACAACACAGATAAAGCCATTTTATTTAATATCCAAAACCACCAGTGAACCTACACATCTTCTGAGCTTATATGTGTGAAGGCTGATGATGGTAAAATAGTAGAAATCTGAAGTAATATGTTTTCTTTCTGGGCCTATTTTGCTGTGCAACGCCCTGCACATACCCCTCTGCCATGAATGGATTAAAAATACATTTTAAGCCAAAGATTATGGCAAAACATCTCTGACATGAGGCCGCACATTTCTAACTATTTCAAGTAATTACTTATTTTGTGTGGGACATTTTAGAGGCATTAAACTCTGTAACACTGTGAACAATTCTGACTCTGTAAGTTTGTCTAGAATGGAGAAAAATGGGTTCTTCTATTGTTACCAGCTTGACTTTGCAACAGTAGAAAAAACCTTTTTGATGCTATATAGAACCATATCATCACTGTCCAAAGAAAAACATGTATCTCCAATTTGTGAATTTTTTATGTTTATGCATCATTTGAACACAGCAGCTGCTGTTTACGCTCTGTGAAAATTTCATCCGGCAGACGCATTCTGCTATGTCTGTGGCCAATTTATCAAGACCAGGGTGGAGAAGTACTTAGCATCTGCTAAGATGTGCAAGGCCTACAAAGCTTACTTCGGCATGCCTGTCAGGGATCAAGACAAACCATGGGCACCTCATTTCAGGTGCCAGCACTGCAGGAAATCTGAAGGTGGGAGGTGCATGATTGCTGTTCACGTAGATGGCAGAATTTTATTCTGTAAATTGTTTGTGATTCATTGAAGTTGAACCGCTCTGGGCAAGTGTGCTCTCTGCCGTCTAGTGTGTGTATGTGGGTGTTTCACTTCACGGATGGGTTAAATGCGGAAGACAAATTCCTCTGTGTGCAAAATCACAAAAATGGCCCTAAAATCTCTTATTAAGAAATTTCGCACAGTTTCTGATGTTGTAGAAAAATATATACTACATCACAGCATATATTTTATGCTCTGTGTTAATATCTTACTCATTACTAAGTACATAAAATACATAACTTTCATTGTCCTGGTCACAGAAACAAAGTGTGTGATAAATGCAGCTGTTTTTGTTTACATTTTGCACATAAGCAATTGGAATATAACACATAGAAACCCTGAACAAAAGTCTTTTATGTAGTGTAATCTGTTGCTGATCGAAGCTGCCCCTGAACCTTATTCATAAGACCGTGTTGTTCATGTCATTCTAGTAGATGTATAGATCACTGAAAAGGAAAGACACAAATGTACGTACTCTGACCACAGTAATGTGAAAAAATACATATTTTTAATGATATAAAGTCCAGGCACATGTGTCTTTAACATTTTAACAGTCTTTAACCAAAGCAAACTAGATAAAAACATATTTACAGTAATAAAATATAACCCACTCAAAGGAAACAGCCTTATGGACAATACAGACATTTAAATTACATACACTGTATGAACAAATGCATCACTACACAGATGTAAAATATGATGTTATTGTTTGGAGATCTGATCAGACAGCCAGTCCAGTCCTTCATATAAACCTGCTCCACTTATCGCACAAGTGGACTGGATGTACCACTGAAGAGAGAGAAAAGAGGCAATCATCAGGTCAGCTATACTGTACTGCTTAATACACATGAGCTCAATGGCATCTAGATGAACTTGTAGCTCTGTCATATGACATTTTAGATAAACTCACAGTTCTTTCACTCATCGTATGTAAGCCCAGCCTCTCGGTCATCTCGTCAATCGGCATAGCTTTGGGTAAATCCTGTTTGTTAGCAAGAACCAGCAGGACAGCGCCCCTCAGCTCTTCTTCCTGAAGCTAAACGTGAAACAGGTACATGATGTATGTGTACCATAAATACAAAACTGAAAACATGCAAAAACATCAGCATGAAAGATTAATTACGAACTGAATTAGATCAAACTGCATTTCCAAAGTTAAAAAAACTATATAAAACAACAGTTTGTGTTTTTAGTAATGCGTACTGCAATATGTAACTGTATATTTGCTGCATACTGTGGAACACTTACCAGTGCCTGCAGCTCTGAAGAGGCTTCCTCAATGCGCTCTCGATCACTGCTGTCCACCACAAAAATGAGGCCCTGCCGTAACACAGAGCATATGACAAGGTTCAGATTTAATGACAGTCATATTTACTGTCCAGTGAGGCAGTTCATCTTCACTCAGATATGAAAACCACCTTAGTGTTCTGATAGTAGTGCTTCCAGAGGCGTCTGATCACGTCCTGTCCGCCTACGTCCCACACGGTGAAAGAGATGTTGTTGTACTCTACCATCTCAACGTTAAAGCCTGTGTGAAACAGAGGAGCGTCAGACGTGAGTATGTTTGAAGACTGGTTGTGTTGAATGCACACATTAGGAAAAAAGATCAAACTCTCACCTGTAAACTAGAGTGGTGAAGGTAAGTGGGAACAAACAGATAGATAGATAGACAGACAGACAGACAGACAGACAGACAGATAGATAGATAGATAGATAGATAGATAGATAAAAGAGAGATGGGAGGGAGAAAAAGTGGGGAAAGACAGAAAGGCAGATAGAAGAAAATAAGAAGAAAAAAATCTAATTGATAGATTTAGAGAGAGAGAAACAGAGAGAGAGATGGAGAGAGAAAGAGCAAGAGACAGACGGGAGATCAGATCCTACCGAGAGTTGGAATGGTTGTGACGACCTCCCCCAGTTTGAGTTTGTAGAGGATAGTGGTCTTTCCAGCTGCATCCAGACCCACTGAAGAGACAGGGAAGAATCATTTCTTATTGTCGTCTATTGGAGTCATAGATTCCTGTTATTTATTAGTACTGTAATACAATACCAGTGAAAAGTCTCTAATTATTTGCATATTAATAATTAATATTATTTAATAATAATAACTTAATAATAACTTAATTATACTTAATGACATGTTACTTTCTCACTTATGGAATACATGCATGTCTTATAATGGACTTATCTACAGCTCCATTTCTAAATGAACTCCTTAGAAAGTCCCACATTTCAGGCTGATGTACTGATATCCAGCAGTACGCCAGTAAAGTAAACTCACCTGTTAAAAGTCTGGTTGGCTTTTTCTGTGAGAGGCGAGAGAAGATGTTAGAGATGATCAAACCCATGATAAGCTGTCAGAGACACAACAGTCTGAACCCGAGACAGAGTAATTCTCTCTGTTCATTCTCAGGTTCCCTGTCTGCGCCTTTATACAAACAGCACTGCTAACGTCACGTCCGCTCTGTGCCGGTGGACACGCGCTTCTCCGGTCTGCAGGAGAAAGCTCCGCTCTACAATCCAACGCGCCCGAAATGACGCCACTGGAGACGCGTGTCAGATTTGAGCTGTAACAACAACAATAACAACAACCCAGTAACAGAAATAATAATATTACTGTATTTACAAAATTACAACAACAATAACAACAACACAGTTATGTTCTTAGTGCCTAGTGTTCTAGTATTTTCTGTAACAATAATTTTCATTGGGTTCAATAATGTTCTTTTCACTGGTATTGTATTACAGTACTAATAAATAACAGGAATCTATGACTCCAATAGACGACAAAAATATTCTTCCTTGTCTCTTCAGTGGGTCTGGATGCAGCTGGAAAGACCACCATATTCTACAAACTCAAGCTGGGGGGAGGTCGTCACAACCATTCCAACTCTCGGTAGGATCTGATCTCCATCTCTCTCTTGCTCTTTCTCTTTCTTCATCTCTCTCTCTGTCTCTCTCTCTCTCTCTCTAAATCTATCAATTAGATTTTTTTCTTCCTCTCTTTTTATTTCTTTCATTCGTTTTCGTCTCTATCTGCCTTTCTCTCTCCCATATCTCTTTTCTTTTATCTATCTATCTATCTATCTATCTATCTATCTATCTATCTATCTATCTATCTATCTATCTATCTATCTATCTATCTATCTACAACAACAACAGCAACAACAACAACAATAATAATATAATAATAGTAATAAAAATCCCTTTTATTATTTTTATTATTATGGTATTACTATGATGTTTTTCAGTTGTTATTATTATTATTATTGTTGTTGTTGTTGTTGTTGTTGTTGTTGTGTAACTTCATTAAGTTGTTATATTGTTATTCTGGTTCTAATTGTTCTTATCACTGTCATTTCATTATTGTCGTTGTAATTAAATTGTTATTATTGAAGTTGTTGCGTGTTAATGGTGTTGGTGTTCTGAGCCACGTCATTCTGCGCGCGCTGGATTTGGGAGAGAAACTTCCTCCAGCTGAGCAGAGCGATCGGAATACAAAGCGGAAGTGACGACTCGCGCGCTGGCTTTATAAAGCAGCCGAGCTGCCGACTAAGCAGAAGAGCGCAACGGAGCTCATTCGGGTCATCATCTATCTGATCTCCGCTCTCTCATTATGGGGAACATCATCGCCTACATGTTCTCTCGCCAAACTGGGAGGAGCCAGATGAAATTACTGATGGGTGAGTCAGTCAATCAATCACATTGCGCTTCCTTATACCTTTGCCGTTCAATAGAATCAAAATCTGAAGGTGACATATTAAGTTAAGAGTATTTTATACAGTGTACTAAATTACTGAGTCCATAATTACTTAGTAATTGCTATTAATTAATAATTACTATTATTATTCTCTTTCTCTTCAGTTGGTCTGGATGCAGCCGGAAAGACCACTGTCCTCTACAAACTCAAACTGGGGGAAGTCGTCACAACTATTCCAACTGTTGGTAAGATCTGCTGACTAAGTGTTTTCGAGTCACACATGGATAAACATGTGTGACTCATAATTTGAAGAAAGAGACTATTTGTGGTGTATATTAACACTATAGACTAATCAATGAGCACATCTTTCATGAGTACAGGCTTCAATGTTGAGACTGTCGAGTACAAGAACATCTCCTTCACCGTGTGGGATGTGGGCGGACAGGATGTCATTAGACGGCTCTGGAGGCACTACTATCAGAACACCAGTGTAAGTGGATAATCTAGAACATTCACCCACATTATAGTTCATTCAGGTAGAACCAGAATCTTAAGCCTGGTGATCCCTTCTAACTAATACATAAAGCTACATGGAGGGGGCACCCATTGCCAGAGATGGGGATTCAGATGTTGACTGACCTGACTCAGACTCAAAACACACAAACAAAACCGATTAAATTAGGACAGTCTATACTCTTAAACAAGGTGATTCATTAAGGGTTATTTTGTAAAGACAATAGTTCTATATAGAGCCATGAAAACTTAAATAACCTATTTGCATAAATAGTTCTTTGTTTGATGAAATGCTTCTTTAGATTGCTGAAGAATGTGTTGTTTGTGGTTTTGTATAGGACCTTTTTGAAAATGGTTCTACATGGCATGAAAAATGGTACTTCTATTGTTTCAAGCTAGCCACGCACCTTTCATGATCCTCTTGGCATGGCCATCAGCATGGCCACATTTCACAAGCTTCTAGAGCCCAGTGCTTTGCCAGTCATTTTTGCTGCAGTAATGTTCAGCCATTGCTGCAGTACCACTTTCCTGCAGCTCACAGCGGTGTCAGGTTTGATACGGCTTGAAATAAGTCATTATAGAAAAACCTTTCTGCTACACGCAGTAAACACAGAATTTACAGAACACAAGGAACATGTAGTATGCTAGCTAGCTGAAGTTTTCATAAGTTTGCTAAGACGTTTACTAAAACTTCAGCTGGGTTAGCTGTTACGCTAGCTAGCGTTAGTGACAGGGAGTTGATTCCAAAAGAGTCCATTCTTCGAATCCAATGACTCGAGAGTCGAAATTTATTGTGATCTGCTTGAAGGACCTTCTGACGGAAGTGTCCGTAAAGAAGGAGAGTTTGAATTTGAGCAGTGAAAGTTTAATTAGCAGCTGCTTGTGACTACCCGATTTGAACCGGAAACCCGATTTGGACTGCGCATGCTTGAAAACGTACATCTTAGCAGCTACTGTTTTACGGTTGCTGTCTGACTGCCCATTACAGACAACACATGCATGAGAACAGTTCGAGTTCAAGGGAGTATACATACTATACTACTTACAATAGTTTAAACTCAATTTTAAACCTAAACCAATCACCTACGTATGAACAGGAAAAGGTCTCATTTACTGTCAAATGTCCTGCGCAGAACATTCCATTACCACAATGGAAGACTCCCTGAACAATACACTCTACATAGGCATACAAAAGCACAAGTTACATGACAGAGGTATGGACTGTATGTCATTGGTCGCACTGGTTTAACTCGTTTTGCCTGTACAGTTTTCATTTTTCACAAAACACAGTAGAAAAAAAGAGGATGTAATACATGCCAAAACAACTCGTAAACGGAACGTCGTAAACGACACCGGATATGACATATGTGCTGCATGCATAGACCAAATCAGGTGTGTGGTTCAAATTGGGGCTGTGCCTCGATTGTGTATGCACTAATACCACACAGTATATACAATGTACTAATGTTAATAGTATGAGTTCAGCAGGGTGCTAATATATTACCATACTACATCATTTCTTACTACCAGTAACTGATGAAGCTTACGTCATACTGAGCTGGACTAGATTACATTTATTTATAGGCTGTTTTGAAAGATTTGGGTTGAACTTACATTTATACACTATTTCTGGTCCTGCCACCACCGCAGCTGCTGTCGCATCACAGTCCGCCATTTTTTCATAGTTTTCCAGACATGAGAAGCTCCACCCTTTCATTTTCCCATTGCATTGTGGGACAACAACGTCCATCATTACCATACTCAAAAATGGACTGGTTCTAAATGTGCATTGTGGATTTCTGAGTATACTCAACTTTGACATTCATAATTGTACTATATACTGCATACTCAAACACTAGTATCAGTAATAAGTGTGCAGTTAGGATGCACCTTGGGTAAAGACACTGCTCATCAGCTGCTGTAGCACAAATAAAAACATTTTTATACATTCTGAACCACAGATCTTGTAGAAAAGAGGATGGAGGAGATTCTTTTTCAGATTTCTGTTCCACCTTAAATGCTGATGTGAGGGTTCTATTAAGGTAACTTCTGCATCACTTAAAGGCAGCGAGTGGTGGACTGGGTGTTTAGGATTGATAAATCTCTGCTGTGTTCACTTATCACTGGCTCAGGTGTTCTATTGGTTAAAATAAAGTGGAGTCGAGGAGTCCAAAGTCCAGAAAACATGCAATCGTGTATGACTTGCTACCATACAAACTACAGATATACTGACCATTTCAAGTTGTTTTGTCTCTTTATTGTAAGCACCACACATCAGTTCTGTCCCTCAAAGAAGGGTTTCTATAATGAAAGGCTAGTGATGTAAATCCTTACAGGGCTTTAGTCAGGTTTACTGTTGAACAGTGCAGTGTCTGCAGCTGCAGTCTGAAACTAATCTAAAATTCTCTACTAAGCATTTAAGACTTGAATCACACCCGCACCCCAGAGACACCATAGCAAAACATCATAAATAGAATTGAACAGCCACACATGAGTCTAAGCTCACCATGCCCAATCCCAAGCACTGGCTGTTGGTATAAAGTCCCCCAGCACTGGGCTGTGGAGCAGTGGACCTGTGTTCTCAGGAGTGATGGAGTGATGGAGTTACCAATACCTCTGGGACTAATCATCTAACATTAGTACCTGACCTCACTAATGCTCTTATGGATGAATGCAACACATGCTCACAGCAATGTTCCAACATGTAACGAAAAGCCTTAAGAGAACAGTAGAGTCTGTTACTCCTGCAAAGGACAAACTTTCTATTAATAATGTTGGTTTCAGATGAGCAGGTGTTAACAACCTCCTGGATATTCATCTAATGATGTCAATTCAAATGAACCTTGTCATTCCATGTTTCTGTAGGGCCTCATCTTCGTGGTGGACAGCAATGACTGTGAGCGGGTAGAAGCAGCCTCAGCGGAGCTACTGCAGATGGTAGATACAAATCCTGTTGATTTTATTTGCAAATTGTGCTTGTGGAGTTTCTCCCAGTCCAGGAGCCTCTTTTACATTCTTCTTCATCTTCAGCTTCAGGAAGACGAGCTGAGGGACGCTGTGGTGCTGGTTCTTGCTAACAAACAGGATCTACCCAACGCTATGCCAGTACAGGAGCTAACTGAGAAGCTGGGTTTGCACTCACTGAAAGGAAGAAATGTAAGTAGCTCATAATTACAGTATTATTATCTGATGAGTTAAACTGTAACAGGGCTGAGTATCTTTTAATGCCCTTAGAGCTGCTTTCATGGACATGGACTAAACCTGGTGTTGGACTAAATTGCATTTAGTCTAAATATGGACTAAATCTGGATCTGGGAAACTTGGTGTTTACATCCATGTAGCCCTACAGCAGTTTGTGCTAACTCTCATCTCTCTCTCTCTTTCTCTTCAGTGGTACATCCAGTCCACCTGTGCAGTAAATGGATCAGGTATATATGAAGGACTGGACTGGCTTTCAAATCAGCTCTCCAAAAGATAAAAGTGTTTAGGTTTTTAAGGGCACTTCCCAAAGAGTGATAAACTGCACTGCTTTATATTCAAATATAATTCTATACGTTCTGGTATAGGTATATATGTTATATGGTATATTAATGCATTCTGCACTTCATCTGTCCTTATTTTATTTTCAATTGATGTATTTATGATGTAATATTCCGTACTGTGGTGTTAGGAATTTAATGTTAAATTGTTATAAGTTGTAAATCTTGTTGTAAATTTGTAAAATTATTTTAAATGTATTTGTAAATATTAATTAAAATATACAGTGTGCAAATGTCAGAGACCGCCCTTAATTTAAGTACAGTTCTTCATTATTGCTAAACCACATTTAACGAAACAGTCAGCTTAATCTTTACTGTCGACTTCTTAGCAAAGTGAAAGTCAAATATGCAAATATGCAAAAATACAAGTTTGTTAAACAAAACATGTAGTAACAAAAAATAATCTTATACAGGAGCATCACTAGAGATTTATGGATGTGGGGGCTAAGCCTGAACTGGGGGGTCTAGGACATGGTGCCCCAATAGAATTCTTATAATGACCCCAAAATATCTGTTCATCAAAGACAATTTGGAGTAACAGTCAGATGGCTAATCACAAAAAAGGGCTATTTGGTCAAATTGGCACCCTGTAGTTCTGTCAGTTGTAACGGAGTGCAAAGCTTGTATGTCTAAAACACTACATCTATCCACTTATAGCACTTCAAGCAAAGCTACTAATATCAAGCAGCACTATCTGAACTCTCTTAGACAAGCTGCAGCTCCTAAACATCTCATTCAAATACACAGATTATAGATCAGTTCAGTCTCAGAAAGAGTGTGAATTTACTATGCAGACATGTTTAGTAAGTTTATGTTTAGTAATAGATCATTGTTTTAATATTCACTTTGTATTAGCACAGTATTTGGTCTTAATTTTGACTGATAGCTTAAACAGCTCTCCCTCACTTTCTTCTTGGTCACTAATCTCCATCAGGTCACCTCTGTCAGTCTCCTTCAGTTCCTCTTTTCGCTAAGTGTGGAAAATCTGTTCTATAACAATGCCTCAAGGCAATAATACCAACAACAATAATAAAACAAACCTAAAACAATAATTTTACAAGCTGTCCTCTACCTGGATTATCATCAACACTATGATGTATTCACTGACATTAACTTACTGTAAACAACAATATATAGCACATGCTGACATCTCTGTTTCCAAGTACTGAAGATAAATAGAGACACAAAGACTATAAAGAGCTGTCAGTAATGTTCTCTCTGTCACTCGTTCATACTCTCACACTCTCACTATGAAGTGAAGTTTCTTCAGATGTCTTAAGCTTCCTAAGCTTAAGTTTTAGCCTAACCTCTTCTCTTTACTTGGCATAAGCCTAAAGTTAGCTAGCTAGCTAACAAACTAAAAACCTGATAGTAAGCAATTTACAGCCATTAATGTATTGTGTAAGTGGATATATACACTCTGTAACTACTGTTTTAAACAATGTCTAATGACCCTCCTCCAGGTCTAATATGATTGTCTTCCAAATGGCTGAGCCAGACGTGTTTGCACTAGTCAATCCTATGTAGCACAGCTGCAGCAGCGCTGTAGGTCCCCCAGGTCGCACCCCGCTGTTACAGACATGTGCTAAAACTTTGTAATTCAGTATTTAGAAAAGTTTTGCCATTTGTACTTACACACAGAGGAATTTGTATCCTGCATTTAACCCATCAGTGAAGTGAAGCACCCACACATACTTGAACACACACACACACTAGGGAGCAGTGAGCACACTCACTCAGCAGTGGGCAGTTGGTTGGGTATGTATAATATGTATAATATTGTAATGTATAATAATGTGTATAATAATGTATAATAATGGGTGTCTATTTTGACTGCTCAAACATGGCGGCATGTATTTATGTCTGTGCCAGGCGACCCTCTTTGCTGCCCCATTCAGGAAACGCTCTTTAGTGTTTTTCTGTTCATTGTCTCCAACAGTGAAATTAAATATGCGCCCCTCCTTTACTGCAATGCTACAGTAGTATGGACTGCCCCCTGTATGTAGTATGCAGCACAGTAGCAAGAGTTGACCTACAGTGTAGTATACTAATACCGCCACATGACCAGTTACCTCTCATTTACCTCAGAGCTGTTATTACTGTATCCACTGTTTAGAGCTAGCTGCTACTAACGCTGCTCAGCTCACTGTAAATACATTCAGCCTAGCTGTTAGCTACCCTCGGCTATTTCAGTCTAAAACTGAACCTCTAAAGCGAGTTCATCTTTTATTAATCTTCAGACCTGTATACTTTAACTTTCTGAGGCTCATTCTGATGAAGACATAACCCACTACAGTCACTATACTCACATTCATACACATTTACACAGTTGGTCGCATACTGCATACTACATACTACTTTTAGGCAGAATTAGTGCGTGAGTAGTATGTAGTATGCCATTTCCAATACAGCTACTGATTCACTCTAAAGACCAATGCGCTCAAAATTATCTCTTAAAATTGTCTCTAGATTTTTTTTTTATTGGAATAAGAATTAATATGATTAGTGGTGTATAATGTTACTATTATTATTGATATTCTTGTGTATTATGATTGTTTTTGTTGTCTAACTTTATTGTTAACTTTATTACTGATGTACACTGATGTGTCGTATGTTGCAGTAATATTAGTAGGTGTAAAGTATGTTAATGCAGTAAGTTGTTGTTTTGTTATATCATTACTTATATTGTGTAATATTAGTGTTACTGTTATAACGCTGTTGTTGTTGTGTGTTAATGGTGTTGGTGTTCTGAGCCACGTCATTCTGCGCGCGCTGGATTTGGGAGCGAAACTTCCTCGAGCTGAGCAACACGCGCGTGTACTCACCTGTACAAAGCGGAAGTAAAGTCTTCATTACGCAGCCGAGCAGCGGACTGAGCAGAAGAGCGTGAGCAGCTGAGGGTAGAACTCGTGCAGAGCGGCGACGGTACAGAACTCAGGGTTCCTCGTCTGTCTGACCTCCACTATCTCATTATGGGGAACTTCATCACCTACATCTTCTCTCGCTTCACCGAAAAGAAGCAGATGAGATTACTGATGGGTGAGTCATTCACATTACCTTCCGTAAACTCGCTTCTTTAGTTATATTATTCAGTTCTATTTATTATTTATCATGTTTAAAATAATTATTCACTAAGTAGGTCTACACTGTTGATTTAACTGGTTATTGAGATATTATTATTTTTTGTTTTGTTTGTTTGTTTTCTTTTTGTTATTATTGCCGTATCATAATTGTCATTGTCATTCAGGACATATCTGAGCTTTGATGATTTATTTTAAGTTTCTGTGTGTCCACCTTTAAAAAACTGGTTCTTCAAAGGTTCTTATAGAACTGTGAGAATATAAAGAACCTTAAGAATATTTTTAGTTTTGCATGTTTAAATGGTTATTCTGTACAACAGAGAACCTGTTAAGCACCAAAAATGGTTCTGCTGTTCTGCTGTGCAAGTCAAAGAGTCTTTGTTCTAAGATTAAACTTATTTGGATCCTGTGATGTTTTACTGAATTAACACTTTAGATATTAGATTGTGAATATTCTCTTAACCAATAATTTGGCGTTCAACAGAATCAAAATCTGAAGGCAACTTATTAAGTAAAAGTATTTTATACAGTGTACTAAATTACTGAGTTATTATTACTAATTAATACTATTATTCTTTTTCACTTCTCAGTTGGTCTGGATGCCGCAGGAAAGACCACGATCCTCTACCAACTCAAACTGGGGGAAGTTGTCGAGGTCATTCCAACTGTCGGTAGGATCTGCTGAGCAAATGTTTTTGAGTCACACATGTATAAACATTAATATGAAGAAAGAGAATATTGGTTTTATATATTAACACTAGAGACTAATCAGTGAGCATGTCTTTCATGTATACAGGCTTCAATTTGGAGACTGTTGAGTACAAAAACATCTCATTCACTGTGTGGGACGTAGGTGGACCGAATCTATTCACAGGGCTCTGGAGGCACTACTATTGTAACACCAGTGTAAGTGGATAATCCTGAACATTTCCCCCATTATAGCTCATACAGGTAGCAACAGAACCCTAAGCCTGGTGAATCCACTAAATGCCCTAAAGTGGAACCCCCTTCTAATTAGTACATGTAGCTGCTGTAGCTGTACCACAGATGGGGACTCCGATGTTGACTGACCCGATGTTGACAAGATAATTCTTTAAGGCTTATTTTGTAAAGACAGCGGTTCTATATAGAACCATAAAAATCCAAACGAACCATGTGCATGATCAAATGATTCTTTGCATGGTGAAATGGTTCTTTAGATGATTAAGGGTGTGTGTGATGTGGTTCTATATAGCCCCAAAAAGTGTTCTGCTATTGTTACAAGCTTGACACAATGTCTTTCATGATCCTCCTGACTCCCTACTAATGCTTTTTGTTCCTAAATGCAATCAAATTCTCACAGTAATGTTCCAACATGTAGTGGACAGCCTTAACAGAACAGTATATTCTATTAATCGCTGCAAAGGATAAACTTTCTATTTATAATGTTAGCTAGCATTATTAGTATTGTTTATTAATGTAATGATATCCAATTTAAATTACCTTTCTCATTCCGTGTTCCTGTAGGGTCTCATCGTTGTGGTGGACAGCAATGATTCAGAGCGCATAGAACAAATGACAGAGTATCTACAGACAATGGTAGATAGAATTCCTGTTGGTTTCTCCCAGTCCAGGAGCCTCTTTTACATTCTTCTTCATCTTCAGCTTCAGGAAGACGAGCTGAGGGACACTGTGGTGCTGGTTCTTGCTAACAAACAGGATCTACCCAACGCTATGCCAGTACAGGAGGTAACTGAGAAGCTGGGTTTGCACACACTGAAAGGAAGAAATGTAAGTAGCTCATAATTACAGTATTATTATCTGATGAGCTAAACTGTAACAGGGCTGAGTACCTTTTAAAGCCCTTAGAGCTGCTTTCATGGACACGCACTAAACCTGGTGTTGGACTAGATTGCAATACTGATGTTGTTTCACCATTTTAAATTCACATTTAGTCTAAATATGGGCTAAATCTGGATCTGTGAAACTGGTCCTTAATGTTTACATCCATGTAACAGAAGTATGTGCTCACTCTCATCTCTCTCTCTCTCTTTCTCTTCAGTGGCACATCCAGCCCACCTGTGCAATAAATGGATCGGGTTTATATGAAGGACTGGACTGGCTATCAAATCAGCTCACCAAAAATTAAAAAGATTCATGTTTGCACTTCTTAAAAAATGATAAATTGCACTGTTTTATATTGAAATGTAGGCCTATACGTTCTGGTATAGGCTATATAATTACCTTTTTATGCACTTTATCTGT
>CM067494.1:5860749-5909483 GCA_034552555.1 Semaprochilodus insignis
AGGTATTTCAGTCACGGGTGACTGATTGTTTGTCTGGTGAGCTTATTTAAAAATATTTCAGATCTGAAAAAAAAATGTTGTTTGGGAATAGTTTGATCACAAATATTATTTGCCAACATGAATAAATGGAGGCACCTGTCAATTAGAATTACTTAAAGGATTTCATGGTCATTTCTAATTACAAGTTTTTTAAAAGTCATGTTAGTATATGTGGACAAACTATACCTGTAAAGCCACATTTTAACTCTGTCTCTTAAGATGTAGTTTCATACAGCACATTACTGGCCAGCTGCTAGTCACATGATAGTATTCATTTTTAATACCCCTCACATTTATTATATCTTCAATGACTCAGTTCCATGAAAACAGTTTACTGGATTACTTCTTATTCCTATCATATGTCAGCAATCATCCTGCAGAGTCTGTAATGAACAAGTTACCTGTTTGTTTCATGTCCCCAATACGGATAATGTGAGGCCAGTGCTGAAGAGTTTTGGCAAAGAAAGGGTTTGTAACGCCCAAAATCACAGACGGTCTGCAAACATTAAATAAACACACAGACAAATTTAATATGATGCTGGTTAATTATGTATAATGAATAACATTTCCTGTTGTTCTAATATCAAGTTCAGAAATGACACAAAGATTTATTACAACATTTGAAGAAAAAAAAAAAAATCTGACTACCAGGTATTAGGTATTACAAGCAGTATGCAAAACACTGATTACTCCTAGCCAAATTACACATTTTGTTGGAGAACAAGTTAACACATGCTCTACAGAGATCAAAATTAAATATGGCTTTTTTCTACAAACTTAAATGTACGTTTATATTTTTTTACATATTAAAAAAATAATAAATAAGGTTCATTTGCACAGGCCACATTTTATGTCAAATAAAAAGTAATTGTGCATTACAATGCACAGAAGTGTGCTGTCTGTAGTTGTGTTATTTACACTTTTAAAAAAATATATAAAAAAATGGATTTCTTTTTTTTTTTTTTTTTTTACTTACAACTGTACTGCTTACAATTCAAAAGTTTGCAATCACTGTTTTCAACAAAATAAAATCTGCCTGCAGATCATTCTAGAAAATGATAATATGCTAGTCCTGGCAACACAGATTTTAAGTAATTAACAGGACAGACTTAAAAACGAAAAAAAGATGCATTTAAATGATGAACAGTTGTAAAAGCTGTATAACATTAAATTAAACTTAAATGTGCTTCAGAATGCCTTGAGTTCAAAAGTGATCAAGGTAGACCTTGAGGAAAACGCACTGTAACAAATGATAAATAAAGACAGTATAATAATAGATGGTTTGGAGTATAGGCCATACAATACATACAGAACAGTACAGAGATTACAGAAAAAATAGCACACAGTTTATAAAAGTAATTACTGCTACACGAAATGAGAGAAATCATTAATATGAGAAGACAATGCAAACTTTTAAATGGTACTTGATTTTAGGTCAGTTGCTGTCAATTAGGAACAAATCAAAAATCTACACTCCAAGAAAACTGCGTTAACCTGAAATCTAGAGCTCACTGAACTTGTGATATGATGTTAACAGAAGAGTATTAAATTTATATTTGTTAAGGTTATTTGAAGTTCAATTTACTCAACAGTAAGTTAACCCGGTTAACACTATACAGTGTTTTTTTGCATTAATAGCAATGTAGTGATGCATTTTTGAGAAACTGAAATGCTACTCATTGCAGTTTTGTCCTGCGCTCAATGGTGGCATTGTAAAGCATTATGCTAGACTATATCAATGGCAGTCATTCTGCTCTAATGTCAGTCACAAGGCTTGCTGCAAGCTGTGTGAGGACGTCTCATTGTTCCAGCCAAGGGAGCTCCAGAGGACTGCTATATTCAAAGCAAGTCTATTCTGAGGGTCATGATACATTGTGCAGTTCAACAGTGTTGTCCACAAAACATATTCAGATCTAACCGCTGGGAAGCAGTAGCACTTTCAGTGAGAGGCAGCCATCTTGTTCCATGTATTTGTGTCCAACTTTGAGGGGATATCTCAGACTTCAAAAGCAACAGTAGGATGCAGGTGGGAGAAGGGGGAACAGTGTACTCACGGAGCTTGTGTTCGGGTCGTATACTCCTTGAACTCACTGTCGTGGATGGTGAAGTAGGGCCGGAAGTCACTGCAGTAACGCAACGGGGCAATACAGCTGATAAACAATATAACCAAAAAAATAGAGAAGAGAAATAAAACATTTACATACACGTTCAATATATACCAAACATAGTGTATATAAAAACTCCACAAATGTATACAAAGCTTTGCTCCAACTGTGACAGTCTCAAAACACTGGAATCAATAAAATAAAACCAGCTTGGTTACTGATTCTACTATGTTAAGCTTAAAAAAGGCAAGTTATGAACCTGTAAACAATCAATAAAGACGTTTTAGTTGAGTCCAGAAAGATGAATGAAGCTGTATATTACTTTATAATAACTGAGAGAGCCTTGAGAAATTCATATCTAGAATTACTTGTATTTCAAAAGTGGCCCCTCGTTTATCATTGAACAACTTCTCAAAATAATAAAATACTGACTAAACAAACACGTTTTCGGTCGAATACTTCAATTTACGTTTTAAGTTAATTTGGTATATAATATAACACAAAATATTCATCTGCGTGACTTCAAACTCTTTAATGCTGCCACGCTAACTAAACCACAATAACTCAATTAAATCAATGTTGGGGGTAAAATATTCCTTTCACGTTTAATTTAAAACTGGAAAAGCAGCGATTGGTCTTCGATTAGTGTCTTGCTGTCTATCTCTGTTCAAGCTGAAGCTGTGGCTTTGGCCTGAGCATGAATTATACCTCTACAGGACCACAACACCTGCTTATCTGACTGCCCTGTCCAAGGTGAACCCTACTGTGTGACTCAGAAAGAGCCAGATTTTAGAGAGTCTTGGCTATGAGCTCTTCTGTACTGCCTTTGTTCGTGTTCGTGCACCTCACTGTCTGGTGTTTGGCTGCACCACAATATTTCTCCCTCAGAGATCTGCCAACATGACGTTAAACCACGCAAATAAACATCAAACAGAGAAGAAGCATGATACTTTAAAGCAGGGTTATTAACAGTGGTGGTGATAAGAACCAGATGCCTGACCTGTTTAATACCCAATACGTTCTACACCTTAACACTTTAACGGCCTCATCACAGATTATTTAGAAAGACATCGCCTGATGCCTGAGACATTGTTTTAGGATAGAATTGAGGTAAGGCTTTGACCTAAAATGTATTTTAAAACACATTCATGGGAGAGAGGCACTTGCAGGTTGTTCCAAGGCAAAATAGTCCATTAAAAAGTAGATAGTTTTTTTCAGATGTAAAGGAGCAATCTGTAAGAGGACGCAACCTGTTGTTTTCAGACTCCAAACAACAGGGGGCAACACATAAGCAGAAGAACACAGTCCCTCCTCCTCCCTCTTCACTCCTAACCAGTCTAGAAGAAACGTTACCAGTTCAGCATCAAACTTCACTTTACTTGCCAAGAATGTCTCCAGCGGAAAACAATGCCAATGTTAGTCAGTGTCTTGTCTTGTTTATACTTATATCATCACTTTTTCTGCCAAACGTGGTTTCTTAACATGAGTGGGCAGCAAAAGTCGTTACAATAATCATTTGCCAAGAGCTGCAGCCATTGTTGCTTTTACTCCTCCTTTCACTGGCCTCCTGTCCGTGAATGATCTAACCAGGAACAGAACCTTCAATATAACTGACAGGAGATTAGAGAACACAGTTAGGGACAGGCCAGGCTAGCTGGTTAGCATGTTACTCTACTAGCTACCTCTGCAACAAGATACAGAGACATCTTTGACATACCATCACAATCAAATTCGGTTGATAATTTTAGTTAAATTTGGAATGTTTCAAATTATAAATCTTACATATTGCTCCTTTAACACTATTGTATCATTATCAACATTATTAGTATTGTTGCACTGGACATCATCTACAGACAATTTTAGTATAACCTCTGTTTATTGGTTGAATTTAACGTATTTAAAATTTTACTTAATTGTGATTTTTATTTTTGCTATGTTATAAACAGTAATTGTTTTTAGTTTTTGGAAAATCAGTGGAAGTCTCACTGGATGTCTGGATGTACTCAAAGCTGTATGCAGCATCTCTTTTCATTAAAGACTGTATGACGTACAGCTATCTACATAAATGGACAGAAGTATGTCGCAAAAACAGAATTAACTGAAATTCTGAAATGACTCTATGATTATGTGTAAATTAGCAGTGTAAATTAACGGTACATCATACAGTGTGTGAAAACACAAATGTATCTGAGATTAATAAACAACCTTACACACTTTGAAGGACATGAAATCATTTCCATTGTGAGTGAATGATGCTGATCTTTGGATATAAGCTTTTACTGCTACAGTGTAAAAGTACAGAGGTAAACTTTGGATGCACTGTTTTGATTACACTGGGATTAAGGGGAGA
The DNA here is from genome assembly GCA_034552555.1 of Semaprochilodus insignis. Classification (NCBI taxonomy): domain Eukaryota; kingdom Metazoa; phylum Chordata; class Actinopteri; order Characiformes; family Prochilodontidae; genus Semaprochilodus; species Semaprochilodus insignis. Next base: position 5,865,244 of record CM067494.1, read on the forward strand.
ATGTACAGTACCAGTCAGAAGTTTAGACAGGGCTACTCATAGAAGGCTTCCTTATTTCTATTTTAATGCTTTCCTTTGGAATAAAACTGAAGACATCAAACTATAAAATAGCACTTGCGTCTAAAATCTGAATTTTGCTTACCACTTTCATTGAAAACTTTCACTACTGTGAGGAGATGTGTTGATCACGTGAACCTCTCAAAATGCAAGCCTGAACTCACCTGACTAACGCCAGCACGGTGTCTGAAGACTCCGCTGGTGAGGGTGCCATGACAACTAGTGCTTCACCCAGCAACACGAGCTCCCACAACATCTGAATGTGAAAGAACACTGGATAGAAACACCTACAGCACAGAGAGACAAGAACACGAAGAGGATTATTCTGCTTACCAAATGAGTTCCTGCATTCTCTTAATGCTTCCTGCAGTCATTTCCTTTAACAAGGCACAGCCCTTTCCTTATGCTGGTGAACTGTGATATTTCAGCTCAAGAGCTTTTCGGTATATCTGGGGCTCAGAGAGAGCTAAGCCTGTCTTCTCCATGTGGAGAATACTGATTACGCTCAAAATACTGATGCTTCCAATCAACTGTCTGGTTCAACAGAAAGAGGAAGGCCATGGGGAAAGGGATATCACCATGTAGCGTCTCTTCTGTCTCTGGATGTATACATATAGATGCATATATGTAAATGGAAATATACACAGATACATAAAGGACACGGTCACTGATTTCTTTCTTAAGTTTGTTAAGATAACAGTGAATTCACTCTAGACCAGTACAGTTACCTGGCACTCATCTTGTCAGTTACATTTGGTCGCAGGAAAACAGATTGGCAGTCGCTCCATTCAAACCACGTTTTAGTTCTCACTGTCATTCACTCGAATAATGTAAAAAACAAACTCTTAAACAACAGAGTAATATTGCTTTTCTTGCAGTGGTGCCACCAGCGGAAGTCTGATAATTGGCTATTATATAAAATGTACCTTTGTTATAAGGAGAAAAGTTTTATTATTATAAATACCGTTATTATTGTGATGTGAGATGAGCCATTTAAAAGAACTTACTGAGCCAGAACTGTTCACAGTGGTGGTAATAGGAATCAGACATCTGAAGAGGAGTTTAACACACCTACAAACTACCTCTAGAACGTTATTATAACAAATGGCTATTAATGCAAATGGATACAGTCTGATGTCTTGGTCAAGAGGTTCTCATTCCTTAGTATAATGTGGATACACTAGAACAAACCGTGGTTCTTTAGGGCCAATGTTGCCACATATAACAGAGGCAAATTACACAGGATTACCTAAAGTCCAGATGCACAACAGTGTAACACATCAGCGTAACAGTGTATCAGTGTTAATCTCCAAAATTATAACTTAACAGGAGTTAAAGCACATTTATGGGGGAAAAGTATATGCAGAGTGTCATAAGGCAGAAAATTATCAAATGGACTATAAATGTAAATAACTGAAATGTAAATTCAGTAAATTAAAAAAAAAATCAGTTATTATATATAAAATTATACATAATTATACAATTATACATAAATATGATAAGCTTCATGTACTATAAACCAGTTCAGTCAAAAGACAGTGATCACGATGTTCATCCTAGTTCATCGATATTCACTCTAGAGCCGAAGGTGTCACAGTGGCTAGCTATAAGCAGCATGTCACAGAAAGAGCAATGCAGCAGCTATCCAAGAGAGACACTGTACACTCCAACAGCTACCAGCAGGTGGCAGTACAAGTTGTTTTCAGAGGATATTCTCCGAGATACTAGTGGGGTTAGTAAAGACTTTGCCATGCATGTACCAGAGTAAATATGAATGAAATAGATCTTGATTTTACCTGAAAAGGTCCACTTCATGGATTGTAGGGAGCACGATAGACACAAGACTGTCGCTCTGCAATAACAACAGAGGGTTAGAGATGCAGAACTCGACTCTCATAAAGATCTAGAACACAGCCTGCGGGTTTGGAACCGCTAACATTCTTCTTACCGGTGTGGACTGCACAAGCTGCGAGGTTCCTGGCTTGTCATAACACGTAGGAATACGTAGCTGAGACAAACAGATGGTGCGGTTAATGAATTGATGTGTAATAGCAAGCAGATAAAAATAAAGAAGCAGTTAAAGAGGTACCTTCATGACTACACCCATGATCGGGAGAGTCAATATCTTCCCTGGACTCGGCGTCGGCCACCGATCAATGTCATTACAAGCTGTTACCCAAAAAACACACAAGAACATGTTGGCATTAGTACAGCAACATGTCCCCCAACACAATCTCCTGTGGTGCAGTGAGCTTGCCCGACAATGAGGGAGTAATTAAGAGTTGAGTGAAGTGTAAGTCAAGCAAAGTAGTTTGACTTGTAGCCGAGTTTTACTTGTTTTCTCAGTGTACTCACCTGCCTCTAAACAGGGCTCCTGTTTCTCAAAGTATTCTGGAGCAATGAGCTTCAAAAGGGAGTGGAAGAAGGTCACGTAAGGTAGCTTGCTGATGAGAACCAGAGACTGTGGCCAACACACACAACAAATGCAATAAAGGAACATGTTATTCATGACACCAAGCAGTGGTCTATAGCCCAAATTAAACAGGCTGTCACCCTCTAAACCTATTAGCTCATTTTTATTTATTTATTTTTTCTAGACTAGCAGTAGACGCAGAAAATCAAATATTATACAACAACAAGGAAGTGCCAAATGTAGAAAAGGAAGTATTTCTCAAATGGAAAAATACTGTGTATAGAAAGTGTAGAAATCCATTATTATTATTATTATTATTATTATTATTAACATCATTATGAAAAATAAAATAAAATTTAAAAAAAGCAGCTCATTAGTGTGACTAGTGATTTTTCACTAGTTGTTTTTTCTATACCTAACACAAGTGTTACTGAGTAATGGTTCATTTACTATATCTAGCAGTGTTTTACAGTAAAAGTTTTGCTATACCCAGTGCTACTTATAACATAACACACACACACACACACACATACACACACACATACACACACACATTAAAATACATTTTAAAAAGCCATCGCTAACTAATCTAGTGCCAGGAGTAAAAATACAACTTTTTGGACATAGAAAATGAGCTAGGTACAGAAAAGAAATGATTATAAAAAGGTAGTAAAGCAGAACAATAGCAGAAAAAATAAAGAAAAGATTTTTTTGTGTGCAGAAAAGGGCAGAAATAATAATTACTCCAAACCATGAAAAATAGGAAAAACACTACACCTAGTGCAACTCAATAAGAAGTATATAAAAAGTCACTAGCTTCAGAAAACAATTACTCCTCAAAAGAAAACCAAGTGCCACAAGTACAAAATCAGGAAGCGCTAGGTGTACAAAAAGTATTACTTAAAAAATACCACCAAGACTTTAACAATCCATTAGTATCCCATTAAAACATAAGAACCATGTATCTCTGAGTAACAGTTAACAGAGGAAGTTAAGACTGAGCTAGGTGTAGAAGACCAATTCAATAAATACAGATAGGTATCGATAAACAGGACGGTCTCCTGCCCAATATCTATCTGGGAAAAAGAAGCACAGTTAGGTCTGATCATGTCAAGTCCAGCCATGTTTCAGTTCACATGTGAATTCCACTGCTTGTGGTTTATCCTAATCTGAACCACTGATCTCAGCCCAGAGGTTACATAACAACCACTTATACTACAGCAGAAAGCTCATAGTAGGAAAACTAATTAGTTTTGTATCATACTGGTGACTCATACAACTGAAATCTTCCAGGAGAAACAGAATCGCAAACTCTTCAAACTCCGTACTGTGCCTGCCCTCGGAGTTTCTATTCTCAGGGTGTGAATAACCTCGACTAGCGATGGACTAGAATCGCACTCCTACTCCAAGTCATCTTAACGTGTAGAGAGTTGACATTGATGAAAAGCAGCGACGTGGCACTTTTATGCACTGTTGAGACTTGCTCTACGCTGCACTTCAACTGTGGATCTTGGCTTTGGGCAGACTGAGGTTTCTCAAGGGTATGAACTGTCAGGGAACTGAACATGATGAGTCAAAGCTGACAGAGAGAGTGTTGGCCCCTGTGTTTTACAGTAGCTTTAATATAATTCAACTGTAACTTCCCTGTGTAAATGTGAAAGCCCACACAGCCTGTCGACACCTAACATTTCAAAATATGATAAATGAACATGTTTGCTGTGCTGGTCTCCAATAATATAACATGACCTGCATTTCCCAGAGTGCTTATCTAATGAGTGAATTCAGCTGCTTTAATGTGTACACATTGCTGACATAGGCATTCACACAGCTCGTATCATCTCCATAGGAAAGCAGTGCCAGTAGAAAAGGAAGCTCTGGAGCAGCTTAGTGTAAACTCTGCACTTCGTACCAAGCTGAGCGTTGAAAAACATACCCTATATACACGCACCAGCCACTTCATTAGGTACACCTCTACAATCACTGTTCATTATATCAGCTCCACCTACCATACAGGAACACTTTGTAGTTCTACAGTTACAGACTGTAGTTCATCTGATTCTCTGTGTAATTTGGGTGATGGATCATTCTCAGCACTGCAGTGACACTGACGTGGTGGTGGTGTGTTAGTGTGTGTTGTGCTGAGGTGAGTGGATCAGACACAGCAGTGCTGCTCACCTCATTGTCACTGCTGGACTGAGAATCGTCCATCAACCAAAACTATCCAGCCAACAGCGTCCTGTGGGCAGCGTCCTCTGACCGCTGATAAAGGACTAGAGGATGGCCAATACAAACTGTGGAGGAACAGATGAGCTACTGTCTCTGACTTGACATCTACCAAGGTGGACCGGCAAGGCAGTAGTGTCTAATAGAGTGGACACAGCGCTGAAAAGCTCCAGCGAAAATTCTGACCCACTCAGCACACACCACCACCATGTCAGTGTCACTGCAGTGCTGAGAATGATTCACCACCCGCATAATACCTGCTCTGAGGTGGTCCTGACCATTGAAGGACAAAGCAAACGTGGCTAACAGAGTATGCAAAGAAACAGATGGACTACAGTCTGTAATTGTAGAACTACAAAGTGCTCCTATACAGTCAGTGGAGCTGATAGTATGAACAATACGCACAGACACAAAGAGGTGTACCTAATAAATTGGCTAGTGGGCGTACTGTGTTAAAACTCACATTGTGCACTACACAGGAAACAGGGAGCCATCTGAGATTGCAAGTCAATCTGATTTGGTTCTCAAACACAAATCACGACTTAACAGGACTGTCTGCACTGTTATTTGCAAAGGATCAGATCAGATTTGTGTGTCCAGACATCACCGATCTATCTGCTTGGGTTGCTGTGGTAACAGTATAGGCATCAGTAACTACGTAGCTACCCTGATGAAGTGGAATTCAATCGTGGATGCAGGAGAGAAGGAGGTGCATCGTTTCACCCTCTAAATAATCGCAAACTATTCTCGTTCATAGCTTACGAGTACAAATTCTCTGACATAAGCATGGATCTTTGGCACCCTTTGAACCACAGCACTTTTGTCACTCTGCATTTGGCACTGCTTGTCGTGCTGCAAGTTGTCAAAGCAACTTTGAAATCTGATTTTAGCAACCAGAGCATTCAGACTGAAAAACAACTGGTAAAAAACTAAATGGAACAGCATTTTAAACCATCTCTGGGGATTTTGAAGCTGATTTGCAAAAATTGGATTTCATGTTTCTTGCTGTCTAAACCAGTGTTTAGACTCAACCCTGGTCCTGGAGGCACACTGCCCTGCACATTTTAGTGGATTCCCTGTTTTAACACACCCCCTGCAACTCTGAAGGGGCTTTTTAACGAGCTGAAAAGTTGAATCAGGCGTATTGGGAGCAGGGAAAGGTCTAGACCATCTGGCCTAGACTATCCAAAATCAAATTTGGGCTGGCAATCTGGGAAATGAGACTGGACACCCGTGTCCTATACTTTGGTTTGATTTAATAATAATAATAATAATAATAATAATAATAATAATAATAATAATAATAATAATAATGATGATGATAATACTAAGAAGGAGAAGAAGACGAAGAAGTGGAAGACGAAGACGAAGAAGAAATAAATGTCCCTTCAGCTCACCTTCTGAAAGTAGCCTCTCTTTAGCGATTTATCTCGAACCTGCCTGAAGTAGACATAACCATAGAAGTGACCCTGGTCTTTCTAAAAAGAAAAGAAGAAGGAAAAAACAAACAGACACAGTTTTAGTCAAATATCTCCCAAAAAGTACATATTACAGAAGAGCTGCCACAATTTCTCCCTTGCACCAAAAGGAAGTCAATCACAGGGCATTTTTGGGTCTCTAGTTAACATCTTTAGTTAGCTACTAGACTAATATAGCCAGTTCAGATAATGAAAAAAGGGAAGGAAGTTAACTAGAAGTTTAGAAGTAAACTTCAGGTCTAAATAATCACACTGTTGAGTTAACACTGTATGATACACTGCTTTTGATTAAAATGACAGCTTGTATTCTTTATACTGTATAACTGAATTTTTAAACCAAATAAAAGGCATCATTTTTGGCCTTCAGGCCTCCATCATCATCAAGCAACCTGTTCTATTTTCACATAAACATTTCTGCTTCCTGTGCCTCCTGACCTTGAGGCAGACGGGCGCATCTCTGTCAAAGTGGTCCAGAAAACATCCGAGCGACGATTTTCTGCCTGACGCTTGCCGGAAACGGAAGCAGAACTGCGTGTCCCCCAGGCAACCTGGGAGCAGGAAGGGGAAACAGGAAACACATGTAGTCATCGGTTACAAACATCTGTGGAATGCTGTAGCTCAAACAGGCATAGCTAAAGAGTTTTCCCTTTTTACACACCAGTTCTTTGAGCTCCTTTGTGGGAATGGAGCAGCGATGTTGTGCCTGACGGCAGCCTCAACAAAGTTTATCTTGCATCTCTCATAATATTTATAACACACACAAGAAGGAGGTTTAATAAACATGCTACTTGTACATTTGTACTTGTACACGAAGACACACTGCGCTTGGCTGACAAGGTCTGTAGTAAACTATAAATAAGAAAAATGACAAGATCAACGCAAATAACGCCAACTCTGGTGGTGTTCAGCTGCATATTACCGCAGCTACAAGCCCATTTGCGTCAGCTGCCTAAGCAACGCTACATCGCAGCTACATGGCTACCTGGCCAAGCTGCTTGGGCGTTTCTGTATTGCAGCTATGAAGTGGCTTGAACTGTTGGTGTTCAGCTGCATTAAACTGCTGAGGGGTTTTGTAGACTTCAAGGTTTGCATGCGAGTCGAGGAGTGAGATCTCCCTCCCTGCAACTAAGGACTCTTTCTGGGCTGCTTAACTGATCCTATACCATGGTTTGAGGAATCCCCTGCCAGCTGTAGGAAATGTGGACTATGTGTAAAGGGCCCTTGATCATGGGAAAGGTGCTAGATAAATAACAGTGATGATTATGAACAACCCCACAACACTGAGTGCAGGATTAACCTTAGGGGTGAAAAAACACATTGTACTGTTTGTTATCGTGTTACTGTATCATTCCTACATGTCAGCTTGGCGCTAACATACCGTAACAGCTTGTGGTTAGTGCATCTGATCAAGACATTTCATACAGAGGTTTCTTTTAGTGTTTGTAGTCTGCAATCTAATCCAATCAGGCAAACCTACAGAACAGATAGTCTCATCATGTGGAAGACTCAGGATGTATTGGGAACATAACTACAATGCCCAAACTCTGTCTTTGATCTGTCTGGGAACTACATAATATGGAAGAAATAACATGCAAGTTGAGATTGTAGAGGCAGAAACTTCTTAAAAAATGGAGCTCAGCAATGGCAATAATGTACTGGTAATACTGTTTATTTGAACTGTATCTAATAGACACCACTTACTTGATTCCCTCTCCTGTATGCAAAGCTGTCTTGTGTTTTATTCATTGACAGGTGTGTGTGAATGTTAATGTGAAGGTCCTTCTAACTGCACGTAAGTAACTGATGTACTATCAATCAATCAATCAATCAATCAATCTTTTTTTGTATAGCGCTTTTTACAACTAATGTTGTCTCAAAGCAGCCTTACAGAAAAGCAGTTCATATAAAGGAAAAGAAAAACACGGAGTCCATGTACAGACGTAGGAAAGGAATTCCGGGTTCAAGCCCCCCGTGAGCAAAACAGAGGGAACAGTGGTGAGGAAAAATTCCCTTAGAGTAAGGAAGAAACCTCGAGAGGAACCAGGGCTTGAGGGGGGAACCCATCCTCCTCAGGTCGATCCCGGGTGAGGAGAGAAAGACAGAACTAACAGGAAAAGGAGCGTAGAACATCTATTAGATACAGTCTGATTCATCCAGGAGGCAGTAATTGAAAAGGTACAGCCAACCCATAGGTTCTCTGTTTAAGTGAGAGAGAGAGTTCAAGATCAGCGCCAGAAGCTGGTCATTGTAGACGTTGTACTACTGGTGAATTTTGCTGCAATCCTTTATAAAGAATTAGTTCAAAAATAAAATAGAGCAGAAAGTCTCCGATAGTTCACTTACATAAAGCAAATTTTCAGTATTTTGGCAGCAAAGTTGCGTTCAAAAAGAAGTTGACTGCGTTAGTGGTAAAGCAGTAGACTCACTTTAGTGATTGATCTCGAACCTGCCTGAAGTAGACATAACCATAGAGTTGCCACAATTTCTCCCTTGCACCAAAAGGAAGTCAATCACAGGGCATTTTTGGGTCTCAAGTTAACCTCTTTAATTAGCTATAAGACTAATATAGCCAGTTCTTCATCAGAGCTATTCAAGTTTCATGCTCGTCTGTGCATGTGACGTATGCAGGGACGGACCTCATCACTGCACCTGACTTATCCAACAGTCGTGATTACGGACATTCAGTGACCAGTGATGCCCTTCCAGTCCTCCAGAGTCATCCTGTCATCCATTCATGCCTGCACCATTGCCAGACGGCTGCACGAAGCAGGACTACATGCACACAGAACTTTACGATGACTGCCCCCAACACCACGTCAACGTTGCCAAAGACTTCAATGGTGTCGTGCCACACTGTCACGGAGTGTCACATTCAGTGACGAGTCCTGCTTTAGTCTTGGTGTAGACGACCAACAAATCCGTGTTATGGAGGCACTATGGTCAGCGCCAAGATGAACTTCACCTCCACCCCTACTGCAAAATCTGCAGTAACTGTTTGAGGATATTCAAACTGCATGGGATGGATTATCACAGGACGCCATTAGGAACCTCTACACCTCCATGCTGAGACGTCTGGCATGTCACATTAGCATGACGGCCCAACGCCATACTGAGAGACACTACTTCTGTATGTGTAGCTCTGTAAATATTGCCCATATCTGTCTACATTTATCATCATTTATTGTTCCTGGTAACCTTTATCTTCCTTCCCAATAGCACTGCAATCTGACACTCCCTTCTGGGTGCCGATGAGTTTAAATTAGAACATAATGAAATAAATAATGTTAACGTAAATTCATAAGTATTATTCTATGTGGTGTCAAGTGTAAAATCAAGTAGGACCATATAGGTAAACTGCAAATAGTGGTTTAAGAAAAAAAGCTGACTTCTACCCAAAGATGATAAAGCACATTAAAATACAAACCACCAAAACCAACTAACTAACTACACCTTATTATTGAGTCAAAAGGTGAGCCAGAGAACAGAGCAGCCCCTGCGGTGCTCAGCCACTCCTACATTCCAGCTCCTCAGCTGATAGAGCATCTCAGAGAAGGAGTGCTGATCTGACATCTGATTTTGTAACTACAAACACCAAAAACAACACATGCACATTGTGTCCTTAGTCAGCATTCAGAAAGTCATTACTATACAGGCTTGAGCTTTAGCCTAGGTGAAGCTCTCCAAGAGGTTCTTATGCCAGGTCCATTTCTTCTGGTGTTCTGAGTCTGAGCTTCAGGTTGTTCCACTCTGACAGAATTCTACTCTATTCAGAGATGTCAAACTGGTGTGTAGGCAAACAGTGCAGAGCAGGGCAGCTCTGTGTGCGTGTGCATGTGTGAGAGGAGAAGGATTACTGGGTCAGTCTTCAGGGCGTGACGGATGGATTACCTCATCTTCCTGGTTAACTCTTTCCACAACACTCGGGTGGTCTATAAAAAGCAGCGTTTACACAACGCTCGCAGTCTAATCCTATTGGACGCAGCTAAGAGAGGCAGAACAGCCTCCTACGCAAGACTCATCTCCAGTTATGTCTGTTAAGAAGTGGTCTATAAACAATCCCCGGTCCTGGCTATGGCAACTGTGTACTGCAAAGCCTGCAATGAGGAGGCCTAAGAGGGTTCCTTTATGAGTGTGTACACCATGCACCATCCTGACTGAGTGAGAAGAAACAATGAGACCTCTGGGTGGTAATCAAGAAACTGTACGTCTGTAATTTCAAGAGAAACCTAACTGTATACACTTCAGGTAAACAGCCCATCCTATGCCCTGCCCATGAACACATTCTTTCATAACAGCTGGAGCTACGCTGGACAACCATTACACAACATTTGTGCGTTCAGCTGAGTGAAAAACTTGTCTAGCGCAGAGGAACTTGCAGTAGGATGGCGCTTTGGCGGATGACCAATCAGAACAGAGTGGGCAGGATGACTATTCTGAGCACACGGGGTCACTGGGAGGCGGGGCTTAAAGACACAGGAGCTTTAACAGAGTGTTTCAGACGGAGGGAGAATACGGATACACAGCATGAAGAAAATATAAAATATCCCCAAAGAAAGAAAGTGTTTGGGGAAAACTGAAGCATGTAAATCTGTTCACCAAAAACAAAATTATGAACACTGAAAATGAGCATAGTATGTCCCCTTCAAAAGGAGTGCAGGAGTGTGAAAGTTCACACAGCTGGGATGAAGCTTTTGTTTATACAATCACACAAATGTTAGTATGATGGTAATTCTGATGCTGTCAATTCAAATCTACCCAGTTCTGATGGCTTAAACTAGGACTGTAACAAGACAACATTTCGTACTGTGTCAAACTGTGCTGCAGCTACTGTGCTGGATTGTTCTATTGCGACTACCATGTTAGCTCTGTGACTTGCGTGTTAGCTTGGAGCTAGAATTAGCATGTAGCTAGAATGTTAGACCAGGACAATTTGAAGTTCAGCTTTGGTTTCAAATATTGTACTTTTACAATGTGGAACAATACTATAAACATCAACATAGTAACGTTCATAAAGTAAAGTTCATGTAGTCACATTTACGCATTTCTTCTTTTTACTGTATAAATAATGTATTAAATGAATACACTCAGTCTCACTCATTCGCTTTATCCTTCAGCATTCGATGGGCAGAAGGTAGGAAACACCCTGGACAGGCCACCAGTCCACACACACACACACACACACACACACACACACACACACACACACACACACGGGGCAATTTAGCAGCTTCAATTCAGCTGACTGCATGTCGTTGGGACTGTGGGAGGAAACCGGAGCACCTCGAAGAAACCCACACATACACAGGGAAAACATGCAAACTCCAAACTGAATGAACCTCCGACACCCCACCTAGGAATCACATCCAGGCCTTTCTCGCTGTACGAAGACAGCACCACACCCTATGCCACAATGCCGCCCCCAAATAAAGCAGAGATATCATACCAAATTCTGAAATTTGTGAAATGACCACTGCCAGCAAAGCCATTTAAACCAGATGCCAATATTTATGTATAAAATGATGAAGCCAATGATATGTAATCTATATAAAATATGTTACAATTTCTCAATATGTCGAAACCTTGTGAGAAAATAGGTACATCTGTGGGCGGAGCAAGGTCAGCACAAAAATGTACAATACAACTGCGGACGAAATATCACAACTACCACCTTAGAGACACTCTATACATAGAGAACATGCACCATGAGTCAGCATATTTAGGGATGTATTGAAACTCATCTGAACTGTATTTTTTGCTTCGTTCAGTACAAGGAGGTATAAACATCCCTCACAGCTTTTGTGCTTTCGGGAAAGAAAAACGCACCTCAAGCACATGGCCCTTAAAACCTAAGAGACATCGCCACTTGAGTCAGACCCATTACACATCTTGAACCTATAAGACAGACCAGCTCACTTTTGGCTGCCCTCTCCGCTCCCTGCTCAGACTCTGTCTCGGTATCGACTCGGAAAGCGACCAGAGGGTAATGTGGCACACCAACACAGAAGCACACTTCTTCAGATCCACTGGTGGCAAGGACTCAGTTGCCATGGTGACCCGCATGCCTTTCCATCGACATAAGCGTGCTGCCTCACCCACGGCGTGCTAGCAGCAGAGCTAACACACACACAAGCGTTTCCATACGTCCTTCCAGGCCCACACAGGAGGCCGTCTCCCGCTGGACACTCGGCCAAAGAAACGGCAATTAGACCTAGGAAAGCACTTTCGGCTTACGTGACAGAAAAGACCAGCGAATCATAAAACAGGAAAAAAGCCCAGTTCATTTTACCAAACACCTCGCCGAGTCCCTCTGAATGATCAGGCTGTTTTAGTTACTGCTCCTTTAAGCCAGATATGCAGATGATCTCTCCTTTCATTGACTGCCCTGTATTGTGTCTTGTTCTTGCGACTGCACTGCAAGTCCTCAGAGCCGTGGCAAGAAACAAACTTCAGCCACTCCTTTTGTAGGGCTCTGGAAAGGTGATCCATCTGCTTCCTGACAGCAAGGAACAGCACAAAGATTAATCACTTTCTCCACATCTTCAACTACAAACTGCACTGTCTGCAGTAGCAACACTCCTACGTCAACTTAGAGTTTACACAGCTTCCTGAGAATCCATCTGAATCTTCAGTATCACACTCCATCACTTAACAAGGTTTACAAGGCCAAGTTAAATCCAAACTGCTTGTAGATCAGTCCCTTTTGTCCCTTATATTTACGGCATCTAGCAGATGCAAGTGCTTAGTGTTCAGACAGAGAATGCATCCTAGCAAGTACAAATAGGTTAGAGTCCAAACAACCCTTGAGCTCAAACACCGCCAGAACAAGGGCCAGTGCTGATGCCTAGAAAGAAGAATACAGAGTTGAATACAACATTAGCCCAATACCTAGTCAGTGCTCACACCTAGAAAGAAGATACAGAGTTAAGTGCAGCATAAGTGCAATACAATGCATTTCAATAAATTAATTCTCCTTTCCTAGGGGTGACAATGTACTGAATAATTCTGAGGTAAATTGCTATTAAATTTGTCATATTAGACATGCTAACACAAACCGCAATGATTTACACAGTCCCTGCATGACATCCAAAATCCAAAACCATTTATACTTTGTGTGTATTTAAGGTTACTTGCTTGCGTTAATCATGATTTCACTACTTACAGTCTTGTTCTTCCATTACGAAAAAAAAAATTGCGATTATTGTGTATAAATTGAGGTCCAGGCCAAAAAGACTAGTGCAGCCACTTTTTTTGGCTTGAGGCTTGAAGGTAGCCAGTTAACATGTCAGACTGACACTTTATTATGGTTGTATTCATGTAAACAGCACATGGGTTGATTGTGATCGGTCTAACCTGGCACTTGTGAACCATCTGTAGACAAGTTATTACTGCCTTCACATTTTGTTAAGGCAACATAGTTGATCATGTTGAGATATGAACATTCCTTTCAAACTGTGATTTCAATGTAAAAACTATTCATCTTTCAACCAGACATAACCAAGTGCTTATAACATGAACCAGACAACATACGACATAAAGCACCACGGCAGTTAATAAAACACTGTACACACTATCACCACATTCTAGTTTTAGCCACAACTTTAGGCTAGCTTTAAAAAAAAAACAAAAAAAAAAAAAAAAAAAAAAATGGAGCCAGAAAAAGAGTCAAGCCCCGGCGTGACCTGCTCTTATGCTGTTAATTGTGCAACACCTCTATTAACCGTGGAGTTTAATCAGCTGTGTTAGCACAGAAGCCACCGAACTGCATTACCCTAACGCCTTACAGGATAAGAGGACAGCATTATGGAAGCTTTGCAATCTCTGATTATTGAACCGATTTTGCGTTGGATATATCTTCTCATGTAGCTTTAATTTCGCCCCATGTTTCAAGACAGGCCAAAAGGAAACCAACAATTCCCTTCAACAGCTCCTAAATACTAAGTGCAACTGTGCAGAGCTTCCCCAGGAACGCTCCATCATCGTATTTCAGTAAGATGAGAGGAGGATCAATGACACAGAGAGGGCTGGGGAGCACTCAGATACACTACAACGCAAGGTTTACAGTTTCAGGCACAGATATCAGCACCTATTCATAATGAGGATAGGCTCTATACTACACCCCCCTTCCCCCACTATACAAATACACTACTGCTGACACAGTCAGTATGTCTGTTTACTCAATTAATAACTGCTGGCTATCTGTAACTGCAGAATACTACTGCTTGAACACCAATATCCTGCAACAAAGGCTGGATAACACAGCACACAAATAGGCATAACAACATGTTATGCTGTTACACAGTAGGGAGGTTTCTGACCCCCAAGGTACAAAGTCAACATACCCTCATAGGTATAACGCTCCTTTAGGTACACTACCTCCACTTTCTCAGAGGGAACTGGCACATCTTCAAATGACTAAAATAAAGGTCTGGAGTCATGTAAGGGTGGACGTAGTCAATGTAACAACAACACCGTAACTAACAGTGACAACATTTAAAACTTAAAACCAAGGGGTTAGGGGGTTTTGATGGCACTAACCATATACTACATTACAAACTGGGTTGCTCCACAATTTTGAAACTCAGATTTAATCCTTTTTCCAAGTCTTTTGGAAACTGCACAACAATGCAGACAAACTGAGAAGGCGTGTGTCTACTTTATTCAAACAAATCAAAGATGTGCACCGTGTTCCAAATCATAAATCATATGCCATTTATGTTGGCTTTTCCTACACAGTCAGTATGTTTAAGTATTTGTGTTTTTCCTCCATGATGACAGTATAACAAGCGGAAGTGGTGATACTGGGAATGGCTTTATTAATACTTTAGGGGAAAAAAAAAGAAAAAAAAAAAGGATATTGTTCAGAATTAGTATGCAGCTTAGTGGGTCATAACGACATTCATAAGGGGTCAAAACATAAATCTGTTATATTTTTTGCATGGACAGATTTTTTTTTTTTTTTAAAGTTACATCACAAATCATGTTTACAATAGACAATTTTTTCTAATAGACTAAATTCTTTCTAATAGACAATCACCGTAGTCTTCCATCTAACAGTTAACAACAGTTATCTTGTTCAATATTGCCTATAATTGTAAACTCTGATCCTCATTTTGTACTTGTTTGGCTATCCAGTGTCGACCTGAGGAGGATGGGTTCTCCTTTTGAGTCTTGGTTCCTCTCGAGGTTTCTTCCTCTTACTCTGAGGGAGTTTCCTGTCGCATTTGGCTTGCTTACTGGGAACCAGATTTTCTGTAAAGCCGCTTTGTGACAACATCTGTTGTAAAAGGCACTATAGAAATAATTTTGACTCGACTTACAAATCAATTTACTTTAATATATTATTAATTATATCAGCCCTTCTTTGAGATAACTTAAATCTCTCATCCACTGAACTTGTAAGTCCATGTAAAGCTTCGGCCCGTCTTTCATTTGAGGATGCTAGTATTGCCTTCCAGAGCTGCTGTTTCGAGGCATAGTGACGCCCACCCTCGTAGAACTTTCTTTAAAGGATGGTCCACAGCTTCTCAATAGGACTGAGCTCAGAGAATGATGATGGACACAGCACGTTTTTGTTTCCCCTCCTTTATGTCTATAGCAACCAAGAAGCCAAGGGTGTTTATTGCATCATGGGATGGTGCATTGTCCAAGTTGAAACTAATTTTACCTTGGAGTGTGTGATTATTCTTTTATACCATGACAAATATATTTTATACATAAATATATTCCAGCCCAAAACATCACCCCATCACCTCCTTGCTGATGTTGAAGTCTTATTAGAACAGGGTGGCCATTTACCAACCATCCAGAACTCCATTCATCTGGACCATCCAGTGTAGCACAGCATTCATCAGTGAACAACACCGCTGGTAGACCCATCAGACCTGTATGCGTACGCTTCCATACACCTGCAGATTCAGCTACTTCCTTCACACTACGGTCTTTGGCACACCCAAATGCAGTCACTCCTTTTAGCCAATCATTAACATCTGCTCTGGACCCATTTTCCATACATGGAATGAGACATTCACTGCACTGTACCACCTCATCTCAATCTATGAATCCCACACGCCCTGCAAGTACTTATAGCCCCCTCAACCTGCAGGAGCCTGAAGGTACTACCACCTTAAACACGGTAACTATTTTTTTTGTCCAGTGAGCTTATATGATGACCCTTTTCATCCCAGTCTTTAGGCATTATCTTCTAACTCAAAATAAGTTATTTTTAAATATTGTTTCTCTTTTTTTAATCTATTTTAACAGAATGTACAGACTGATGCTGTTCTTTTAGAACCCCATTTAATAAACACAATCGATGGTACAAACATAAGTAAGAAGCTTTCATTTAATAACAGCAGCTAATTAATTATGAACCAGCAGGCCTCTTCACCACAACCACCACTCATTATAAATAATCTATGCTTGTGTGGATGACGCAAACATAGACTACATGCCGTATCAATAAAACAGCTCTGGTGACCTTCATCAAAGATAAGTTATTCAGCATGATAAGATGACCTCTCAATTCAATACCTTACAGCTTATTAGACCTTCAACATTATAAGGGTACAATCTACTGTATTATACGCACTAATGCATGCTTACAGGAGCTATGCTTTTCCTCCCTGTGCCTCATTTCACAGCAAAGAAGAAGAGACAGGATTACCCTCACTGTGAGCTTGCTTGTTTAGTTTTACTACATTTCATGCTACATCAGCAGCAATAAAACAAGCTTTAGTTGCTCAGGCCCTGTTAAATGTAATGTTTGATGACAATGTGTTTGTAATTAATTGAGCTCACACAAAACACCACAATATGATGCGCTGTAATGTTACACAGATCAATTCAAGTTTTCCTAAGTGATGAACTATGACTGTACTAGCAGTTTTGTAAAGCCAGATAATAAGTCGACCTAGTATCTAAACATGACCGTGCGCAGGCTGCACACATCTCTGGACTTTGGTATCATTACATCCATCATGAAGCCTCCATTTTAAAAAGTCATGGTACTTTTACGCTACTTATACTAATATTGCATATATTGCTTCAAGCTAAAGTGAACACTCAGTAACAGCCATTCAACACAGGCAAGAGATACTCTTCCCAATACTTTCTGATTTGCTTTGTAGCAATATAGAACAGCATGATATAAATAAACAGCTGCCAGTAATATGATGGGAGTTTTTGTAATAAGGAATTTTTAATCACATTTTACATTTTTTCATTTCCTAAGCAATCATATTCTAGCAGCTCATCACTGCAATACATCCAAATTGTTAAGAGTTATTAACTGATTGACTGGCTGATATCCTTAAATATGTAGCGATATTATGACAATGGTCAGACAAATGTACTAAATTATCAACGTAATTCTATTAAATGACTACATAAAGCGATTAATTCTTAAGTATGTGAGTACATTACCGATCATGACACAGTCTAGTCTTTTAAATCAGAAAAGAGTACACACTGGTCATTCGGTCCAGACCTTTCCAAATAAACACTTACTGCAATTACTTCTTGGTCGATTCATTGATCTGCTCCTGCAGTAACAATCATTCAAGTTGGCTACATAGAGATGTGTTCAGTGAAGGATTTGGTGGTTTAAAACTGGCCAAGATTTAATGAATATTAATGGCCTAACCACAAATCAAGCCAGCATCGTATGAAAAGCAAGCTGAAGAGCACCACAAACAAAGTGAGATCTAATGAATCTCTGGCAATTAACAAGTAGAGGTGGGCAATATGGCGGACATATATCAAACTATTTCTTTCAAGCCACACAACAGGCATCCAATGTTTTGTTGATCTGAGGTTTTACCAAGTTGGAACAAACCAAAATGTTCATGTTTAATAAACACTAATGTTTAGCATACTAAACCCAATTAGCGAATCATCTTTTTAATGAAACACGCAGTTGCTCATCGTTCTGTAAATATTGATGATTTCCACAATTGGCATAATATATGATATATTCCATCACAATAACAATATCATCATATCGCCCAGCGCTACTGACAAGCCATTAATTTTAAGCTCTAGAGTCGCAAACAACAATAAATGTTGAAACTCTTCAGTATAATAGCATCTGTAAAGGTTCTACTGAGACTGCAGGCCATAGCATTAGCAACCCCGATGACTACTAATGCTAACTCAGCCAAATGGCTGGAGTCCCAGTCGCTTACTATAAGGTACTGTGTCATTCTAGAGTCAGCAGTGAGGCAGTCCTAAGATATTTGCACACTTTACAGAAGCAGACAGGAAACAAACAAAGAGAGACATTTTGCTTACCGGAGTTGGAGTCAGGGAATGACAGGTAACAGATGCTTGTTTTCTGAAACGTCAAAAGAATTGAGAAACTTAGCAGCTATCTTTGTGAAGCAGGTTCGATATTCATAGGTGAAGATTTAATATGATTTTCCATAATTTACATGTTTAAAGCATCTCGGTTCTACAGAGCTCTAACAGCACACAAAACAGACTGCATATATTACAAATTTCGCTCACAAATTCAATAAAAGTAATAGAATTAAGTGACAAACATCCAGTCACATGAGTATGGGTGCATGTATTGCTTAATATACCCCCCCCCCCCCAAAGTCACTGATAGGGTGCATCGCAATGGCTAGTTTTGATAGGCATAAACCTCTTAAGTCACACACGCCTCACACAAAATTGTCCTAAAGTCTACGCAATTTGTCCTGTGCAGGTTTTTCCTCCAAATTCTTAACGACTATTAACAGTTCAGTAGTCGAAATACAAACGCTGCTACATACAAGCGAACACTGCTCAACAATTAGTCGACATCATAGGAGTAGTAACCTCATCAAACTACAGGTGCCAAGTGTGGCAGTTGCCAAAAGGTAATGGCTTGCAGTAGGAGCCAACTGTTTGGGTACCTGGTGTTGCTATAGAATGGAAATGAAATACAGTACAAGACTACCTCTGATGTGATGTCATTTCAATACTAAGACTGCTAGCTTTTATGCAGGTAATGCAATATTTGACTACCTAAAACTTTGAGAAATCAGTGATATTACGGGTAAACATACAGACAGGACAAAACATAGCGGTGGGTCATTTTTGTTTGGCACAGGCCGCCTTACATCTCCAGTTAAAGAAGTGGATAAGTGTAAAAGGGAAAAACACAATTAATGAAAATAAACTGCTCCTACCTCTTTCTCTGTGAGCTTTGAATGATGAGGGTATATAACCTGCAAAAGACCAAAATTAGGAGACAATCAAGACTCAAAAAAAAATTACTCACTGGAAATTGCATCCTAGAAGTGTTGTGGTACAGCATCAACCTCTTTCGTTAACATTCTATTTGACAGGAACTCTACTGACATGCTTATTTGATGATATTTGCCCATCCTCAGCAGAGAGCAGAAAAGCTTACATCTACATCTACATGTAAGGTCTGAGTCGTGTCTTTGTCCGAGTGACTGTTTTAAAGCTGCCATAGAACGGAAAACTGCATTTACAGTGCTGCATCTGAAGAAGGACAGTCCAGGACATAGAACTGACATACTGTGAACCTTACACACTGCTGTTGTTCCTTCAAATAAAAGTCCCACGTTCATAAACGAGGCGGTAAAACATGCTGATTCCGGAATCCTGGACTATTATGTCACAGTTCTGACATTCCAGGCTATGAAGGGGTTGTCTGCACTTATCATACCCTTCCCACCAGCTTCTTAAATAAATGATCCTTTCCACCACAAATGCTTCTGCTTTAACTGGCACCAGAATGGAACTGCAACATCATTTAGGGTGGAACGAAAAAAATTGCAAAACAAGCTGACAAACAGGTAGCCAGTTTCATCTCCCACATCTTTAACAAGATCCTGGCAAGCTTAATTCAAAGTTCTTGTTTGGTTGGCACATTGTACTCTGACAGCATGTTAAATGTTTGATGATACCGAGCAGCTTTGCTCACCGTTTAACACTGAACACACTGAAGAGAGGAGCAGTTCCACCTTTACTAGCATCACAACCCCAATCGCTTCCCGTAAGTAGCAGCCATGCTGTGTTTTTAATACAGTGTTTGCTGGTTGAAGCAGATCATCTTAAACCCAAAGCTTCACAGTGAGTACTTTTATTTACTCTGTGGTGATGTACAGATCGAAAGCCAGTAGAAGGCAAGGGAGCTTCAAATAACGAACGTTAGCATAGCTAAATAAACTGTATGCCGACCAACCCTTATTTACACAAAGGCTTATTTTATTCTCCCGTCTGTGTCTAGTTTCACATGTTGCTTCTGTGTGATCATCACAGTCTTTCAACCAGCCAATCAAAGCAGAGCACATCAAATTATTCACAAGCTCAACAAATTATAGGGTGTAAATGGTGAATGTAAACCGCACCTGGACATTTTTCACCCTGACCAAAGTCACATACTTTCTATGTAGGCCTTTGGGGAGGTATTTAAAATGCTGAATAAATTAATTATATAGAATCTTTAAAGACACAGTGACAAAGTCAGCCTGTTTTAGGAGAAAACATCAGGCTGGGAAATGATCATGTTACAACGAATGATGGCCGGTTTTGATACATATCAGAGAGATGCCACACAGATCTCACTTAAGTGGACTTGAAGAGAAAGGCTTAAATACAAAACAAATTAGTAGATGTGCCTTAAATCGATTACTGTGTTTGTTTACAAGCTCTGCTAGGCCCAAGTGACCCTAGGATGATTGAAAACACGAGCACATTGCCATTCTTCTGACATCTGGTTGGCCTCTAGAAGGAACAATACTTGTTTTCCCTTTGTATACGTTTTTGTTCCTCTTAAATTAAAGAGGAAGAATCCAAAGCTTTCCGTTTGATTCCTGATATTAAGTGTACTACAGCAGCACTGGGTTAGGTGCACCACAACAGCATTTAGCTACAGTAATACTGAAAGTATTAATACCCCACAAAGACAGGAATACAAACTTGCGCTGGTGTTTGTTTTCGCTAACGCAACTAAGCTAACAGAAAGAAGGCTGTGATGAAGAATATCATTATCTTACTCCGCGCAGCTACTACACATTGCCACAGAGGTTTTTGCTAATATCATGGTTTCTAGTTGTGCTACTGAAAGTCTGTTAGCTGTTAGCAGGCTAGCGTTAGCTGTCTAGTGTCCAGTTATGTGTTCAGCTAGGCTGCTAAACAGGCCACTACAGACAGGCACGAATGGATATAGCCTCCTGCATACTATATGCTTATATCTTTTATTTTACGAACTAAATGCGGCTACCTCCACGGCCTGTCCGAGCTCTAGGTCGAATCCGACCACACAGATGCAGTGCAGCCAGGCAGAGAAACGGTCCCACGGCAACAGCAGCTGCTGCTGCTGCTCCGGTTCTTCCTCTCCAGGCCCGTCGGCCGGCATTTCCTCGGCAGGGGAGACTCTCAGCTCACGGTCCTCTGTGTGTTCTGCTTCTTCCATTTGCTCCTCGACTTCGTCCGACCCTTGCAAGGCCATAGCCGAAGAATAAAAAGGCTCCTTCGTTCGTCTCAACTTCGAAGGCTAAACTAACTTAGCCAACTAACGCCGCGAACCGTATTCCGGATGGTGGCTACGCTACGTGCGTGGAACGCGGGTAACGTCACAACGTAGGTTTCACATCGTTCTGCGCAGAATCCTCTGATCTCCAATACACTCACTTCCTGACTAAGACTTTGCGTATGGTTTATAGATCATGTATTTTCCCAAAATATGCGTTGTATTTGTTTTCAGTTCGATTGAAGAATTTAATAAATGGAAGCCCATTTTCGACACTTGAAGAAAAAAAGCCACACCGTATCTCATAGTTATGATTTAGTATTTTATAGTTATGATTTAGTATTTTATAATTATGATTTAGTATTTTATAATTATGACTTAGCATCTCATAATTATGGCTTAGCATCTCATAATTATGGCTTAGCATCTCATAATTATGACTTAGCATCTCATAATTATGACGTACCATCTCACAATTCTGCGGTGGCATCCCATAGGTATGACTTGGTATGTCATAATTATGTCTTAGCATCTCATAGTTATGTCGTAGCATCCTATAGTTATAGGTGTGAGTGTTAGTGTGAGTTTGTATCTCATAATTATGACTCTGCATCTCATACTTATGACTTACTTTCTCATAATTATAACTTATAAGCCTTTTTTTCTTCAAGTGGTGTAAATGAGCTTCCGTATCTCAGTTTTAGCTCAGTTGACTCCTCCTTCTTCTGAATAAGGGAACCTGCTGTTGGTTGACGGGAGTTCTGCAGATTTTCCAGTTTGTTGTCCTACCCACCTTTTTCGTTGGTCAGTAGTGGGAGATACATTCATAATATTATTTGTACAAGATTGAGACTGCAATGGCAACAAGAATCAAAGGGGCATTTCAGTGGTAGCATTCAAAAACATTATGCACATGCATTTTTACATGCATTTCTCCCCCTGTAATGTAGGACATTCATTTTGCACATTCATTTTAAGTTGTCATTTTAAAGTGTAACAAAATGGGAAAATATGAGAGCATTTCTTGAATAATCTGCATTATATGATTTTGTCTATGTGCATGTAAATGCTGTACACTATATTTTAAATGAAGCTTAAAACTGATAGATAGTTGGACCTCAGTGTTATAACACTGTTAATGTCCTATATAAACTGTACAAGGAGAAATTTGCATTTGTTCTCTTAGTCTTCACAAATGTAAATCTAATGACCAAATGTAAATCTAATGCAAATCTAATGACCAAATCTTTGATGTACACGTACATTATAATGGAAACAGACGAATCTGAACCATGTAATTGCTTGGTAGTAGTGGAACTGCATTGTCCTGAATATCGCAACTGAATCATCCTATAAATCGTATAAGACCCGCCAAATAAATAGGATTAGCCTGTCTAAGACATTAAGAGTCCGGTGTGCTCTGCTGGGTATGACAGATGTTCTGTGTAACCCACAGTCCCACGGGTGAACTGAGTACAGCTTCTCTCCTTACAGGGAAATTCCACAGATTTTCTTTAATCCATGTGTCATTAAATGGTTAAACAAAGTTGTTCAGAGTGGTTTGGTGTGAAATTCTCCTTTCTAAGCAAACTTGCAGAGTTAGAAT
Organism: Semaprochilodus insignis; assembly: GCA_034552555.1. Taxonomy (NCBI): domain Eukaryota; kingdom Metazoa; phylum Chordata; class Actinopteri; order Characiformes; family Prochilodontidae; genus Semaprochilodus; species Semaprochilodus insignis. Next base: position 5,888,508 of record CM067494.1, read on the forward strand.
TGTTTATAGTGGGGGTGATTGGAACCAGATGTCTATAAAAGCTCCCTTACAGAAAGTTGTTACACAAAATGTTTACGGATATGTTGTTTGATACACAAGAAATTGCTTTACAGTTGTTGTAACACCAAGTTTCAGCCTGAAATATATATATTGATTGCCTACAGGCAGGGCCTTTTAAGGCAAATTAGTGTCCAAAGGACAGGCCTTATTGCTGTACCGGACTGACCCAACAACCACACAATTGCAGACATTCAGCGAGCAGTGATGCTCTTCATGAGTCATCCTGTTAGTGTCAGCACCATTGGCAGACGACTCCACGACGTAGGACTACATGCACACAGACCGTTACAACGACTGCCCTTAACACCGCGTCAATATCGCCAAAGACTGCAATAGTGTCATGCCAGACTGCCATGGAGTGACTCAGAATGGCAGCGGGTCATCTTCAGTGACGAGTCCCGCTTTTGGAGGCGACCAATGAATCTGTGTGTGGAGGCACCGTGGTCAGTGCCAAGGTGAACGGTTTGTTGTCACACGTCACACGTCCAGAAGGCCTGGTGTCACTCCACCTCCACCCCTACCACAACATTAGCAGGAACTGTGTGAGAATATTCAAACTGCATAGGATGGATTATCACAGGACACCAATAGGAACATCTACAACTCCATGCCGAGACGTCTGGCATGTTGTGTAGCTCAATAAATATTGTCCATATCAGTCTAAATTTGTCATCATTTATTGCTCCTGGTAACCTTTATCTTCTTTCCCGATAGCACTGCAACCCCACACTTCCTTCTGGGTGCAGCAGCAAGAAGGCGTCCTTTCTGTGTGTAGTTTGCATGTTCTCCCTGTGTCTGTGTGGGTTTCCTCTGGGTGCTCTGGTTTCCTCCCACAGTCCAAAGATATGCAGTCAGGTGAACTGGAGATGCTAATTTGCCCCTCAGGTGTGAGTGTTCGTGTGAGTGTGTATGTCTGTGGGTCTGCCCTGTGATGGATTGGCAGACAGTCCAGGGTGTTTCCTACCTTCTGTCCACTGCATTCTGGGATAGGCACCAGAATCTCCAGCACTGCCCCCCCCCCACCAGGCCCAGAAGAATAAAGTGGTTTATGAGATGAGTGAATGAGAATGGAATGATGTACAAATCATTTAAAACTTTCATTAAATTGGTACATTGATACAAAACAGAGCAAAGACAACATAGCAAATGCTGAAACTGAGAAACTGTATGATTCTTTAGAAGTATATTTTGAATTTAAGGCCTGTAACTTGCTTTTAAAAAAGCTGGAACAGGATCATGTTTATCTCTGTGTTCATCACCTCTTCTTTTAATAACACTCTGAGAGTGTTTGGGAAGTGAGGAGACCAGCTGCTGTAGTTCTGAAAGCGAAATGCTTTCCATTCTTGCTTGATATAGAATTTCAGCTGCTCAACAGTTCAGGGTCTCCTTTGTTGTATGTTCCGTTTTATAATGTGCCAAATGTATACAAATGACAGGTCTGGACTGCAGGCAGGCCAGCGTAGTACCTGGACTCTTTTGCTACAGAGCCAGATCCAGAATGTGGTTGGACTTTTATGGAAATGTGTTTGTAAATAAAATGGCTGTAAATATATAGTAAACATTGTGACCCCTGGTTCCTATCACCACCACTGTAAATCACAGATCTGTTCAGGTGATGCGTATGTGCGTATAAGTATGTGCATGCTGTTTAGTGATGCATGTAATGCATTCTAGCTACAGCTTGTGTGTCTTAAGAAAAGCTGCAGGAGTTTCCATAGTCGTGATCCTTTCTGTAATAAGGGCAAGAAAAAACACGTGTCAGCGTCTTGCAGAGTGAAGTAAACAGGACGTAGACAGAACAAATAGCTTTGGATTCCTCTCAAATGCTTCAGTTTGTGGAATCACCTCCTCTGGCTTCCAGTGCAGCACAGACACTTTGTGCATTAAGCAGAATGTTATAGCAAGAGAAAGATGAGATACTCTGCGCATCCAAAAGTGTGCAGACATCATGCTATTCCAGCGTTTCTTCTGAAATCAAGGGTATTAATACAGGGTTTGTCTCCTCTTTGCTGGTGTAACAGCCTCCACTCATCAGGCTTTTTACAGTATGATGGAACATTGCTGTGAGGATTTGATTGCAGTCAGCCACAAGAGCATCAGGTGCTGATGTTGGAATATCAGTTCTGGGTCACTCAAATTCATTCCACTGCAGAGAATGTAGTTCCACTGCTCCATAAGTCAATGCTGGGGGACTTTATACCCCTCTAGGTGGATTTAGGCGTGTTGGCCCAAACCTTCGGATGAACAGTCCTATGCGTAATGTATTTATTTATATGTAATTTAAGAATAAGATAAAACGTTATATTGTTTGCACTAAATGTGTCATTTTTTAGGTAAACAATGTTTTGGTAGGCTTTCTTTCCAGTGATGCACACACTATAAAAATGGAACTTAAAAAAATAACTTAAATTTGTTACAAGCGATTTAATAAGTTTTACTCATCTCAAAAATATACTTTGATTATTAGTTCAAAGTCATTTTTTAGGTTGCATAATTAATTTTGCTTGTGAAAAATTGAAGTTTATTTTAGGTTGGATCAACGAAACAGATTTTGCAGTGCAGTGCAGTGCATGGAAATAAAGTGACCCATCACAGGAACTCATTTACGATTCTAATTTTGACGCACGCCATTGGTTAACTCCGCGGTCCGATCGACTCGGGGATTGGATGTCCCTACAGCGTCACCGCTGAGGTTCCGCCCACTCGCTCTCGTCTTGGCGAGCCCCGCCGGTTTGTATATTTCACTCCAGTATGGCGGCGGCGAGTTGCGGAGGAGGATAACTTAGTCTAAATAGTCCCTGATGTAGAGTCGGGTCGACTGGAGCACTTTATTTACCCGGTTTAGCCGCTCCAGGAAGCGGAGCCTCCAGTAAAAACCGTAGCTTGGCCTATATGGTGCCAAAAAAGGGCCAGAAACTTGTGTTCCGCGTCTTCTAGCATCTTGTGCTAGGCTAGGCTAGTTCCGAAGCTAACGCGGCTAAGCTAGCGGACTACGGGATTTACTGCGCAAACTTTATGACTTAAAGGATATACGTTACGGCACAGCGCTCGCAGGAGTCGACGGCTGGGATATTAAGGTCATTACTTTCATGAAAAAACCACCCGGTGAAACTAAACGAAGCTCTACCTCGCAAGCTATCTCGGCTTGGCTCTCTGTATCTCGTTAGCAGCCCAAGTTTCAGACGTTGGAGTTAAGCTAGCAAGCTGACGCGTTAGCTAACATGAAGACCAAAAACACTTTATTCCGTACGTGTGCTTGATCGGTCAGTCGCATTAGCAGTGCTCGGACGAGAGTTTTAAGGGCGATAATCATGTTTTTGAGGCTCGTTTTGTGAATGTAAAGTGTGTAGCTAGCTTCCTATCCATCTTGTGTGGGGAGTGGTGCAAGTGAAATCTGCAGCGTTGTTTTTTAGGGTCTGGGTAACTCATAAATTAGTCTAGTTTAGCAGCTTTGAATTAGCCTTATACCCAGGTGTCGTGTCCTAAATGTGCTTGGATCGTTTGTGCTTTAAACGATGCGTTTAGCCCACAGTTCGTGAACGTGCTTACGCCTAATAAGGTAAGGCGACAGTTAGCAAAGGTTGTCGCTGAGATTCTGAGGTCCACTGACCCCAACAGGTCCCCAGTAGCTTGACTGGCCAGTTTAAACTCCGGGTTTGATGTGTTTGGATTTTTGGATGTTGGAAACTTTCTGGGTGAAGCGAGCGATTGAACACCCCCGAGTCGTGTCTTGACGTTGGAAGCTAAGGCGATGCATTTGGAGGTACAGTGCTACATTGCCTTGGGATTTGTTTGACATCATGGTGGATTTGCGAGACGGGGGGGAGACAGAGGGCTTGTAGTGTGTAGATTGGGTCTTCTTTTGGACATTATGTAGCCGGTTTGGAAATATGTGCATGTGTCTGCGTTCCACGAGCCAAACACGACATCGACTGTTTCCCTAAAAGATAGGAAAGTGGAAGGTTTGCCATTCTGGATCAAGAAACCCTGCCTTTCGTTTCTGGTTGGAGTAGCACTCCCAAGCCGTCGTCGTCATCCATGCCTTCAGCGCTGGCCGTCTTCACCTGCCGCCCGAACTCGCACCCGTTTCAGGAGCGCCATGTCTACCTGGACGAGCCGGTCAAGATCGGGCGGTCGGTGGCCCGCTGTCGCCCTGCCCAGAACAACGCCACTTTCGACTGCAAGGTGTTGTCCAGGAACCATGCTCTCGTGTGGTTCGACCACAAGACAGGCAAGGTGAGTCATGTGTGTGTGTGTGTGTGTTCACTCTGCATGCAGAAACAGGTCCAACGGGCTCATGTGTGTGAAATTCGTGTGGAGGTTATTTACTTCCTAATTGAGAGCCGTTTTGATTCAGCTGGCTCGCTGTAAGCTAATGACACTCTTATGATCACAACTTGTCTCTCTCTCTCGCGCTCTCTCTCTTTATTTATATATATAAATATATAAATAGTAAGTGGCGTTTCTCCTGCATACTGCATACTACACAAGAGTACTTTCATGCTTCAGTAATGCTAAAATATTGATTGATTTGTCTTTTTCTAATCACAGTGGAACACTGAGTCCAAAAGTGCGGAAGGGAATTTACTATTTTACAGTTCCTGCTGTTGAGTTTTGGATATTCAGCAGTTCTGTGTAACAGTGGATACTTTTTGTTTTTCGCAGTATTATTTCTTAGTATTATTAAATATTTAGTGTGGTAAATCTAATGATTCATTGCTACCAGCATGTACATTTTGTGTCCCTATACTGTCTGAGGGTTAACATGGGAACCGAGCACACGTCCTCCAGTAAAAGGAGGCTGAAGGTGCAAGGTCTGAGTGGTACTTGTATGAGGGCAAGTGGCATCCAGTACTTGATATACTTTGTTTACGCCCTGTCACCTAGTGTGACTTCAGTATCGGGATGAGGCCAAGCCACAGAAATATGTGTAAACCCACCAAGGTGATCATCCACAGGAGGTGGTCTAAGTTGCATTTGAACCACAAGCTATAGCAAGCTAGAGGCATCTTTCTTTCCAAAACATATTCAACAACCGAAACCCCTCCCTCTACAACCAAAACTCACCCACATGAAGTCACTGGGCAATTTATCTGTTTCTAAGAGGAACATAATCATGGAGGATGTATGTGGTTGGCTACTGGACGAAATAAAGTGTTTAGTAGTGATATTGACAGATGCCGCTGTGCAAAACAAACTGCAGACAATAGGATTGAATGGATAAACATTTGATAATTGGTTGTTGCTTTACATATTTGCATATTTCATTTCAGACAGCAATCGGATTTCAGTCCAACTAACTGGAGAGATGCATTTGAGTACTATGTTTCAAACCTAAGCCGATGAAAACACTTAAAAGGTGTTAAGCCTATAATTCAGTAGTGGTATCAAGACATTGCTTACGTTAAGGTTCATAGGTGGTCTCTTTTTACTCAGTCTAATAGTGAATGTTTAGGTTGAGTGTTTGTAGTAAATGCTGTGCTGTAAGACCAACAATGATAAGATTCTTATCCTTAAGATTCTATAATTGTTTTTATAAACAATTAACTATCAAAGTGTTGGTAATGCCATAACCTCTGTCTCTGATCCCTCTCTAGATTGACTACACAGTCAAATCTCTTAATCCGTCTCTTTCAGGGTTGCAGGTTACAAGAGTATTAGCCATTCAGAAACTGCACACTGGTGATATACTGCTCATGTGGATTATGCATATTGGACAGTTGGTGTTTCTCTTGGCCGGTCAGTGAACAGTGACCCAAGCCTCGGAGAAGAGCTTTGAGTGTTTAGTCAGGTTTAACTATTAACCTGTTTTCCATATACAGTTCTTGTTGTCGATAGAATCAAACCCGGCTTGAGGACATTTTGAACGACCCTGTTACTATTGATGGCCGTCTGGACCACAACTGCCAATAGCATGTAGTTGAATGTTCTGTAGAGTAAGGAACTCCGCACCTTTGTACCAAGGTTACTTCACCCTAGTCCCTGAAATTTCAAACCCCAGCACGCAGGAAGCTCATGAGCTAATGATCAAGCTGTCTCAGGGAATACTTGAAACAGTGCCAGTCCAGTGAATCCCCAGGTTCTGCTCTATGTTACCTGTTGAACTATTTGTGGCAAGCCACCTGCTTTGCAGTTCCCTTTAGAGTGAAAACACTGCAGTGCTGTGCTCAGTGGCTAGCTAGCAAACTTTAAGGTTGTCTCTAGTTGAGTCCAAAGTTGTTCAGTTTATATGGGCTTGATGGTTAAATTCTCCAGTGTTGTCAGCATAATTTCTTTTATGCTGTATCTGTTGATTAACAGATGATCAGTTACTGACTCATGCCTGCCCAGCATCATCTTTTATGAGTCTGTTTGGAGTCAGCTGGTTTTCCTCTTCTTTTCTAAGGACAGAGTAGCATGAAGTCTAAATTATTGACCATGCATTACAGAGGCCTCAGCATGTAGACTAGGTGGCCAAAAACGGTGGTGTAGTCCTTTTCATAGATGTGTTTTGAATGGTTGCTTTCCACTCTTACTGCGCTAAACTTAAAGTACCCCTTCTGCGTAGATATGTCTTCACAGTGGTCAAAGAGACTACTTTTCACATGGCATTAGTGCTGTCGAATTATGCAGTGCTTTGTGGATTACAAGGTGGACTAGTGTGTGTGTGGTCTCACGCATGAACAGTTCCTTTAACTGCAGATTCCTAGCTGATTCTTGGCAAAGGATATAAACATACATGTTGCAGAATTATGATTGACTGCTACAGATGAGTGTTAGACAGTAATTGTAGGGAAGTAAGGTGTGATATTGAAATTAGGGGAGCATCTCTCTTTAAGAAAAAAACTGGGTGAGGCAGTTGAACCCATCAAAAGCATTTAGGCTTACCTAGAGTGGCTGTGTGTTGCACAACTAGTTAAAAGAGAGAGAATGCACCCAGGTAGGTTTTCTAACAGGTGTGATTTACAAAGGAGTGGACATGCATTTGTTGCAGTTTCAGGATTTTATTGAAGCATTTTGGTCATTATTAGGAGATTTGGTGGAATATTATGTTCTGTAAAGAATTGTACACCTTTAGATGGCGATCACATGAAGGCAACATATTTCATATATAGAAGTAATTTTGTTGTTTGAACATAATTTCAGCCATGTATTAAGGTAGGTTGGTTTGTAGTGCTTCCCCATGGACTATGCATGCAAGCTTATTTTTGCTGGTTGTAATTGCAGATGACTGATGTAAATTATTTAATTGCTCTCTTATTTACTATTCTTTCTATTAGAACTGTTCAAGGGACTGTGCATCCCTGGTAAAATAAAAACATGTTGGCCAGTTCATGAGAACTATGACTCCTAGACCATTTTGTGCCAGCAGGTTTGATGCTTCACGTTGTTCCTCATGATAGGTAGAACATTTTTGGAATGCCAAGATGTCTAGGGAAGTTTTATGGTCTTCAAGAACAGGCGTAAGTAATTTAGTGCCTCTTCAGCTGGAACAACAGTTAGCTTGACCCCTTTTAGATGTAGCTCTGGTACTTATTAGAGGTGAAGTTAATTGCAGTACCTAGTAGAGCAGTACAGCTTCTGTTTTGTATGCCGTGTTGGGCAGTAATGGTTAGTAGATGCTGCAAATTTGAACGACTCAACACTTGGACAGTAAAATATGTAGAACTATTTTTGGTTTAAAATGATAATTAATTATATCTGATGCTCATCTTTAATTTCTATTTGTCATTAATTGGAATAAGCATAAGCTTGCCTTTTTTGTCCCTCATAACTTTATGGATTTTGAAACAGTAGACACTGTGATGATAGGATTTAGTATTGGTGACCCATAAGGAGCGACTCATTGGCTTGTTCTTAGTTGAGATGAAGTGCCAAGAAGGTCATCCAAACTGTGCCAGCTAAGACTTACCACTCAAGCGCGCATTGATGTTTTGAGCTTGCCAGCATGACCACCTGCCTTTGTGTGGCTTTGCTCTACAAAGGATCTGCATCACTATGAAGGTGGCCAATTCAGCTGTATATCATGGGGTTGGCTCATATTTTATATTTGAACTGTAGGAGAATCTGCTGTTGTCTTTGTCTAACAGCCAATGGGTTACTGTAAGCTATGTGTTCTCAGAAGGACTTTGGAGCGGTTGAGTCAAAAAAGCTGATGTTGCTAACAGTGATTGAAACGGTCACCAGCTAGCATTATGCAAATTGGTGGCAGTTATATTTTACTTGGTTTTAACCATGATGGTGTGTTATGTCCTTTATGAAGAAAACCAGATATTTATGGTTCTCACCCTGTTTGTAGCTTACATGCTAGTTTGCTAGTACCCAGCTTTTGACTTTACTGTGACCTAGAATATTTGAATAGTCTTCACTGACAAGCTTTTCGATCCATCGTGGTTGAACGAATCATCAGCCATTCAACCTGAATGTTTGTAATAATCTGGACACTCTGTGTTTGCAGTTTCTCATGGATTGCTGCACTCGGAGGAAGAAAAACTGGATGAATAAGGGAGAAAGAAGTGGCAAAAGTAACAGATATTTGAAGACAAGGATCTTTTATATACAGTTGTGAAATAGTGAGGTGTTTAGTGATTGCAAAACAAACTGTAAGATAAAAATGAATTTTGGATTTATTTAGGTTTTTAGTGTTCTGTAAGTCCTGACTTTTATCTGTGATCACTCTGTGTGTTTGGTAGCACAGTTTAACATGATAACACTAATATAGTTTCATGTTGTTCACCCCTAAGTTCGGTTTTCATCCCTCCCTCGTTTTGTTAGGTCTGTGATTCCTGTGGCGTACTTGTGCTTGCTCTGTGACATCCATAAGAGAGAGATTATAATTAAGTACAGCTTAATGGATGCCTTTGCATGATTTAGCCTGCCTTTGCTGCCTCCTGTGTAGAGGGTAATCACTTTAGGCTTTGTCTCTTTTGAGTAAGTTTAGCTTTTTACTACTTAATAAAAGCGTCTCATTCTGCTGGTTTAATCCAGACTATTATCCCCTTAGCAACCTTTACCTCATCAGTTCAATAACATAAATGCTTGTCTGTCTGTCTCTGTGTTAGTGTTGGCAACATTAGGTAACTGTTGATCAGTGATTGTCCTAATTGTCCAGTTGTCAGATGAATATAAGCTGATTTTAGAAAACTACTTTTTCCCCAAGTTATTACTTATCCAGGATTTAATCTCTGTTTTGTTGATGTGATTAGATTAGGTCGAGTTAGATTTGCAATTTGTATATGCATTTGCAACCAACTTTGAAGTTTTACCACTCCTCCATGGTGTAGCCAGTATAGGGTGAGTGAGAAGAGGTTTTGCTTTTAGTGTTTCAGGGTTTCACAAAGTATGATGACCAGTATGGAGTGTTGGAAGTTGATCGATCAAGGACACTGATGGTGGTGTGTTTTTTGCAATGGATTCGTATACATGCAATGGATATTCGTATACATGTTTGTTTATTATATAATCTATCTATATATATATATATATATATATATATATATATATATATATATATATANCCCAAGTTATTACTTATCCAGGATTTAATCTCTGTTTTGTTGATGTGATTAGATTAGGTCGAGTTAGATTTGCAATTTGTATATGCATTTGCAACCAACTTTGAAGTTTTACCACTCCTCCATGGTGTAGCCAGTATAGGGTGAGTGAGAAGAGGTTTTGCTTTTAGTGTTTCAGGGTTTCACAAAGTATGATGACCAGTATGGAGTGTTGGAAGTTGATCGATCAAGGACACTGATGGTGGTGTGTTTTTTGCAATGGATTCGTATACATGCAATGGATATTCGTATACATGTTTGTTTATTATATAATCTATATATATATATATATATATATATATATATATATATATATATGTATAAATAAATAAATTATAGTATTTATTTTTTTTTATTTGGGACGAATATCACAATATATATTGCTAGGGTGGTGTGTTTTCTGTACTGTGACAATTTTCCTAAAATTAGATATTAGATTTAAAATATCTCGATATATCCTCTTGCTTACAGTATCACAATTTATCTCAGTATATTGAATCGTCACACCTGTATCATGATCTTTATTGTATCCCAATGTTCTTGTCAATACCCAGCCCCATTGTCTAGTTATGTTGCCTTTGTTACCTTGTATTAAGTGACATTGCAGTGGAGAACAGCAGGTTTTGTTCCACGTCGGATACGCGGCTCTGTACAGCTATAAGTAAATTATGTTTAATCGTTTTGCTGTCATGTTCCTCATCAGTCTCTTTTAACAAGTCTCTGTAGCGCAGTCGTGGCAGGAATCACATCACGTGTTAGATTTCTGCGCCTTTTGATTGGCCATTAACGAGCAAAGATAGATATGAAAATGACCAGAAATGTATAGAACTTATAAATCATAAGCCATTAGGTTGAGTGGTATACTTTGTATTACTCTGTGTAAAGCTTGTCCAGTTTGTGGCCAAAACGCATTTGTGGACTGGCTTGGATAAGTCAGTTGAGCAGGAACACAAGACATTTGTCAGACCTGATTGTCTTGATGGTGTTGCCTTAAAAGGTCTTATGAGGGCACAACCATATGCAGCCTCATCCTTGAACATTAGTCCTGTTGCTGTAACAGTGATTCCTTTAAGCAGTTACCAGCTGTATTTATTTCTTCAGCCTTAAGTAGTTGTTGCCTGAGCTTGACCTGGTATCATCTGTCTTTATTGCAGACTGAAAGGCATAAAGCTCTCAGTGAATGTGATGAGTTGGTCTGAGTCTGTACGTTTTGTTCCCCTTGTACAAAACCGTCTTTTTTTTTTCCTCTCAACTCTAGCTGCTGAAAGCTGCTCAGCAACTATTGACTGGTGCCTGTTTTCCAGCAAAGTTAAACTTCTGATGTCAGTGCTGAAAATAGACAACTGGAATTTGTACCCCCTCTCCAGTGCATGTTATTATCAGCAGCTCTGAGAAGGGACAACTGCTTAGCAGCTGACTTTAGCCACCAGGCCTCACTCCCCCAGATCCCAACGGGGGACCTCCACCCTGTGCACAGTATGAGAAGCAGCTGCGCGGGACGCTGACTTGCATCAGCACCTTTTAAACTAAAATGAGCGCACTGCCAGCCACATGCTTGGAAAAACTGACAGACGGAGGATTTACATCTCGGTTTAAAAAACATTTAAATATATAAAGCCATAAATAAACAAACAGTAACCACTGAGACCTTTTAATTAATGTATGTTTTGTCACAGTGATAAAATGGTAATTTGAGTAAACTGAGTGCATTTCAGATGTTCTATTAAAATCTGGTTGCCCCTGCCCCAGGTCACCCGCTGCTCCGCTTCTGTAGGTCAGCTTGATGAATCATACTCAAATGACACAAGCATGCTCATTTTAATTTTCTAATGATGTGAATTTTTTAGCACAGGTCTCTTTTTCAGGCTCGGTGTAGGTGTTCCTGCAGCCGGAGTTTGCTGTGAGTGTGTTTTGTCCAAGTCTACTTCATTGACAAACGTTTAAATTATACATTTTTTTAAAAAGCTGTATTTAAAACATTTAAAAGCCTAAAATGATCTTGGAAAGTGGATTTCCTGGAGGAAATGGTTCCACCTTCCTGCTAGGCTGTGGTTGTGAATGAGGGATGAACAAACAGCACATAGAGGAGTGCAGGTACGTGTGTCTGTGGATTAGAGTTTGGGAATCTGTCTTGAGTGAGTACTTGTTTGCAGTTTGGTGGCTGTAGGTTTAAAGAAACAGTAGGGTTTGAATGAGAGTGGAAACGAATGGCTCTAGTGGGCGAAATAGACAAACAGACGAGTATGGGTGGGACCAACATTGAATTCGTCTGCCCTGAGATGATCTATGCGAATCAAATGTCTGTCGGTTGAGCAGAAGTACAGTAGACAGGCGTGTACTTTTCCACCCCATTCATTCTTAATGGGAAAAAATTCAGTATCTTTCTGAAAACTGTAAGTTGGATGTAAAGGCTGTATACAATCTCACCATTCCCGATAAAGCTGAACTTTCCGGAGTTGGAACAGTGTCAGATATGAACATTCATGTTTAAAACTCTGGGACTAGTTAGCAGACAAAAATCTCTCAACCAAGAAGAATAATACTATTAATCAGAAAACAAAAGCCACAAACCAATACGCAACCATAATAACTGTAGTCAGAAGATCACTTTTGCTCAGGGCCAGTGGTTTCTGCAGGTAGGGTAGCCGATATAGTCAAATCAAATTTATTTGTGTAGTTCCTTTTAGAACAGATGTTGTCTCAAAGCAGCTTTACAGAAAGCCACAGCAAGCCACAGTTTGACAGTGGCAAGTGGCAAACTCCCTCAGAGCATGAGGAAGAAACCTCGAGAGGAACCAAGACTCAAAAGGGGAACCCATCCTCTTCAGGCTGACACCCGATAGCAAGACGAGCACAAAAAAGGATCAGAGTTTACAATTCTAGGCAATATTGAACAGGATAACTGTTAGTAACTGTTAGCTAGAAGACTACGATGATTGTTAGTAAGAGAATTGTTCAGTGTTTTGTGAGGCAGAGGAAGAAATGTCTGATTAGTCTGTGATTAAACAGCAGGATCATTGGATGGGCCCGCGGGATGCAGGCAAGGCCCCATCACAACACAGGACATGAAGAAACTCTGTGGTAGGCAAACAAGCTCCATGGGAGCCAAACTAATTATATTAGTTGAATGCGTAGCTAATAAATGCTAAATAAATAAATGCTAAAGGTCCACTTTCTTCCAATCCGAAAGTGATAGTGAGTCTTCTGGTCCTGGGCATTTGGGTCTGTTTCACAGTTTCTCTGTTTAAGTGAATAAATCTGATTCAGTGAGACCAGCGCAAGAATGAAGCTGTAACAAAAAGGCTTGATTGGCACTTATTTTTTCCTTTCAGGTAGGCCCGTCACAGTTTACATAATCAGTTGATTGCAGTTGTTCAGTGTTTTTCTTTGTTTGTTTTGTAACAATACATGTTAAGAAAAGAAGGCAATAATGTTTGTGTTTATTGAGGCTTGTCATGGGTCATTCCAAAAACAAAGTGGTGTTTAACTGTGATCAGGTAGGGGCTATGAAGTATAAACAGCTAGGAAGCAGGACAGCCGGTTGACCAGTTAATCTGCTCCAGGCTTGATCTTGAGCTAGTTACATACAACAACAAAAAGGCAAGTTGTAAGAGTCATACAACTTAATACACCCAGCCGTGATTCAGTTCTATTTTCCCTTTATGTTTTTGCATGTAAATGGACTGCAAAGTTGTAAAGCTCCAAGTACACACAGAGGGAGAGACCAATATTCTTCACTGCCTGGAACGTGATGTTGGAAGTCTAGTCCTTTTCTCTGTTACAAGGCGATGTCATCTTGTTATACAACTCTTATTGCCTGCCTACCTACCAGGATGCTTGGCGTGCCCTTATACAATGCACAGAGGGCTAAAACAGAAAGTCTCTGAAGCGTTCTCCTCCAGTCTAGCTTGTGAAGAAGGATCTACTAACTAGTTCTACCGGACTTTCAGAATGACCTCTGGGGCATACTGACTGACTCAATTGTAAGAATAGCTTCAGTGGTGTTGGGGCTGTACTTGTAGCAGGAGAGCTGACCAATCTCACGAGTCTGAGCAAATAAGTGTAATGAGTCCTCTTGCAGATGTTGCTCTGCTGGTGCGTTGTGTTTGTGGGATAAAATGTTGCGATACATATTATTGTATATATCTTTTGGTTTCATGAAGTAATATTTTTGCTGTCTGTGACCAGAAGCTGAGTCTTTGAAAACATTGTTGTACAAACAGTGCAACTGCATTAGATGGCATCAGGGCTGAAAGATTTGGGAAGAACATCTAATTGCAGTTTTTCTGATCAGTATTGCGACTGCGATTTAAGTTGCGGTTATTATATATATTATATATGGACTTGAAGTCCAGGCCTGTTATTTGGTCAGTAAGAAAAGAGCATCCCCTTTCTCAGTTAGCTGTGGTTATGATGTGATGACATATAGTTTTTTGCTGCCTTTGATTGGTCTAACTTGTCTATAGGCAGTTTACAAGCTCTGATATGATAATGATCACCATATAAATAAATAAAATAGCCTATAATTAAAATTGCAGTTTTTGTAGTTCACTATTAAAATAGTGCACTATTTTAAATTGCGATTTCGATATAAAATTGATTGATCTTTCAGCCCTAGATGGGTTAGAATTACTGGACAGCTCATTCTGCACCATGCAGTTTTGCGTTGAGATATCATGATGTCACAGTGTACTGTTACACCCTTATTAAACTGTTCCTTTTTATTTATATGGCAATTAATCATCACCATAATGATCATGACAGCCGTACTTTCATGGGTTCCTGTTGTGGGTGTTAAGAACAGTTTCCATCGGTGTGACACAGTTGCCGGCATTCTAGCAAAATTCAAGGACTTTAAACAGCCCATCAGCGCTGGTCCTTTGTCTGTGCTGATGAGGAATTGGTGGAGAACCTGCTTTGGAGAATACTTTCTGCCATTCACATCTCACCCATTGGTCCTAGATACTGTACCTTTTCCGTCCGCTTTTAGGCTTTAGATTTACTTTATTAATACCTGTTTTTCGCTTTTTGAAGCTGTTGCTAGGGATGGCTTAATTACTTTCCTCAAGTTCCCTTTTTGGTTTCTAAGCTACTGCAAACACTTGAATGCTTTTTCTTGCCCTTAAAGTCAGGAGTCCCCTTCCAGCTTCCATTGTTTACAGACCATATATCTGCCATGGAACTCCCTGCTGTGCCTTATGAATATAATGGGGCTGCCACTGTAACTGGTTTAAAGGTGATTTAGAGGCTTCTTACCTTCTTGAAGAATTAGACATGTGTGTGATGCAGATTTTCTACTACTGGTTTCTGTTACAGTAAGAAACTATTTTAAAAAAGTTCTTTATTTTTTTCAATCAAGTATTTTGTAATCTTTGAAACAGGACTTCATGATTAGGGGAGGAAAAAAATACATTGCGCTTTTTTTCTGCAATAGGGATGATTTTGTAGGGGAGTGCTTCTGTATAGAAGGAAAAAAAGCTCTTTACTCTTAAGACTTTTGAGTACGAACCATATTTACTTGGAGCCTTAATGCTGTACACTTGGTTTCAATGCACCGAACCCAAAAGCAGGTCAGCGCTCTGACTGCTTGTGTGAAGTGAATTTGGAGGGAAATTAGGAAGTTTATTGCACTGTTTGACTCACCATGACACCACTGTATTCATGTAGTACTCTTCAATCAATTCAGGCTTATGGCAGTAATCTAACAATGTCATATTAGTAATACATGTTGCTTAAAAGTTAGGAGCTCATCTGTGAACGGAGAAGGGTGGTGTCCAGAAGGGATATTTACGTTATCATTAACTTCAGATAAGAAAACGGAAGGATCCTAGCTAGACAAATACTGCCCCAACTTTAGACAATCCCAGCAGCGCCACAACGTCTGTTTAAACCATCCTTTACTGTTGTTTTAGGACAGAAGTGACGGGCAAAATAGATCCCTATAACTAGTATTATGACATTACTTTGTGATGCAGTGCTTTCACTTGTGAGTCGCCCGCCCCACAGCATAACCTAAAAGTTCCACACACTGCAGACAACATTCTAGTCTCCTCCTGTTACCTTTTTGTGATAATGTTGATGGAAACTTGTCAGATTAATTATTACAGTGATGGTGAATAACTGTATAATGCAGAGGCAGAGCTGAACATGGGGCTGTTTGTTAAGAGGAATAACATCAGCAAGGTCGGCTGAAGTGTTTGGCGTAATTGAAACTGGTAGGCAGCGATGCTCTAATAAACAGCATAGTATATTAAATATTCAAGCTTTATAGTTTATGGCACTATTAATTAATTAATCTTGGTAACAATTACTGTCTGGATAACCAAGTTTAGATTTTTTTGTATCAAGCAACAAAAAAGTTGTTGAATGATGTGTTTGATCTAATTTGCCTTATATGACCTCTTGAATCCTGCAGTTCGACTATTGCGCATGTACACACATTCCGGTAATGATGCTGCAGCAATTATATATTGTGCATGAATCACTTAAGTCTGTTGTTTTAAATCTGTTGATTACTCAGTTCACTGTCAAAATTACATGTTACTTTACAGCTAGCATAATCAATAGTGACAGTCTGAAATATATCGAGGTGATTATAAAGAGTATAAGGAGTAGTGCGTGTCAAGATAGGAATGAAAAGCTGCTTCTGTTTTTAAGTGATGGGTTAGTTTCTGTAGGTTCCTTCTTTCTATGACTTTCACTTTGTTTAAAAATACAGAATTCAACTTAAAAAAATATATCAAACTTAATTCTTAGTTAGCATTCTCACAGCATGAGACAACCTCAGAGACTTGAATCAGTCTGACTTCCAATGTCTGGCAGCATTCCTTAGCAGTTCAGGTGAAGCTGAGTTCCTTTGAGTACAAAGTGAAGTGTTCACTCTTGCTTTTTGCTTTCGCTTATCTGCTTTTATGTTTGCTGTATCTTTTGGAACATTAGTTACTGGGAAGTCCTGCCACTATTATAAGATGATGGCAGTTGTACGAGGTGATAAAAATTATTTAAGATGACAGAGATTATTTTACTCAGTAGTTAGATTTCACAATCATATGATGCATCAAGCAAAATGTGAATTGGGTTCTCTGGGTAGAGGCAAATAGTGTTTGTTTGTTATGTAGCTGGCACCAAACTTTGATTTTCTTCGTTCGTTTAAGAATTGTAATTCACCTTATTAACTGCAGCCATTTCCACAGATTTTTCTCATCACAAGGAAAGCGCTAGAATGCTTACTGAGTAGTATTTTGGACAAGTAATGAGAGCAACAAGTGCAATAGAGGCTACGACCTGGACGTGAAAGTCACTACATCACAGCTTAATGTATTAAATAACCAACAAAGCTTTCAATATTTGTTTCTGATCGATACCTAATCTCTGGATACCAAATGATGGTATCCAGTCCCTACTGACAAGTCCTGTGTCCCTCTAACTGCTATGTGCACCTGGTCGATCTGTAGCTCTTGTGCTGGCTGACTACCTCTGTGCACGTGGAGGAGTATATTTGAAAACATCATTCACGGTTATTCAAAAACTTAGTATATGTATGATTGCTAATTTAGAGTTTATAAATGGGTCGTGGAAGCCATGAATCAAATCAGAGTCTTTTTAGTCACTCAACAGGTTTGAGCTTGCCAGATAAGCTTTAAATGAGCTAATGCTAAAGCTAACACTAGAGCTAGGCTGTGCAGCGTCAGATACTGACTTATCTTTTACACAGGGTCATTCAGTAGACTTTAACGAAGCATTACAAATGATTGGATGTGTATGCCCAGCCATACTTATCTTTATCTGTAGTTTTTATAGCTGTGAAACTGGTACAGTTTAATTTGACTAATTTATTAAGCCAATTATCAGCCCCTAATCTATTAAATGCTAAATTGGTTAGCTTACTGATTGTAACACTGTTCTGTAATGTTACTCTATGATGAGACAAAGCATTAGTTAGTGTTAGCAGTCCGGATTTAGTTTAGCCTACGTTGTCTTTGAACTCACAGATGAGTCCAGAGCTTTTACAGTGTCAAGAATTAAATAAAAACCATCTTGTTTGATTTACATGCTCATAACTGTAACAGTTTAATATCTCTTTAGCTTATATGTTTTGCCTAGTTCATTGGCTCTGATATTCTAAGGCGTTTTGTCTGAGCTCTTTACCCTTCATTTGCACTCAGAGGTGGTATGCATTGGCTGGGAGAGGCATTATTTTTCAGACGGTCAACTGAATATGTGATTTGCATTGTGAAGTAGTGTCAAAGGTTGCTGACATTGTTCTTGCAAGATGTTAGCTTGTAGCGACTGGCAAGACCTTTAACAGCTCCTTTTTCTTTGTTTTCATGGGATGCAAACTGGGTCCTAGCATTCATACTGCTTTGGTGAGCTGCAAAAGAATCATTAGTGAATTTGATGAATGACTGTACAAATCTTTTCTAGTCTTAGCACGACAACGAGGGATCACGTCATCTTAGAAAGTCTGTAGGAGTCTCACATGGGAAGCGCTGTAAAGGCCTTCTGATGGAAACACCCACAGGCTGAAGTTTGGACCAGATCCAGAGAATGTGTCAGTGTGTGTAGAGGGTCTTGACTTTGACTCATTGACCTCTAGTTCGCAGGAAAACAACTAGCTGCTCTGTGTTTATGGTCATCTGTTAAGTTCATCAAGTGTGACAAATCTTCCACTTTTGCTTCCTTTTTGTTCTTCAGGTGCCATGGGTCTTTTCCAAGATCATTTTCGTCTCTCTTTGCCTTATTTCTCCCTTATTTGCCGTTATGTGTTTAGAAACACTGCTGTCTGGGCAGACGACTGTTGACGCTAACAAACCCGAGACACGGGCGCTCTGAACGCAGGGCATAATTTGCGTTTAGTCTGTTTTGTTGTGTGACCCAGTGATTTGCTACCTGGCTTGGAGATTTTAGACTCATTTCAGCTCGTCTCACATTTCTCAGCCCTTTTTAGTGTTAATTCAGTACTCGACTGTAAATATGCTGTACTAGAGTGGAGCCATTTCAGGTAGCGACGTTCAGGTGTCAGCCTTAATTTCAGTTAGTTTAATTACAGTGAATATGTAGTTGTGACTGGATGAACACAAGAATTGGATTATAGACAACAAAAAAAACCCCCCAAAACTCCAAGCTTTCTATTTTTGGCACATTAATTTCTAAGAAATGGCATTTTTCCAATAGTGTTTGTGTTTGCTGGAATTTTATGCCAAAAACATTCATTCATGCTTAACTAAATCACACCATTCTGATGGTTTATTTTGAATAATTGCATTTTTGCGTCCTTAACAATATCATGATGTGGATCTTGGAGCTTGCTTTTTCAGAGCCGGTTTGTATTGAACTTGTGTTATGTATCCGTTTCATAGTTTTATACTCATGTTCTGAGTAAAGCCTGGTTTTAGTTTGCACCAGAATTGTGATCTCACTTAACCTCAAACGCCATACAAGTGAGTAATGAACTATCCTGTGAACCACTTTACAAATAAATATATTGGCCTACGCCTCAATACCATCATTGCGTTTCATATTCTGATGTTGAGATTTTATTAAGTCAGTACTTTGAGTGTCGTCCTTGTTTGTTTTTGGTCTGCTCTTTCTATTACAGTTAAGTATTTTTTTAATCATGCTCTGCTAATTTGATCAGTCATTGAAATAATCTTTAGATTACTCCATTACTAATGTAATCTATAGTAACTGTCTGAAATGGCATACATCTGTGATGTAATTGCCTTTCTCATTTGGATAAAGCATAAAAATTGGGTTATAAGACTTGGGGCACACAGATCTAATACCTTGCAGTTTTAAGATAGTGTCTGTTCCCCTTGTCACAATTGACACTGTTGTAAAAGCAGGAACCTGCCCTTTTGGCAAAATGCATATATATTCCTTTAATACGTTTGTCATGTCCAGTCCCCCATGTTGAAGGGACTATATCTGCACTTTTTAATAATTTTAATAATAATAATAATAATAATAATACTTCTTTTTTCAGCTTGTTACAGTACAAAAAATTTCATGCTCATAACTTTAACTAGCAGGCATCCAAAGACATGCAGTCAGTTGAATTGGAGGTGCTAAATTGCTAAATGAGCACTGGGATAGGGTGTACAACTGAATTAACTTATGTCTTTTTATCCTTTTTTTTTTTCAGTACAGAATCCCTCAAATGCTGTATGTTGAATTGTACAGCCATTAGTCATTTTAGTGTGACCGTTTTCCTGTCTCGTGGAATGCACACAGTGCTAAAAGTACTACTGTGAAACATCCTGCTCCAGTCTAGCTTACAAAGATGGATCGGGCTAACAACTTTTATTGCCTAACTCTCAGGACAGGACTCAAACTCAAACTGATAGGACAGAACCGAATTTCGAAATCTGTTTCAGTAGATCCCAAAAATAAAATTATAACCATGAGTGTAACGGCTCCCCTTTAAGCATTCTGTTTTACTGTATTTTAGGACTGTTGTATGTATTCCTTATTTTGTCTTATTCAAAAAACAGTCTGCACTGTTGCAGATTCATATCATTAAATATTATTTCTTATTTTCTTATTTTCCTTTTTTTGTGAACACGAAAGAAAGCACGAAACAATGGCTTTAAAGCGGTCTGACTCTTCTTGCTTTCTGTATATGTACTCGGAAACGAGCGGTACATTTTTTTTAAAAAAAAATCTGAGCAAGGATTACATAATACCTGAAAGTGGGAATCTGGTTTTACATGATGGGTCGCCCCATTCTATTAGTTTACAAAACAGAGACAACTGGTAGTTTTCCGATTTCTCTCCCATCTTCGTTTGCATACTAAAATAGCTCTCTCTTCTGCCTATAGTCTCTTCTCCTCTAATTATCACCTTGAAGTGACAATGGCGCAGATCTTCTCCGAGCTTGCATTGGTGGGCTGGTGTTGCCACGTTTAGCAGAATTTGCTCTTATGTAAAATGTGCTGTAAAAATAGTTGGACTACGTCACCTCTGTCAGTCATGTCAATATTAGTCTGGTGCCAGATACACCACGGCATGTTTCTTCACCAGCTACATTATTGGCCCCTGTGGTGCACTGCCCCACATGACTGAAAAGAAAGCCTCCCTGTTTGGATCAAATAATTGTATTTACACATTCCCAGGCGCGTTCACACACACACCCCGAGATCAGTCTAAGAAGTGTTGGCGTATCCAAAAACGGTTTTCTGTGTGGTTAGATATTCTGTCCTTTTAGACAGTGAGAGAGAAAAGGCTGGTGGCTCTTTGAGGTCTCTTTTGGAATGGTAATGCGGTCTTTGGGGACAGGATGTGGGGGCGAATCCCTGCAAAAAATGAAATGCTTCTCTCTTTCTCTCTTCTCTCTTTCCACACACACACACACACACACACACACACACACACACACACACAC
>CM067494.1:5909532-5975205 GCA_034552555.1 Semaprochilodus insignis
CACACACACACACACACACACACACACACACACACACACACACACACACACACACACACACACACACACACACACACACACACACAGGCCGCACGCACATACAGAGAAATCACATGATTCAGCAGCAGTGTCTGTGCTTGCAGGTGCTCTGCTTGTGATAGTGGCGGAGCGTATCTAATGAATGTGCAGGGCAGAGATAAACTCAAGGGCCAATGGACCATTGACCTTTCTAACCTGCCTCCTCTCACCGTCTCCACTTAACATGATACGTGTAATTACATCCACACAGTGTAGCTTCCTTTCTGCTTTCACAGGGTGCTAACTTGTGGCATACAGTGTCACTGCTGCGATAGAGATTGGGTCTGTTTTGCACTGTAGTAATCCTTCCAGGGTTCTGGGATGTGTTATCAGTATTTCATGATCCTTTCATGCCAATTGTTTGAGGTGCAGTTGGTTGTCAGTTATCATTTAATATCAATGCAGCAGTACAGAGATAAAAATTTGGACTGGCCACTCCTAATTAAGAATTTGTGGGCATTTGTTTTTGTAGACAACCATCGTGATTCAGTACTCAAAACGGTCAGGTCGTGTTTTGAAAAAGAAATGTGTTTTGTAAATTAAATAAAAATGCTAATTTAGTTGTTATTATGGTTATGACAACTTTTGATGCCATGTCTGACCCAATGGACTCTGGATCTCATATGGAAAAGCAGTAATTTTGTTATTAATGGTATAAATTTGTTAATGTGTGAAAATTGAACTGTTTTGTTAAAAAGGAGAAACGAAGCTCCATGGTAAGAAGTCAGTCATGCCACAAGCTCTGCGGTTTTAGTGGCCAAAATATGTAATGCTGTGATCAGGGCACCAAGCAACAGGCACAGTTGATGCTTGCCAATGAGGTTTTTGACTCTTGAATCAAATTAATAGGGCTATCTAATTATATATATTATATGTAACTATATCTAATTATCTAGGGTCAATGTAGTTTTCAATCAGTCCTCAAATTATTACACTGGAGATAATGTGTTATCTGTGTATGTATGTGTGTATGTATAAAAGTGAATCATATGCCCCAGGGAAGACAATCGTCACGTATGGGTGTACGTGATCTGCAAGGATTGATTTGTACCCACGTCAGTTGAGAGTGCTTTCCACTTGGATGAGTGGGCTCAGAGAATGCCACAATAATGTGACTTCCTTCATGAGCTACGTGCATTCGCCCTTGACGAAATTTGGGTTTGTTAGTAGTATAGTCAGAACCCTGTGCAGTGCGTTCTTTGCCTAGAACATAATCATCCTAGCAACAAAAAGTTAATTTTACCTATAATATGAATAATATTAATCATAAACACTTAATCTGACAGACAAATAACCTCTGTTAGGCTGCATATCAGTCTCAAGTTTGTCTGGGTTGTTTTGAACCAAATTCAGTGCTGCCTTTCACTGAGACTCTTTTGATTGTCATTGTACTAATACCACACAAATGGAGTGATTGTCATTCAGTCTGTCTGGGTCTCGGGGAAAATGTAACAACCCTTTTACACAGAATAAGCGTTCTACTGTAATGAAGCATTTCAGTAATGTCATAGGTTACTCAGTCTAATCGAGTTTTAATCGTGCTTTGTGGCTCTGCTGATTGAGTCTGGTCATTGAGGTAGCCATTTACTGAATGACAATGATTTTAAACATTGAGGTTGTGCCGCTCTCTCAAACATAATTTGGCTGAAAGGGCATTATACCTTTCTAAATGGCTGTACCGGTCCAGTTCTGAAAATTGTCAGATGAATTAGTGTTGATGATGTCAAAGAATTGTTCCAGTTCAGTGGGATATTAAATGACAGTGTTTTTCAGTGGACTCTGATTACTTGTGCAAAGTTGGACTGTGTTTTGAGTTACATGCTTCATTTTGTTTATATCAATGTTTTATTCCATTTTTGGGACAAAGAGGTCAGTTGTTACAGTGATTGGATCACAAACTCAGGTAAAGCTTCATGAATAGCTTTTGATGTTAAATGTTTTAGAGCTATAAGGAGAACAGAAATGACTTACTTCCTACAGCATGCCAACAAATTAGCTCACTTGAAATAATTAAAGGCTAAATTATTAAATTACTACGTTTTCATCATGAAGACACGTTTTCTCTGCCAGGAAGAGAGGGAGCCTACAGACTGACTGTCTGTTTTATGAATCATGTAGGCTATGAGTCTGTTTTTGATCTATACAGTATTTGAATAAAGACTGTACAATATCGACTAATGTATTTTTGCCAATTATGTTAGCATTGCTGTGCTAGCAGGCGGCTTGTTGTGTTATTGTTATCATTCGTATCGGTTTGCATTAATCACTTATGAAGCTGTATCCAAGGCTTTGCCTGCGGGGTCTCTAAGTCATTTCCTGTTTTTGAAATTTAGTGCCAGTTAATCCTGTTAATCATTTTGTGGCTTTCAGCGATGAGTGTAAGTGTTTGTATGTTGCCCTAATTTGAGCAGTGCCCTAAAGTGAAGACAATAAACATGTTTTTTCTACAGAATGACACGGTGGTGAGTCTGTCTGTGCCTCTGAGTACCACCCTGAGTCCTTGCAGATGCCGTCACAGGCTCCGAGTTTGCTCTGTAACCATGGGGACCAAGGCAAAAGAAACCCCTTCGCACCAGATGCTTGAGCTGAGTCGCTTTTCACGGACATTGATGGCGGCGTTTGTCTGAATCAGAGTGGTGTTATTCGATTCCGCCTGCACGTCGGCTCGGCTGAATGAAAACTGATCCTTCGTGTTTCTGAATGAGTGACTGCTGTCGCACCGAGTTGGAGTGTTTTAGGGGGCAATGAGTAGCGAGACTTGGAGAAGGAAATAAGAGTACTCCGTGTGCCAGTGCGATGACTTTGGGATGTAAAGTGCTTTGGACACTTCTGTTACTGTGCAAGTGTGTGCACTAACAAATAAGCTTGCTGGTTGATGCCAGGGTCTTATATATGGTAATGCTCCTAGTCTGGAGTGTAGGACTGTGCATGGTGGAGGATGAGCTAGGGCAGGGGTTCTCAACCTTTTCTGCCCCGAGCCCCACCTGATCATAACATCAGAAAACTAAAATCAACTCAAGAATAAGTATGTACAAAGTAGATTTGTATTGATTTGGAGATGCAGTCCATGTTTCCACTGGAAATACGCCCCCGGCTTTCCAACGAAAGCAGTAGTTTTGTGATGTCTCTTTAGTTTGAAGGATTTTTCAGTGGGTTTTTGGTAAAAAATTATGGTCAAATTCAAACAAGGGAACTGTGAAAGCACCCCCGAGAGACGTCTCCATCAGTGGCTAGCCAGTGACTATGTTGTCTCCAACTGAAGATGTTTAATTAGTTTAATTTAATTTATTCGTGGGTGTGTGTGTGTGTATGTGTGTGTATATATATATATATATATATATACACACACACACAAAGGGTATATACAGTATGGTGTTACTGGCCCACTGGTGGTCCTGTGCCCACAGGTTGAGAAACCCTGAGCTAGAGGTTTCGCTCTAGCTTTAGTGTAGTCGTGAACAGGTATGGTAGTGTGTATGATTAGGCTATGGCTATGAAATTGTGGTAGTCGCAGTGCTAGCGCAGTGGTGGCTATGTCCCTGCTAAATTGAGCGTTTTTACTAAGCAGACGGGAGAACTGTGGTAATCTGCATGGCACCACTACTGCTTGCAGTGTGCTCCTTTGTAGAAACGTGTTCAAAACATTTTGATGTTTGTCACTCTAAATTGGTGGGGGGGAAAAAACAAGTGTCACAGACTTGTTCTGCTGTTTATCCTGTTGCGTCGCCTTACATAAGCTTAAATTATTGTCAATAATTTATTTTCAGTGATGCGCTGTAGCCTAGTCAGCCCAATTTAGTCATACAAACGTATTACAGACGTACAGGGATGATGTGTGCTTCCTCACTATGTTCACCGTTGTGTACAAGGTGGCCAAAATGCCACTGTGTACCAAAGTTAACCTTGCTGGCCGGTTTGCTGTGTCATCTTGAACTGGAATATGTTTATCTAAAATTGCTAGTATTTGTTGTGTGATGACTTTGAATAACTCAGTTACTCTCACAGAACCCTTATTGGGCATAATGCCCATTGCACACAAAAACTTTATTGGTTAGTCTGGATTTTATGCTCTTTTTCGGTTTAAATGTCGTGGCTGAGAGTGAAATTACAGTTTGTATAATGAAGTATACGTTTTGCTGCCCTAGTGTTTTTACATCTCATTGGCTGATATTTCTTATCAGGCATCATATCTTGGAGGTGTGGAGGATATGTTCAAGCACACTGTAATGTCTTATGAGCGTTCGATGTTTGCTGCTGCTGCTGCTGCGTTGTGCTGTGGGCGTTTGTATGGATAAGAGAGCTTGTGAAATGTCAAGTAATGAGAATGTAGTTTCCCTCCAGTTTATAAAGCTAGTTAGGATGAAAGTATCTAAGGAGACCTCTGCAGCTAAACTTTCTCTTCTAAACTCTTACTTGCAAATCTGTCCTAGGTATGATTTTGTGAAGCATCAGCATCTTGCTATAAACCCGAAACTGGGTCTATGTAAACACAGTACTGAGATTAGGCCTGCCGTTTCCTCACTAGGTTTCAGATTTAGTCACTAAAGTGTCTTCTTGAAGACCTGATGTATTGTCATCCCTAACCGTTCTCTTCACCTTTATTTTGCAGTTTTATCTTCAGGATACAAAGAGCAGCAATGGCACCTTCATAAACAGCCAGCGCTTGAGCCGGGGGTCCGAGGAGAGCCCCCCTTGTGAGGTGCTTTCTGGTGACATCATCCAGTTTGGAGTGGATGTGACGGAGAACACCCGCAAAGGTAAGATGTTGAGGATGTGCAGACAATTTCGTATGAAATCTGCACCTCTCCTTTAAACTAATACAACATTACAAAGTCCGTTCACTGTTGTCCAGAATAGAATTAAATAGAATACACACAAACACACACAAATGTGTATATATGGATATATATATTTTATATATATAAAAAACATGCCCCAGGCATGTCGGACTGTATTTAGTTTGAAAGTAATGTTAATGTTGTTCATGCTTTTGGTTGAGTGCAGCTAGACACTGTTGTCTTGGTTGGTCTTAGGACTCTAGAATTGTGCATTCCTAAAGGACAACCCTCTACTGTCTCTGTATTTTTCTTACTATCTATCTCTCTATCACGCTATCTCTCATCCATCTATCTGTCTATCTCTTTACCTCTGTACGTTGCGGTCTCTCTCTTAGCATTTACTGTGTTATGATTAGCTCTAGAGCTTGGTGAGTGAATAAATATGCCCCTGAATAAAACCAGGAATCATTTTCATACAGGTGTAGACCAGTTATCCTGATCGGTTTTATTGGAATATTGTACTTAAAATCTTTAAGAAAAACAGTAGTACACAAGATATTGCAGTACCAGTATAATATAATACTAGGCCAATTACCGCTGTACTGCAATAACACATTAGCCTTCGTTACCGCATTTTTTTAAAATTTGTTTTTTGGTGGTTGAAGTTGATCGTCATTAATCAAGCTTGGCATCAGTTTACTTTTTAGCTGAGATTTATCTAAACGACTGACTGTGATATCAGCCGTGGCTTTCTGTGGTCTCAGTGTTGCTTAAACGTAATAAGATGCTCTGTGATGCTCTGAAAAAGTAGTCAGAGCTCAGAGTCACAGAACGCCGGTATCTTAGTGGTCCAGACTAAGAGTTTAGAGTGTTCGAGTTATACTGGATGTTATGACTGGAAAGTGTTTAAACCCTCGAGCTACATAAACCACCAACGTCTTTAGCCCGTTATATAAACCTTAACTAGCACTGAGAGACCCTGTGTTTGCTGTTCGGTCCTGTTGTGCTGTTTGCTGTGAAGGAAAAGTAAGGATTGAAAACAGGAGTTTGGAATGCTTGGGTGTTGCTGCTGGAACGTGGTGGTGTTGAGACTGAGTGTTTGATGTGCTCTAAGTGGTGCGTGGGTGAAAACGCTGCAGTGATGGAAGTGCTAACTACAAATGCTAACATGTTCACAGGTGGATGGAGGGATTAGGTTGCTTCAGGTAAACGTCTACATGGAGTGGATGTGTTGCGTTATCACTTTGGTTGATATAAGATGTATACCGTCACAGCCCTATGTAACGCTTTGTCGTTAATCTTAATAAATCTTAATTTATTAAACTAAAATGTCAAAGGTAGTTTAAATACATATGAAATAATCACCGGTAATGCATCTGTTTACTGTGCAGCTTGTGGTTTGCAGGGTGGTTAACTTTAGTCCGCTTACTTCTAATACTTGTTTCTTAAAACAGTAATGTTTGTCATTTGAGCAACAAACTAGAGTAATTTCAGATAATTGAATAGAATACTTTTTTGTAGTCAGAAATGACAGTAAAATTGCTTTTCTACAAAGATGTTGAAATGTTTGAAATGGCGGTCTGGCTGCCTCAGATAGCCATGATGTAAGCCTACTGGTAGAATGTGGGTTTTGAAACTGAAGAGCAGTTCATGATTTGCTGCCCTGAAGGTGTTGTAATGACAGGAGATGAAGTGGAAGCTTTCACAATCAGATATGAATGCAAAGCAACTCGCCCTTTTAGAGCATGTGAAGAGAAATGCTACTCTAGAGCAGAATGAGATCGCTGAGACCACGGTCAGAGAGAGAGAGAGAGTGAGTGAGTAATGTTAAGAAGACCGGCTTTGAGTTGTAGGCTAATCAGACTGTCTGAGGTATTGAAACAGTGCTAATCCTTTTGGTCTCAATTCTTGTTTGGCAGTTACTTCATGCCAAGTTCCTGCATGTCAAGGCTTTATTTTTCGACCTGTGTTGCTAAAACTGGAAAACTACTAATCGTTCTTAGGAAAGTTGTGTAGTGTAGGTGTGTTAGAGCCAGAAAAACACGCCAGCTTGTGAAAGTTGTTAGACTGGAGGGTGAGTCAGCTGCTCAAACTTGGGCGGCTTATACAAGGGAGTGCCTCAAATCAATCAGATCTCTACTTGCATGAGAGTTTGTGTTTTCCTGCTGCTTTGCTATGAGATTAACTATTATCCTGTCATTTTAACTGTGTCTTTCTTTTCTTTTCTTTCCTCTGTAGTAACTCATGGCTGCATAGTTTCAACCATCAAGCTCTTCCTACCAGATGGCATGGAAGCTCGGCGACGATCAGAGTAAGACCTGTTTTGATATAATCGAGAAATGCACATTGCACAATAACTGAGTCTGCACACAGTCAAAATTACTCAGACAGAATGTGCGGTTGGTTAGATTAATTCTGCTTTGTTCTTGTTGCTTATGGTTATGAGATTTTGGGACATGTCTTGTATTATGTTGTATTGTAATTGTATTATTTAGTGTTATAAAGTGACGAACATCAAAGCACACCAGAAAACTGTAACAGTATAGATGATTTTTTTAATAACTATTTGCAGATACTCAGATGATATTGTGTATCCCTACAAACAAATTTGATTGTACAATGAACTAGATTGTTCCACTCATCAGTTAGAATATGAAATATTGATGGATTAAGAGCTAGGATGTATATAAATAAGCTCACCAGACTAAAAATCAGCCACCTTGCATGATTATGGTGGTAGTATCTTCAGGCTCCTGCGGATGACTCTGTACAAGGATGGTGGGACTATAAATACCTGCGGGGGTGAGTGACAGGATTTATAGATTAGAAGCGGTGGTACAGTGAATGTCTCATTCCATTTGTGGAAAATGGCTCCCAAGCAGATGTTAATGATTGGCTATGATTGCATTTGGGAGTGCCAAAGTCCATAGTGTGAAGGAAGTGGCGTACGGTCATATGGGTCTACTAGCAGTAACTAAAATCCCCGTCTACAGGAAACTCTCCTCAGAATTGTGCCAGGGAAGACATCACCCAATCTGGCCCAACTGCGCAATTCTTTGATGCAAGAGTACCTGAACACTGATGAAGCCTACATCCAGAAACTTGTCCAGCCGTTGTTTGTGCTTGTGGAGTTATTACATACTATTAGGTAAATTTTCCTCATTGGACCCTGAGGAAATGTTATCCAAACCTGACTGACAAATAGTAAAATAAAAAAAACCTTACATCTTCAAAGATCACCGCAAATGAGGTGGCATGTGTACAAAATACAAATTATACCTGGTCTAGTCTTAGGAGACTCTATAGTACTTAATACTGATCATGTAACTCATCTTAGAAGTGACAGTGACACTTCTAGTGACAGTATTGAAGTGTTTGTCATGTAACTGGAGGTCAGTGGTTTAATTTAGTTTCTTTGTTTACTGTTTGATATGGTACACTATGGATTAAGAGCTATGAATTAAGAGCAAACCTGTGTAGGAGCCCTATCTGATTAGAACTCAGCCGTTACACTGCACATGCACAGCGTGAATAATCTTCATGGGGGGGAAAAAATAATTTCTAAAGGAATCGGGTGGTCTGGGGTGGCTGCACAAGGTCAGCAATACCATGAATAGGCTGTGAAGCCCCCCAGCATTAAGATGTGGAGCACCATCCATAACCTCTTGGATAAGTTGATGTGGCTTTTAAGTGTCAGTAATTAACATCCCTCATGTCCTTGTGGCTGTGTTCATTAAATTCCTCATTACAATGTTAGAGCATCTAAAGTCGAAGCTCTTAATTCTGCAAAGGGAAGGCAAACGTTTCTGTTGAAAGAATGGTTCAGCCAAAAAAAAAAAAAAAAAAAAAAGATTTTCACTTTGCCAGATGTAGTTCATGCCAAGATCTACCAGACCTGCTAGCCTCTCTTAGTGAAGGTCTAGGGGTTAATAGCACAGTGCATGCATAAGTTAACCAGCGCTTCACAGAGGAGCTCTAACTCAAGGTATGAAAGGCATATGTTGCGGCTCCAGTATGACGGGGCACTGTTTGCAGTCACCCTGGGAATACGTGCTGTCTAGCATTGCATTAGCATGCCATTCGCTGCTGTGAGTTGAGCGAGATGTCAGGCACCCAGCCAAGCTGAGATGGTATACATTTCCACATTTTAACAGTGCAGTTAGTATAAATATAGTACAATAATATGCTGGCAAAATGTACTGTGGAGTTACCACTCCATGCTGTAAGTAGTTCAGTTTTCTTTTTTTTAAATATTTATTTATTTCATATTTTTTTAATGGAGAAATGTTTGTTTGATTGGTTGTTTTAGGTTCATTTGTCAAAGGGCTTACATGATGAAGGGCCTGTTTACGTGTGGGGTGGTGGCTTTTTCAGGGTAGGACAGCTGCTATCACTGGAAGGTTGTTCCTATTCACCATGGTTGGTGCTGTTTTTAAGGAGTTGCTGTGTTATGGAGTTGTCAAAGTTTCTCCAGAGAGAATCGAACAACAAAACAGAATACCCACCCAATGAGCGAATATCGGAATAAATTGAGCTGCTTTAGTTTAGAACTAGAGCAGTGAGATGCAAAGATGGCAAACAAGCACTAGGTCTTAATATTCACTCAATTTACTTGTTCAAACCAGGTCTTGAAGGTGTGGTTTGGAGCTCAGTATGGCAAATTATAACTATAAACTCTGAACTTAAAAAAAACAAGACTCTTAGCAGCCGCTTTAGACAACAGGGTCTGAATCTGATCCAAGATCAGTACTACTTTATAAATACCAAAACAATGTCCAAAATGGTGGCCGCAGGTGGGGATGTATGTTTCTGGAGACGTTTTGGAGCATTTGGGTGGCTGTTGAGTTTGTTTGTTGACCTCCAGTTCTAAACTAAAGATCAAAATGTGGACTCCAAGCAAGTCATGGCTGATCACCTGCATCTGGGGTTTGTAGAAAAATGGGATCTATTGTAAAAAATTTGATCTATTGCCCAACTGCTTATTTGATATCTAGTCAGAAGATATGTTGGATGAGCAGATTTCTACAAACTTTTGGACCTGTAGAGTATTTATACATCAGAAAACTATGTAGAATTATGGCAGAAATCATTAACAAATGGATTGTTATATCTTAAAACAGCTGAATAACCTTTAAACCATAATTATATACTAAATAATCTTCACAAAGTAGATGGTATGTTTTGAAATAAACAAGGGGCGTTTTGACAGCTCTCGTCTTTTTTCCACAAACGTATTAATTAATGATGAGTTAAGTATTGTTCATATTTGGTCATTAACTTATTTTACCGAAAGTGAAATACAGTATTTAAGTATTGCGGTCACACTAACAGCTATGTCCTGGTTTACTGTTCGGCATGCTGTGCTCTGGTATGTTGACGATGACCACAGTGATGTAGTAATACTGTCTAAAAGGGATGTAGGCCTCCAGGTTATGCCTGTGTGTCTGTGTGACTGTGCTTTAAAAACCATGCCAGGCAAGGCTTTCCTGAGAAAGCCGTGTCCCCTGGTACTCAGCGTTGGCAGGGTCTCTGGAAATGCGATGTACACTGTATGCTGGCATCCATGCTAATTCTAGCATGCTGATCGTTTTTAGACATGCACCTGATTTAGCATGCATGTGGAAATGAGCTCTAAATAACCTTCACCTGTAACCTTAGCACATGTCCATTACAGTAAATGGAAGCCTGTGGGGGTGAGACCTTCAGGAAAACGTGGGAATTTGAGATATTGTAATATGCAGCTAATAATATGAGTTGTGTTTGTCTTGGACACTGTGGTTAAGGACTAGCTAGCCTGGGTTCACCCTGACTTTGCTCACTGAAAATGCATAGACCACTTTTGACACATCGCATGTGTTAAAGTAATCATGAAGTCCTAACACATCATCTTCATGCACCGTGATGCATTTCCGTAGGTTAGGTAGAGTCTCTGAGCTAGTTAAGTGTTTTCTCTCAGTTTGGGTGGTGGGAGGTCCAGGTGAAACATGGTATCGGGTAACATTACGCCCCCCCCCCCCACCCCCCTTGGTGCACTTTGAAGTTTTAGAGACATGTAAAACATTGTGTAAAATTAAAAGTAAAATCATTGGTGGTGGCGGGGGTTGGAGGGGTTGTCTACCTATACAAGGGCCATAGCATGGAAAAAAGTGGGTTAAAGCTTCAAAACATTACATTCACTCCCCAGTCCAAACATGGAAATTCAACCTATTTTTAATTCAGTCTTTCTTTAATGTCAGGAGAACGAACTCATTTGCATATCCACATAAGCAGCTGCTTAGTCCCATCCATTCATGTTGTCTTTGTGAGGACTGTTTCCGCTCTAAAGTTCTTTTTAAATGACTTGCAACACAGGAACATGGAGCACAGCACTTTATCAATTTTAAGGGCGCAATAACAAAAACAGCCTGATTAACTCTAAAAGGTGAAGAGAGGTTTATGGCCATTAAAAATGTATTATGAGATGAAATGGACCTCAAGGGAAAAGACAAACAGGAAAAGCGTGTCATATAATGAATCATGCCTAATATGGCAAGGTGCATTTAACTAACTGGGGGGAAAAAGAACAGTAATATTTTGTATTTCAAATTGGGTTTTGATTTTGGATGGTCATTTTGATGGTCATTCTGCTTTTGATGCATGAAATGAGCACATCTTTCATAGTCTGTGCCTTATTGCAGCTTTCTTTTAGGCCAGTTTGGGAGTCTTAGCAGTCATGTGTGTCACTACAAATGCGTTATTTATGTTGGAGCCAGAAATAAGTTTTCAGTGTAAAGGAAATTCAGGTTGGTGTCTGAAAGCATTACGTGTGTTAGAAAATAACTGCTGAAAAACACTAGGTGGTACTGATTGTCGCAAAAAACTGTTAAAGTGTTTATGAATTTTGTGTTCAGGATTTTTGGATGGGTCAGAAATGATGGCTTGATGACGCCTTGGAGCCATATTTAGCATTGACACCTACACCAACATTTTAACGTTGGGGAAAAACTAGAGCACCAGCTAGGTTGGGGCCCAGTGGCTACATTTCAGACCACCAGCCCTAAACCACCCCATGCCGACTCTCCTTTTTGCAGACTGCCAAGTAGAAGGTTGAGAAATTGTGTAGGTCGGTTTTAGAGAGGCTGTACCTTTCCCACTAATGGGTGTGGTTTCAGCACCTTCAGCAGACACGCTCCCAGCGTTTCAGAGCAGAGAATACTTTTCTTTTCAAAACCTAACTTTATGTAGCTGCCGGTTTGTTCATATTTCATATATTTGGTTTTCAGATTTGCCTGAGTGGTTAATAACACACTCTTTAAAATTGTGCATGTTCCTGTGCTTCCGTTTAGAGCCATCACACCTTTACCCGTCTGTTTAAACAGCCTGTGACAGTCAATGGAGATTAATTGCAGCCTCTTGCAGCCCTTGAATGGATGTGATTTCTCTCGAGTCCCTCCCCTTTGTCTCTCTTTCGACCTCTCATTGCTCTCTCCGTGCTCTTCGCACACTGCCTCTGGGCCTGCAGTGGTGTTTAAAGAACTGGATGATGAATTGCGTCTCGTGACTGCAGTGGAGCTCCTAGGATGAGCTCTCAGTTCAGTGACATGTTCGCGCTCCGCTCCCGGACTGAGGCCCTGTTAACTGCGGTATTTATAGAAGCCACATGCTGCTTGTTGTTGAGCTTTACCCTCTGGAGCGCAGCCAGGCCAGCCGAGATGCTATCCGTAGCCTTAATGTGCGTCTCCTTACACCATCGTTGTGCCCTGCGTTAAGTTGATGGGTGGCTGCATGTATCGGCTTTGTCCTTTCGTACGATATATGTTGCAAGCTGCATCAAGAGAAGCTTGAGAAAGCACTGAGAAGCGTCTTTCCCGGTGTAGTCTGCACACCACTAGCCTGCCGGAATTCTTTCCAGCTAGTCGACTAAAGACATCTGCTAAAGATATTTCCCCTCTTTTTAGAAAGTTGCTCATCTCAGAAAAAGTCTGTGCCTCCTATTTTTCCACGTAGTTGTCTGTGGTACTATTTGATGGGGCAGTTTTTCACCAGTTCGAGACAGGATGGATTGATTGAAGGAGTAGAATGAAGAGATGAAGATGGATGGAGGGACTGCTGTACATGGTTGGGATTTGTGTTGTTTTTTTCCCCCCTTCCTGCGATAGCCGTAGGCCAAAAGGAGCTGGGTGTTTCCTTTGGAGCTTCTCTGCTGCATCATCTTTGGCCGTAACAGTGTTCTCTGTAATTGTCTGCAGATTTCAGCATAAAGGGAACAAAGACTTGATGGCTGTTTCAGTTCGTTGCTAATATAGACTTTGTGACAGGACTCCATTCCAATATGCACATGTCAGTGGATTAGGGGTTAAAAAAAAATACCTGTATGCTTTGTTACACAGCAGTTGGAAGGTGATGATATAGCTGCATCCATTTTGGAATTTTAGGTTTGGTTATACGCTCATCAAAAGAGTAGCTGCACCCAGAAGGAAGTACCGAATTGCAGTACTATTGGGAAAGATGATGATAAAGGTTACCAGGAACAATAAATGATGATAAATTTAGACTGATATGGGCAATATTTATTGAGCTACACATACAGAAGTAGTCTCTCTCAGTATGGCGTTGGGCTGCCATGTTTACTAATGCAACAGGCCAGACGTTTTCGGCATGGAGTTGTAGAGGCTCCTATTGGTGTCCTGTGATAATCCATCCCATGCAGCTTGAATATTCTCACACAGTTCCCGCAGACGTTGTAGGGGTGGAGGTGAAGTGACACCAGCCCTTCTGGACATGTGGCACGTGACAACAAACCGTTCATCTTGGTGCTGACCACGGTGCCTCCACACATTCGTTGGTCGTCTCCATTAAGACAAAAGCTGGACTCTATTTTTGCAACTAATTATTTGAGGAGGAGTGTAATCGAAAATTATTAATTTAATTTAATTATATTATAATAATTTATCATTTAATTATAAATGTAATTAACAAAAATATTTGTTGTTGCACAATTGAACAGAGAAAAGAAGGAATAAGTTGGTGCTTTGTTCTTTGTTAGGCCCGATTCATGTTTCATTACTCCAGTTTTTATTGTATTTATTGCAAATTAAAAATAATACAAACCCAAAGAATAGACTGAACTTAAGCTGAAAAATTTGGTTCAATTTCCTAATAAAGCCTATTCAAATCAAAATGTTGTAAGACTTTTTATTTATTTATTTTTTTTAAATACACTTTCAATATTAATAGGTATATAAATTTCAGGTAAAGTAGGCATGTCTTCGTTATTGCATTTTAGCAGCAAACAATACATAAATAATTGTGAAAAAAGATTGAATTGAATTTTAATTTTATACAATTATAATGTACAAACCTAAACCAACTAAATTGACTGATTAGCTGTCCTTACTTTGTAATTAACTCAAGGTTGTACCATCATGAAATTAGAAACTGCGCTGTTGTGTATCTACAGAATCACAAGCTTACACTTGAAGTGGATCATGTGTAGAGTCAACTTAAGTTTGCATAAATTTTGAAACTGTGAAAATGAGAGTGAACAAACACTTGTTCTTTAATCTTACGATCAAAAATGAGCGTTAGAAACCAAGTATTTCCTTTAGCATGTTATAGTGTACGTTTTATTTTGTAACGTATGGAAAAGAATTCATTTTATGCATGATACGATATGGAAATAGATGGGCGACTTAAGTAATTGCCAGTGTCCCAAATATTTGGCACTAGGTGTAGTATAACCTTTCTTGATGGTTTTCAGATGACCAGTAGTTCTACTGTACTGCACACCTACTTCCTTCAGACTTAACACTGGTGGCAAGAGAATGTTGTCGCTGTCCAAAGAAAAACAAGTATCTCCAAAATGGTAACTTTACAGAAGATGGCAAAAACCTTCTTAATGTCCAATGCAGGTTAATGTAAAGAGGTTTTATTCCAAGCAATTTCGGCCATTTCTCTCCATCATTAAACATCACACAATCTGTAAAGGGCAGCTTCTGTGCAAATGATTTAAAAAAAAAAAAAAAAAAAAAAAAAAAAAAAAAAAGGAAATATTATCAAATTTGGAGATGCATGTTTTTTCTTGTACTGTGATGATATGCAGAGAAGGCAGATGTGTAATGATTGATTGAGTTTATTATATATTAAATTGTTAATATTGCTTGTTGCCCAAAGTTGAATTATTGTCCAATATTTCTCCCCACAGGCGTACTGACTCTCCTTTAAACCCGCACAGCTATTTAAACACAGAAACTGCCAAATTTCTTCACTGTTTGGTAAAAGCCCAAACCAGTTCATCTGTTCTCGCCTGTAACAGTGCAGTGACTCTCCGTGTGCTTTCCTTTAATACACATCGCTGCTTCTTGTCGCCATGGTAAAGCTGTGCATTAAATGGCTATGAATAGCACATACAGTACTGCAGTTGAAATAGTTGCTGGTGTGTTACAGTGTAACTTTAGTTATTTATTTTGTGACTGTGTATTGCTGCCTTTGACCGAGAGCTTTCGTCAGAAAAGGTTGTGATATATATTGCGTGTAAATTATCACCATATTAATGTTTGTGGAATTGATTTGAATATTGAATGTGCAAATGTGACCACTAACCAGTCATTGTTTTTTACTGTGTGCTATGAGCATACTCACCAGGTTCGGTCAGAATGAGTATTTGAATAGTGGAGTATTTGACTCTTTATGTGATTTCACAGTGCAAACCAGTCTTCACCATTTCACATTTCTGAATCACTTTCACATTGTACCAGTATTACAGTGAGTGTCACAGAAGCTATATGTAGCAGTGTAAAGTTTGGTATGGTGTGACCGTTAGATTACAGATCAAAGTACTTTTTCACCTATTCTAGTTCTAGTGCCATAACTCTCTCCATCATTTCTTAGCTTGAAATGCTCTACCGTTTCTTCACATTTGGGAATGCATGGAATGAGGACTTGAGGCAAATAAATATAATTAAAGGAAAACAGTTAATGCATTCACTGAGACGTGATGGGGCTTATGAAAATAAACAGAACTTCTGATTTGTTATGCAACATGTTTTGAGGGCATGGCAGATTTTATCTATCTATCTATCTATCTATCTATCTATCTATCATTTTACTTTTGTAAAGAACATTTTTACAAAGAAGGTTTGCTCAACACTGCACATTCTTTATAACTGTAGACATTTGATTGTGGGTTTGACAGTACAGCTTGTTAGCTACTAAGTAAATGTAGCAATAGGTATGTATTATAATAGTTTTAGACTATGAAGAAAATACAAAGGTGTCGTTAGTAAGATTTAGAGTTTAAAGCATTTAAAAACTTAGTTTATTACCATTTTGACAGTATGGTAGAGTTGTTTATATATCATTTTTAGAGATATCATGCTAACCATCTAGCCCCGGCTTGTCTTGTAATACCATGTTGTACCACAGGAGGCAATAGTGACTCACTAGCATCGAGTCTGCCATCAGTCCAACATGAGAGGATGAAGTAGCAGCACTGCTGTCGCAGCATATTCCAACGTTTGTCTGTCATGTTAAAGGTCCTGTTCCCGGTTAGATCATTTAAGGACAGGTTGCCATTGAACAATAAATGCAATGATGGCTGAAGCTTTTGACAAGTGAGCATTATCACCACTGCTGTCCGCTCTCTGCAAGAAAACCCATTTAGAAGCAAAGCATTGGTGCTCTTTTCCTCCGCTGGGGATCCTGTTGGATGAAGAGCATCAAGTAAAGGAATGAAGTTTGATGTTGAACTTGCAAGGTTTCTTCTAGGCAGGTCAAGATTAAAGTGGGAGGATGAGGAACTTTGTGTTTCCTTTTGCCTATGATAGCGATAGACGCCACAACCTTCTGGTGCTATGCTGCCCTCTATTTGTTTGGAGTATGTATCTACAGGAAGCACGAGTCTACATCTCACAAATTGCTTCTTAAAATCATTAATTGCAGTTATTTTTATGACACACAAGCTAAAATTTCAACTTTAATGTTGTTAGATTGTAACACTAAACACCCTTAATACTCAGTGCCGGTGTGATGTTCATGTTGTGTAGCCCTCTGTCCAAGTAATATAATACAGTGCTGAGGTTTATGCAAACTACTCTAGAACCCGTAAGCCTTTACTGAAGATCAGCGAGCATATGATTACACTGGCAGAGTCCATGACACAGTGTGGTTCTCCTGATGGTGGAAGGGTGGCATTTTAAAACATCCATGGTCCAACAATGGTGTAGCGTGTGTCTTGCTTCAGGCTTGGCACAGGAGCGCTACTGTGACTCATCAACGGCTTACATAAACCTGAACCGGCACACACACAAACACAGCAGACAGTGAGCCTGGGGCTCTACGCTGCTCTAATTTTGGGGTAACATGAGTCCAGGTGGGAGATCCGGCAAGCAGTGTCCTCCTCTATAGAATCGGCTTCATTGCTTTGGTGAAGATGTAAGCAGTTCACCGAAAGTTTGCTTCTCCTTCTAGGATCTCGGTGGGATGTCCTGATATTGTAGACAATGCAATAGAAATGTACTGTGGTTGATCATAGGTCTTGCTTCCTTGTTGCTGTTTGGAATGCACCCTAGCCTGTTAACCTTTGTTTCTTCGGTCTGTTGCACGGAGCAATGGAGTCATGGGGGCACTAGCCAGGGGATCAGGTTCTATCACATTCTGTCCATCGTATTGTCCTGTCCAGGCTTCACTCCCTATGAAAAAAAAGAAAGCCGTTTTGATCTTCATTAAGCCATAAGAGTCTTGGAAGGCTGCTTCTGGTGAATGTGAAGCTGGAAACCACAGGATGACACAGTTGAACTTTGACGCTGAGCTTGGGGAGTGGCTTAAATGCTGTCAAGTCGTGGGGAGGGGATGGGCTAGCCCTGCTTTCAAATTGCAGAAGTGAACACGGTCCACCTTCCTTCCTGACTGCTGAAGAGAGCATGAAATAAAGTTTCTGCTAGTTTCTTTAAGGCATATTTTTCAAAGAAGCTGAAACTGGAATGCTGCTCATCCATGGGATTTCTTCAGGAAGGGAAACAAGGAAGAATATGCTTGCACATGTCTTGACCACCTGAAATCCACTACACCTTAACTGGAGCTCCACAGACATCTCTCTACATCAGGTATCCAGCAGTAACATCAAAGGAACCATGTCTTCAGGCTTTAGAGGGAGCGCCAGAGACTGAATGCATGCTGGCTAAAGAAATGATTCTTAACTGCAGGAAAGTCATGACAGTCATCTGACTGTACATTTGTTGTCCTAGGGAAGTCATCGTACTGATTAGCAGAGGGTGTGTTGCTTAAGGTGCTATACTTATTTGCTTAGTACTTATCTTCTCACTTTGCTCTGACTGCAGCTGTTATGACAGATGCCAGGCGTGACTGTATTGCAGTTTGCATGCGTTGAATATCAGTAAAAGCGACTTAATTTAGGTGAATTACATGCATCACGGGGCATTAATGATTAGGGCCAACGTGCATTTTGGTTATGACAGTTTTAATGATGGTTTTATTGACCATTGTTGTTTTCATGTTTTGGGTTCCAAAAGCGTGTCTTCTAAGCAGGCAGTATCACATTCATTCACAATATTGTGCTTGTTGCAGTTAGCCTTCCGTCTCCAAAATGGTAGTGAGTTTTCATTCCAAGTAGTTTTGGAGCGATTCTGTCTGTCCGTTTGTCATTAACTGTCCACACAAATGGAAGGGGCAGTTTTGATTGTTTGACAGGACGATCACTGTATTCTCTGTTCCTGTGGTTTGGGAGGTGCATTGTCTGATACAGAGCTGCTGTGTAGTATCTGGCAAAACATTGTGGGCCACTTTGTTATTCTTAAAAAAAAAACAAAAAAAAAAACAATGTGTTTTGTGTAGGGATGGGTTGTAACCAAGTCCTCAGTTTGCCATTAGTTCAAAGCGCTAACGTGATCCTGAAGTTGTGGTTTGGATTTAGTTGCACATGAACTGGAAATTGAGTGAAGTCTGTCATCACAAGTCTGTTATGCAGTGTGGAAACATGTAATAGGACGCTTCTGGCTTGAGTACATGGGCATATTTGTGGTGACATTTGGCCATGTTTCTACAGTCTTTAGTCATGCTGTTATCACACTGTCCTGATAGCAGAGAGATAAAGTGCTATATTCCTCATCTGCCTGCTGGCTCTTTTGGGATTCAAAGTCCAGTCGTGGCACAGCTGACACTTTGGGCTTTGAGCCTGTACGTCTTTATTGGAAATAGGAAGCTGTGTGCCAGTGCGTAGAGCTTCGTGGGGTTTCCTAATGTCAACGAATTCAGTTGGACCAATTCTAGATTGTTCTTATATCATGGTCAGATGGCTACTTTTCCACAGTTCAGCATGAAGAAACTCTCCACGTGAGCCCATAAAGCGTGGAGTTAATGTTTTGCTAGTAATGTTCTCTTTTTACGCTTGCCACAGGCCTGCATGCTCCAGTTGTGAATTTTGTTTTCACTGTTGTAGGTTTTGTCTGCTTGAATCTCTTGCCTAAAGTTATCATTTCGTGAAGGAAATAAAGGAAACTTGATTTGGTTTGTGCATGCAGTTTGCAAAGTGATACTTGGTAGGGTATAAGCTCCCATTATGTGTTCCAACACAGAACATGGCTTGGCTACATATTAACTTATATTTGAGGTCAGGAGGAAATTGTGTATTCGTGTTACTGCTGCGTTCGCACTGCAGGTAAAAGTGACCAGTTTTGTGAGGAGGTTAACATGTTTTTAATGTGACCTGTATCTGACACTAATCTGAACAGATAACATTCCTAAACTGACTGGCAAAATAACACCATTCTACCACGGGCGCTTATCCAACAAACACCGCTTTCTTCTACCTTGTCCTTAAGGTTAATAAACTCCTTTCATGTGACCTTACAATGAGCTGTTCCAACTCTGACTTGGAGGGCAAACAACCGGCACTAATACAGCCACAAAGTTTATAAAAGTTTACAGAAGAGTTTGCACAAAATAAAGCTGATCAAGTAACGTTCTTTCACTTTCTTACTGTGAAGAAGAATGATGGGAAAGAGATGCTTGGCTGGTGTCTAAAATGAAACTGTATACTGGGGAAGAAGAATACAATAGTATGTATATATACAGAGAGAGAGGCGGACAGACACACAGGATCATGCAAGTTTT
This sequence comes from Semaprochilodus insignis, assembly GCA_034552555.1. Lineage (NCBI taxonomy): Eukaryota > Metazoa > Chordata > Actinopteri > Characiformes > Prochilodontidae > Semaprochilodus > Semaprochilodus insignis. The sequence goes on from CM067494.1 coordinate 5,929,497, forward strand.
TGGAGTATGACACATCGGCACTGCCCAAAGAGAAATGTTATCTCTATTTTTGATCAATTACATCATTTGTGCAGAGCAGCTAACTTTTTACGTGATTGGACCAATAGCAAGGATAAAAATTCTTTATATTAACTTGCACTGAAAATTCAGAAGGTTTTTGACCTCTCCTTTGAAGTTACCCTTTAGGAGATACCCATTTGTCTTTGGCCAGCGACGATATACAATTAAATCATTTAAATGTCCCTTTTTTATTTTACTCTAATTGTTTCTTTGTGTTTCATAGAACTTTAGACAAGGTCTAAAAATTGCAGGAATTGTCTGTTTTTTTAATCCCAGCATTTTAGGGTAAAGACTTTCACACACACTGCAAGTGTGCTTACAGATGTGAAGAATGCTTTTATTTTACCATCATAATGAATGGGGAAATGAGACAACCTAATCAAGACGATTAGGGTGTTTTATGCTGGCTGGTTATAGATACAGTGGCAATGTGCATCTTAGCAGTATCTCGAACTCCCCTCTGGGAGCGAGCTTCAGCTCCTTGGTTACTCGGCTGCCATTTAACTGCATTTATAAGCAGCTGCGTCACTGTTAAAGATTAACACAGAGCAAAGTTGAGCCCGTTTTTACTCAGAGTGGCTGCAAACAAACATTTGTGTCTGACTTGGCTGGTGTGCAAGTGAACTCTCAGCGATTTGGTCTGTGAAGGGCCATGGGGTGAGGAAGCCATCGTTTTGATCCACTAATGGTCTTTTTTCTGTTCTTGTTTTCTTCTCAGAGTCATTCAAGCACCACTACCACTGCCTGTTGATAAGGTAAGTCCTGAGTCTTTTACTGTACTTCTGGTGTGGTCCACTTTCTTTCTCTTTGTCTCCTACTTTCAGCTGTGTTTTAACAGAATTAAGTGTTTGGCTTTCCCCCAGACTAATCAGGTTTCCCAGATACGTGTCTAAAATTGCACACAAAGGAAGATTTCAACCAAGCCCTGTTTCATGGTTCCTTATTGAGACGACTGTGTTGTCTCAGCGTACAGCATGTGGGGCGCTTCCTTTTTGTCTAATGTTTACAGCACTTGTATGACATCATCTGCACTTCACTAGGATGTGTTTGGCCTGGTCTGTGTAAGGGAATACTACTTGTGCTCGTGCTGGCCTCGGGGCCATGGGACGCTATTACTTTCCATTTAAAAGATAGCATCGTTTTCAGTTGTGCATGGATTTGTTTCCATCATCAAGCGCAATGCTTAGCTAAATGTTTTGTTTTTGTTTTTTTGGTGGGGTGCCTCGTGTCCTGTATTCTTATCGTGCTCGGTTCCATCCGCTTTTAAGAAATGTAATTCTAAGCAGTGGTGTAGGTTTTGTTTCAGCTTCTAGGGACATGCACTGCTCATACCTCCTAAAGTCAAGTGTTTTATATTCATTGTTTGCATTAAGAATATGTTACATTAGTGCAGAGGCATAACAGAACACTCCCTTTGAACGAGAGGGAAAATGTGGTGCCAAACTAAAGTTTTGATGTTGGGATCTTTTTCATGGCAGAAAAATAAACAAACCATGCTTTCACATTGTAAATGATGTTCATGCAGACAGAGAGTCTGGGTTTACAGTACGGAGAGATATTTGACAGGGATGAAATGACAGACAATGCTTCAGAGACAAACAAAAGAAGTGACTGTAATCAACCAAAAATCAACCAACCAAATCAAGAAAACATGGCGAAGCCTGCCTGGATCCCATCTTCAGTGTGCATAGCAAAACATGCTAATTAGAGTCGCTAATGCTGTGATGAGACTTGAGCCAATGTGCTTCGCCTTCAGATATTGTGCAACTAAAAAAACGACTTCTGCTTTACCCTTATTAAACCGCTTTTTGACATGTCATGAAGTGGTTTGCTAAAATTGAGGTGGAAGTTGTTTTTTTCATGTGCTCAAGAAATGACTAAAATAAAGGTGAAATAAATGTTCATGATCTTGATGCTGTTTCACAGTTAAACATGCTTTGTTGGGATGTGTCGTCCTCTAAAAAGGGGGCAAGAAAGAAAAAGTTTGAGGGCCACTGTTTTACACGCAACCATTTGCCTATGGCACAAGTTTAAACACAGTTTAAACAAAGTTTAGTTATCATTAATATGCTTAATTGCCTAATATCTGGCTTCCTGTTTCTCATTACCATATACAGATGCATACAGTCACTGTTTTGATAGTCAAATCTATAAATTATTGGGGAAAAGATTGAGTGGTGGTATTACTCCATGAACAAACTTATCAGACAAGAGTAACATTACTATTTAAAGCTCCGATAGTACATAAAACAACATTGATAATCAAGCCGTGTTTTTGTTCCTGAGTCTGGAGTCCAGTGTAGATATGGTAATACACCTTGAAATGCATTCTGAATAAGTGATATCTCTCTCTATGTCCAGTTTTGTGATAAATGGAAGTGTGAGTTATTAGGGCCGTCACGCTTTTCACAAAAGTCAAGTTTGAATGAGTTCAACAAACCCGTTAAACACACCCATCGAATGAATCTGAATGCAATCCTCATTCGACATGCATGTGTAGACAGGAGTGGATTTTTTGCGATTTAGATAATAGCAAATTCTCTGATGTTCTTGTGCTCTCGACCGCAACACTTTCTCGTGCTGTAAACACCACCATGACAACGACGCAATATTTACGATTGTGAAAATAGGACACATTTAAGCACTACTTTCTCCATCATCCAATAAAAACTGAAGCTGAGAATGTTTTGGGTTGAACTATGTGAAAGACTGCACTCACATTGCCACCACAGAGTTAACAGACATTTTACTACTGTTTCCATGGGAATACCATGAAGTTTATCTAGATTCCCGGAATATGAAATCCATGGTTGTACCTCTGCCACCCTTCTTGTTTAACTCTCTAGTGTATTTAGCGCCATTAACGATTGGCTGATCAAGAGAAAATGTATTTCAAAATAGAAAACGGTGCACCTCATAATGTGAGGTAATGTGACAAGTTTTAACTAACCTACCAAAATTAGTTATTAGTCAACCAACGAGCCAACGTGCCTTCTCCTCAGGTGCTCCAATATAACTGATATGCTCCCGTCTCAGGCAAGGTCAGCTTTGCAATTGTTGAAGTTCACAACCTTTTGGTCGAATGAAGTGCTCCCAGACTGAGGTTTTCGGTGTTACCATTGCACTATTCACTCAAGTAAGCAGTAATGTGTACATGTTATTTTGAGTCGGCATGGAGATTGCACTTGTTGCGATCATGGACAACTAATGGACAATATTTGTTTACAACTAACTTAATCAAGGATTTTACTCAACCACATACCTTGCACCTCTATTACACATACAGACCTCTGATCTTTGAGTGAAATTGCAATGCTGGAGCAGCACTTAATCTACATTATCAAATCATACTTCTAATGTGAGCCTTGACTGGACATTTAGCATCTGGTTGGTAGTACCAACGGGCACTTAACAGCAGAGCTTAAAACCTGACTCTCCAGTCCAAACCTGGCTACTTTGCAATTAATCATCCTTCAAATATCGAAGATATACTCCCTTCACTGCATGTGGTACTAAAACCTGGACTGGATTCATTCATAGCAAGATGACTTTACGTGCCTAGCTGTAAAGTCACGGGTCTGTCACATCACTGACTCTATCCACCTCTGTAGTTTCTTCAGTCCTCGGACGCTGTTTATATATGGAGTTATGTGTATGAATGGTTTCCCCAGGGTGGTCCAAACATAGATAAATAATGCAGCTATCTTTGGCCAACTTCTCTCTCATACCTTCCCCTGGGTGGGATGTCTCTTCCTGGATGGCGAGGAATTCACTCTTAAGTGCCAAAGGGATGCAGTCAGCACAGAGGTGTCTTTCTTTGACGACTGGAGAGCCTCGGCTGCCTGCTTAGAACACTTAATCACGTTAGTGACCAAACTGAAATCTAATTAAATTTTTTATCCCCCTTCTGCCCTCCAGCTTCCCTTCCCGACGTGACTTTTTATTTTTTTTATTGCGGAATCGGGTTCTTAGGTGGTCACCTAAGTCATGTTGATCTGATCCAATACGCTGTTAGAATGGTTTGTGTGGACAGGGCCATGGCTGAATGAGCTGCCAGTGGATGGGTTTTGTCCACTGTTATTTACTGTGGTTGAAGCTATCAGCCTTTTCAAATGAAGCCCCCACTCCGCCTGTGGTAGATTCTAGTGGTTAGCTTTTGTGTTTTGTAACATGTCCATTTCTTGTAATTTTCAAGCTGTGTAATTACACACTCATGCACCCAGAAGGAATCATTTGACAGGAATGAAATTTGGTGGGTAGGTTTGACATGTGAATGATATAAGTTTCAGGCTCAGCCACGCGTGTGATGTAAGCAAGGGCCATTGCACCGTTGGCAGACAGCTGCAGGACTACAAGTACACAGACCATTATGGCAATTGCCTCTAACACATGTCAGTGTCACCAAAGACTGCAGAGGTGTTGAGTCATTGAGTGACTCAGAGTGGCAGCAAGTCATCTTGAGTGACGAGTCCTGCTTTTGTCTAGATGGAGACGGCCAGCAAAGCCATGTGTGGAGGCACCGTGGTCAGCGCCGAGATGAACGGTTTGTTGTCACATGTCACGTGTCCCAGAGGCCTGGTGTCACTCCACCTCCACCCCTACCGCACAATCTGCAGTAACTGTGTGGGAATATTTAAGCTGCATGGGATGGATTATCACAGGACCATTAGGAACCTCTAGAACTCCATGCTGAGACGTCTGGCATTAGCAAACATGGCGGCCTGACGCCATACTGAGAGACACTGCTTCTGTATGTGTAGCTCAGTAAATATTTCCCATATCAGTCTAAATTTGTCATTTATTGTTCCTGGTAACCTTTATCTTCCGTCCCAATAGCACTGCGATCTGACTTTGCCTTTTGGGTGCAGCTCTTTTTTTGATGAGTGTATAAATCACTCAAAAATGATCAGTACAGTGCCTGGGGTTACTTGGTCACAGCATGAATTCAATATAAGAAGCTGCACTCAAGTTTATAGCTTTGTAGATAGTTTAACTTTCGTGGAAATATTAACTTTTGTGTGATTAAATGTGTTAAGGTCATGAAATCCCCTTGTTCGAAATTATTCTAGTGTGGGGTGTTTTATTATTATTTTTTTTTGTTTTGTTTTGGTAGCATGGTTTTAACAATTGCTTGCTCATAGAAATCACTTGAAATAGTGGTCTGTGGATGGATGATTTGAATGCCAGTCAAATGCCTTCTTTCCATTAACATAAAATGGGAAGTTCCTAAAGTAGGTTGAGCTGTAAAACTTCCCAGACTCTTGGAAAATAGGAAAGTTTGCCTAGCAACACTGCCATGCATGTGTTTAATCATACCTCTTAAATTGTGCAAAATCAATTGTCTGAATGTTGAGTAATATTTTCCCAGTGTGTAGGTGGTTATGTAATGAATACCTGTTAGTTCATTGCTCAGGCCTATCCCAAATACTTTGCAGTCATACTAAGACCATCGGCAGGTTTTATTACGTTGCAGGCTTTAGGCCTCGTGTCCTTCTGATGGTGTTTTAAAGCAGGTGCTGATCCCATTACTTAACAACTCCTTACTCTTCCTTTTGGCTTGTCATGTGGAGGGTGTAGATTGACCGGCTTCCTCTGTCAGTCCTCAGGAATGCAGGCCTGTCAGACTTGTGCCCATTTACAGACACTTGTAACTTTGCCCATGAGCCCTTGCATATCTGACTACAGCATCTGACACTGTCAGTTTGTATTTACCTATTCCTGTCTGCTGTGGTTCCTGCAGTCTTGTAGATTCATTGAGTTCCCCCTTGCATTGATTTCCCTGAGGATTTCTGAAGTGTTGCCCAGTGTGCCTTCATTTAAGACTGTTCGCACTTGGCATTGAAAGGCAACCGGCGTCATCTGTGTACACATTTAAAAAACATGTGTAGCTGCACTTGAGATGTGTTGAGATCTAGCTGTTCAGGCCCTGAGGGAGTCTGGATGACATTGCAATCGGATCTGTGTGCGTAAACACAATAGGGCCAGCTTGTCTATATTTACTGTGCAACATTTATTCACCCACAGTTATTTAAATGTTGTTGTATGAACATGAAAGCTGTTTGTATGTTGTGAAGCTCAGTTGGCAGTTCTCTCAGCACATGATAAAACGAACATACATGACTCCCCCACTTTCCTCTGTCTGATACCTGCAGCACTTTGCATTTCTAATTCTGAAAAAATGCAGCAAGTCTAGGCCATGCCTACTGTGCATCGACACTATACCAGCCTTATTTAAAAATGTCAGTATGTGAAGTGGAATTAGATGCTCCGTGTCTAGATGTGTCTAGATCTAGATGTGGAAGCTACATTTTACAAGGATATGGACATGGCATGCATAAGGAGAGTCAAATTTCTCTGTTAATTGACTTAAATTTGGGTTTTTTCAAGTGTACAGCAGTAAGAGCATTTTTCTTCTGCACTTTTTGGCTGTATATGCTTTTGTTTACTGTAAATTGCTGTGACAGTAGAATGACTATACTATACACATTATAATTCCTAGATGAAGTATACCTCTCCAAAGCTTGCACAGCATAGTGTTAAATCTGGTAGGGCAACCTGTCAGCAGTTGTGGGACGCTTTGTTCTTCAGTTACTTTGATTTATGGTTGTTTCCTTCTTGTACCTTCCAGGTTGCCGCAAATACGCCCAGTATGTACTCTCAGGAACTGTTTCAGCTCTCCCAGTACCTGCAGGTACGATACAACACTGACCTCTAGTGGCCATTTTATTTAAAGTATGTTTTTCGTAACGTTCGGACAAATGTGATTCTCAGATTGGTACTTATTTTATTCTAAAACAAAAAGGTATCCAATGAAAGACTTTTAAAATTTAATGTCATGTATAGTTTATTTACTTTCCATCTGTTTTGCTTTTTCTCTCCTTCAGGAGGCCTTACATAGGGAGCAGATGCTGGAGCAGAAGTTGGCCACGCTGCAGAGGCTGCTGGCCAGCACACAGGAGGCCTCAGAAAGCAGCTGGCAGGTATGCTTCACTCGTCTGATCTGTGCTTTCTCTGTTTCTCTCTCACCCAGATCTCTGGCTTTTATTTATTTGTTTGTTTGTTTGTTTGTTTATTTATTTATTTGTTTGTTTATTTATTTTTAAATATGAGGGCTGTTTAGGTTGCTATGATCTTAATTTGAGGTTTTGAGTTCCTCATGGATTATTACATTTAGTCTACGACTGAACAAAAATCAGTTAGGTTTGTTCCTATGAAAAAAAAAAAAATTCTCTAAAAGCCCTCCATTGATGAATGAGCTTGATCTTAATTAAATAACATGTTGCCTTTTAACTTCAGCTAAGCCAGCTGCTAGGTCTTGATGCTACAAAATCATTATACTTATGAAGATATACTGACGGTAGTAGATAATTCACTAGCCTCCTCAGACACTGTGTTTTCAGTGGCAGTTTATTGTCTTGTTGGTCCGTCATAAAGAAAGATGGAAAGCATCGCTGTAGTAACAGGCATTAACAGACATTCAGACAACAACAATTAGCAGCATTTTCCGCTGGCGTATTCGGACATTAGATTAAGACATCCTATTCAGTCAGTTGTGGATATTTGACTGTGTAGTGTTTAATTCACTCCTGGCGTTAGTAACGTTGTACTGTAACTCTTGTTCCCTGCAGGCTTTAATTGATGAAGATCGGTTGCTCTCCAGACTGGAAGTGATGGGGAACCAGCTGCAGGCATATTCAAAAGTAAGGGCGTTTACTTGAAAGAAGAAAAATACATTTATTGCCTGAGCAGTCGTAATTCGTAGTTATTCTCAATTCTGAATGTTTTCTAATTCTTCCAGAACCAAACAGAAGATGGCATCCGCAAGGAGCTAGTAGCCTTAACAGAAGACAAACTCAATTATGAGACTACAGCCAAAGAGTCCCTGAGGCGGGTACTTCAGGAGAAAATTGAGGTGGTCAGGAAGTTGTCAGAAGTGGAGGTAAGCTAGGCTACATCTGCTTCTTAACATGTTTAATGTTCTTTTAAAAACGGTAGGACAACACGCTCGCCATGCTGTGTTTATATAGTTTGTGAAAGAGAGAAGAAATTTTCAGTGTTCATCAGTAATTCGTTAGGGGTGTAAGAAAGTATCGATACACTTGACTGTTGTCTTTTGTAATACTGTGTTTTTTAAATTTAGTTTTGGTTTGTGCTTCAAGATTGATGGCAGACAGCGGTTCATTTTGTGTTGTGATGCCCGTGCCACATGAAATGTAGCCTCTACAGTCAGACAGCTCTATGTGCAGACAGACATCTCTGTCTATGAAGAATTTCAAATAAAGTTGTTTCTATCAAAACCTGCTGTGCATGAGTACTGCGCAAACATGCTAAGAAAATGAGCAAACATGCTGAGAAACTGTGTTTGGTAGGAAAATGCAGTCGCCATGCTGCGTTTGTTGTTTGTTATTGTAGCAGTAGTTGTTCTGTGTTTGCTCAGGTAGGGTGGTGGAGTTTTCCTGAAGGAAGAAAAAGAGGTGCTACGTTTTTATTACTTGGCTAAGTGAGGCTGTGTGTTCTCCTTGCTGTTTCTGCTATGTTTTGATCTCTGGAATAAAAGCTTTTGTGACCAGGCCCGTGCTTCTGTGTTGTTTATCAAGGAGGTCCCTAATGCTACAGAAGTGCTACTTTGCAGTCTCTATTCAGTCAATCAGCCGATTATTCCTGCTAACCTGTGCTTTGCTGCATTTTGCAGAGGAGCCTCAGCAACACAGAAGATGAGTGTACGCATCTGAAGGAGATGAACGAGCGCACTCAGGAGGAGCTGAGGGAGCTGGCCAACAAGTATAATGGAGCTGTGAACGAGATCAAGGATCTCACAGACAAGATCAAGGCAAGAACCCTCTGGCTGTGCTCTCACTAAAGCAGATCAGTTTCTCTTTATGTATGAACTAACTTTAGTGTTTCATATGGTGTTTTCATTGGTCACATTTACTCGATAAAGCAATACTGAAATTATTAGTTGCTAATTGACATCAAATTCCACTAATCATACGGTTATAAACCATAATAGATATAATCTCACATATGTTTGGTTTTTGGTCATAGTGTTTTGTCACAAATTAATTTTAAGTTGTTTTTTTTTTTTTCCTTTGTCTTGTATTTTGAAATCTTAGGATGGCTAAATAATGACTTGTATCATCAATTTGTATTTACAGTTAATATAATTGGTACTGAATTTTGTTGCTAATATCTGGTGACCAGTATTTGTCTGCTGAGTGATTAAAAAGAAACCTTTGTATAGTATTTGTTGTTTAAATGCCTCTGAGATTTTTTTCGTTTTTCAGCTGGCAGAAGGTAGACAGGAAGAACTTACTCAAAAGGGCCAGAACGAGAAGAAGGAGCTGCAACTTCGCATTGAGGAGATGGAGGAGAAGGAACAAGCACTTCAAGCCCGCATTGAGGCACTACAGGCAGACAATGACTTCACCAACGAGAGACTCACTGCCCTCCAAGGTACATCACAAGCACTCGTACACATGCAGTTGTTCTTAAAACGTTTGAGCTCCTGGTGGGCAAGCCTTTCAGATGTTCTGCTGTTTTTATGGGAACTGTAGAGTGCGCCAAACAGCTATGTGAATGGACGATAGAATACCTTCCTGAGCATTTTTGAAACCGTAGTGTAAAGCTGGAACTGCATGGCTCTTCAGTTAAGACCTCTTTATTTATTTCTTTTATTTTTTTGGGTCATTCCACATTTTCTCATTGTCGTTTTTCAGTCCGGTTAGAGCAACTTCAGGAGAAAAGCATAAAGGAAAACAACAGTTTGGGTGAGTTTGGGTTGTCCATGGCGGTTAGTGTTGTCTGCTAACCTCGTATCACTTCTCCTACTAATTTGGCATGAGAGCTTACCTTCTGTTGCCTGTTTTTCTTTTTCCTGTTTGTCCGACTTCAGTCTTTGCTTCTGCTTTAATCTGTTTTGTTCGAGATAGCAATGTGTTTTATCCAAGCATGTTTGTTGAGTCTACTCGCTTTCTAGTCACTTCGATTTGGAGTATTTCACAGGGTGTTTTTTTTTTTTTTTGAGGAGGGAAGCAATTGGTGTTAACGATGAATGTCAAATAAGGTTGTCTATAATGCTATATATTTTGTATCCATAGTACTCATGGGTAAGCTGCTAGGTTTTATAAATCCGAGATCCAGTCCTTTTTAAAAATTACATATTCCGAAGAAAGGGCATTTTCAGCACTCCCACAGCTGCATGCATCGTTCTGTAGTAATTTCCCTATTTGCCTACATGTGGCATGTGGTAAACCACAAACCATCAACGAGTTGGCAGGAAGAAACTGCTAGTACTTTTCCTTCAGTGCACCGTGAACAGGTCTTTTTCTATCAGATATTAGCTGGACGATATTGGAGAGAAATTGTTTAAAATAAGGTTTTGAGGCGTACTGTTGCTGTGAAGTTTCTCAACTTGCATTGAACGGCTCTTGTCTGGAATAAGACCTCTGGGTGTATTTGCAGAACAAGAAAGACAAGAATCAGTTGGACTGGATTTTGGCAGGTACACTACATTACCCATCTTGCTTTAAAGATGCACTCCAGTGGCAAATACTTGAATGACATGGAATAATTCAGATTTCTAACGGATGTGTAATATTTAAAAGCAGAAATTTTTAAAAGAATAATTCAGTCTTGAGATGCAAACAGTCATTCGGAGTGGTTTGATGTGAAATGGTTAATTGTAGAGAAAGTTTCAGATTCTGATTCCTTTACAGTAGTGGTGATGCAGACCTGGCAACCCCTGGTGCCCAACACAAATAGCGCTTTTATTTAGTATCGAAACCCGACAGTGCACCTACACATGCTTGTTCTTATGTGTAGTATTGTTGATTTGAAAAATCGGCCTTGCATGTGCCCCTCTACAATGAACAGATTAAACCTTTAGATTAAACAATAGATTAAATACATTTTAAGCCAAACCTTTATCACAAAAATGTTAGACATGGCTCAGCCAGTTTCTTTTAAATGAAACGTTTCACCCCAAATCACCCTAAATGACTTTATTCACTTCTAGGGGATGGTTAGGAACAGTCATAGTAGAGCAGCATGATGTAGGGATGATGTAGGGATGATTAGGAACAGTCATAGTAGAGCAGCATGAGCCTGTGTTGTACATGTGGGCTTGCGTTTGAGTGTGGTGATTAGGAGAAGAGCAACTGCTAGTGGTATAGTATGTATATGACAGTGTAAAACGGAGCATATGAAATTCCAATCATTTCATGAGCTCTTTAGTTTTATTTTTGCTGTAGAGCAGGTACACAGGTGTAAAATCATGAAGATCTGGCAGTTGTGAGCCTCCAGCATGAAGCTGATTTCTTCTAGGAACCCATATGAGAACGTGTAGTGATCTTGGCGACTAACTGGCAGGATTGGTCACATTGTATTATCAGGTGATTTATTTGATGCACAGTTTTACCATGATTGCTTTTGAAATGGGCTGAATTTGAAGCTTGTTTCTCAGTATTGTTGAAGTGACTGGTTAGCCTTGTTGGTGCCTGCTGACCTCATCTAGCAAGGGCAGGATTTAATCCAGTTGCACAGAATACAAAGCTTAAATTGGTTAGAGAGAGCTTCTAATAGTAATCACTGATATTTAATAGTACTTCATTTGTTTGCATTTTATAAATGATTTACAATAGCAAGAGGCTTTTTAATACAGGGAAGTGATTTGCATAAATTGAACTAAATTAAACTGTAATTAATCTGTGGTTAGATTTCATTGCCATTGTGGTTGAACCAGCCACCGTTTGTATAGTAACTAGTTTTAAACTATGTACATGTTAGAGTGCATCGTCAGGTGTGGGGAAATGTAATGACTTCAAGAGAGTGCTGGATGATTAGGTTCAGGCCCATTTGTAGCTGTCTGTGTCTGTCCTTGTCCAGCCTTCTGCATCTTTGTCTGGTTGCATCTCATGTCATATCCTCTTAGAGCTGGCTCCACTTTATATCCCCTGAGTTGAAGTGGGTTTTTTTCCCTATTTCAAGCGAATGTTATTATTTAATGGCGGGTTTTTCTTTCTTTGTTAGACCACTTTCTTTTAAAGAGTGGAGGGGACTGCACTTTAATCCAACAGTTCATTGAGTGCCAGCGTGAGTACACAGCATTCTTTCCACTGCCTTCTACAGCCGCACTAATGAGTTTTATTAATGGGTTACAGACCCGATAGGGTGCAATTGTTCTTACTCAAGAAGGAGGTTTGACATTTCAGAGAACCGTGCATTCTCTCTTCTCTCCTCACCATGTCTTCAATGTGTTCAGGACTGAGCCAAAAACTAATTTGTCAAGCTTTAAGTAGGTTGTTTGAGTGGTTTCTGAATGTTGCGGCTTTGTCTTTCGTTAGCTTTGCATCGCTGATTGACTTAACTTCTCTGGTCGTTGAGGTTTGTTTCAATTGATGCGTTGGCAGTTTTTAATTAACTTAAGTTTTTTTATGTTTCTCTGTGGATGTAAAACAACTCTAGGGGTTGTGTTGTATGCACAACTCAATTGTAAGCTTATTTGTACAGTATAATCTTAGAATGACACTTGACAGAAAAGGTAAATAACCTCAGATCATTAGTTTGAGCCTATACCTTTTAGTTTCTCATTATTAGAATGGCCATAGTCTAACTACCTCCATTTTGGGTTGTCTCTGAATGATTAATCAGGCCTGATGAGTAACCTCTTCACTTCAGCATAATCAGTGCTGTGTAGTGGGATTGGATTAAGAATGCTGTAATGGTATTGAAAGATTTTTTTTGTCCCTTTTTTTTGTCTCCCCTGTAAAGCCAGACATGCACTGTGCGATTTTTAGCGCTCTTGTTCTATGGTGACAGCTTGCAGCACACAGTTGAATTTTCCATTGTATAAGTGGTCACATGGCACGAAAATGCTGTTATGCTGTTGCTAACATGCTGTTGCTGACATGCTGGGACGTGGCAACCCCTACAGACTATTTCTGATTAACCAGTTTTGTTCCAAATGCCACCCCCAAGTACAGAGCAAAACTAGTTTATTCTCACTAACATGACAAATACTGGGACCCTAAAACTGTTATTTGGTTTATTGATTGATTGATTGATTGATTGAAGATATACGTACTAAATACTTAGTTTTTTTCCCCCTAATTCCTGTTTAGTTAATGTAGGTTTAGTCTCCAACGGCCAAATTGGCGATATACAAATAAGCTGAAATGTACTAAAATCATCTAATGGGTTTACCGGCCTAGGAGTTATTTAAGGTGTTTCAGGCTTGTCAACTGATCTTAAATTGCCTTTATAAAAACATTATGGAAAAATTTAAGCAATTGATGTTTTGGGGCTTTTTGTTAAATGCTGAGGTATAAAAACACAAAATTCATTAGTCATGTGATAAACTTGCACAAAAAAACACGTTTGAATAAATAAAATATAATATTTATATTTTAACTCTGCATTGTGATTTATGCTGTGGCTTATACTTAAATATCTGAAATCATACCATATAGTAGGGCCTTTCAGGTTCTCAAGTATTTAGAATTCAAGAGTTCAATAATCTTTCAATATTTTCAATAGGATAATAGGAAATTACAAACCAGTGGAGGCAGGTTATTTTATTGCAGTCCCTAAAATTCTCAGTTCCGTCCTTTACATGGACTGGTTAATAAATTGGCCTACACAGAAACTCTTGCATGCTGTCTATTACCATTTCACTTCCCGCTGACTCTTTGGTTTTCCTCCTTTTTGGGGTTTCTCCCTCTCACCTGCATGCCTTCAAGGCGTATGAGCTTTTCACAAGCCTATTACTTTAAATGCATCGTTTATGTTTTTGTATACTAAATGATTACTATTGAGTTTTGTTTACATGGCTGTTAATATTGAGATGTAATTGGATTGAGCTGCTGAAAAGACTTCAGCTTGTAGAGTAAGAACAGTTAGCCAAGCTGCTGACTGTAAAACTCTGAGTGTTTAACCTGGTTTGACCAAACCACTGTTAAACACATTCTTATAAACTCTCTTTCTTCGAACAGCTGTGAAGCAGCTGAAAGGAGCTATGGATTCTTCCATTCACAAGCTGTCTAACTTTGATGGTAAGAGCAAGGAGGTTTCTTTACGATAATCAAATACATGATCTGTCAGTATTAGAGCTTGTATACATAGGAATATCATGCAATTTCTAGCGGTCATAAATACTGTTTCCTAATAAAAACGAGTTACCGTATAGTAGTTCTTAGCAATTTGGACCTCTAGTGGGCCATGGAGATCACTACACTGATACACTGCTTTACTGTTTGTAATTGGCATCTCCATGTTTACTTTTTTGGCATAATTAACTACTGTAAATGCATCAATTGTCAGAAGAAGTAAAGAAGCAATAAAGAACAGACTTTGGTTAAAGTTCTACATTGATTTACATACAGAGCGGTTTTACATTGTGTTGAAATTGTAATGTAAACAATAAAGGGTCAATAAAGGGCATGCTCTATTCTTGTTTCAGACGTCATAGATGCACATCTTCAGAACAACCAAACCACCACAGATGACAACAGCTTGACCAGTCCAGACAAACTAAAAGGTAAGTCTGCATAATAGTTATGTTTGTGGGAGATACATTTGTACAGATATGGCACTGTGCATGAATTTATAGAAGGAATGTTTATATATATCCATACACACACACACACACGTTTTAAAACAGATTCTAGAGTATAGACCTGTCGATATTAACGACTGCTTAAGCCATTTCCAAGTCATTTGAGTTTCTTGGTGGACCAAACTTCACTAAACAACATTCTCTGTGATGTGTGGTATATACATATGTGTAAGAATTTCTGCATGCTTTATTTTGAGGACTAAAGAGAGAAACTTGGGTCTGTCTGCAACTACTAGGGGTTGCACAATGAGTCGACATTTGTGATGAGTCGTTCAGTAATCAATAAAAATCCATGACAAAGCCAAAATCCACAGGTCAGTAGTAACGTGCTCAGGCTTAAAGTGTTGAGCAGTAAAATTGACTAAACTCACTGATGCTAAAATGCTTTACTGTGTGCTCTGAGCATCCTGACCAATCAGATGTCTTTGTGCCTTTGTTAGATTTATTTGTATGCCACTTTGGTCAAACATAATGCAGATCACGTCAAAGGCATGTGACTAAATACAAAAGTAATCGATATATGACATTTTAGCTTTATCATGCAGTCTCAAGAACAAAGAGAAAAGACTAATGCCATCATTCATAAAGTGTCTTATGAAGTAATAACTGCAGTGTGGTCTCTACAGGTCTCACAGCTGGCATAGCAGCTGCTCTTTGTCCTTTGGTATTAAAGGTCTGGATTACAGCCGTCCAGATTAGACCAGCTCTGCTGTAGACTGCTATGCGGTAGTTGACCGTTCCCTATAAAGAATTTTTTTTTCTTTCCGCTCTGCAAACCAGAGCACTCCATGTTCTGTCCATGTGCAGTGTACCAGACTCGTTAGCTTTGTGACGTAATAGGCAATTACTTTTTGGAAGATACTTGGGGGCAGTTATTGACTGCATGTGTTTATTTTAGGTTTGGGCGTTTGTTGTGGAAATGTCTGTATTTGCCGTGTTTTTTTTGGCATCTTTGATTTATCACAACAAACAGTAGAATTTGAGATTACTCTACGGTAAAGGCTTTTTTTTCTGGTTGATGTTTTAAACCTTGCCAGGCCCCCCCTCTGTCACCACCCCTATCTGACGCAAGCAGCGTTGCCCAGTTTACAAATGACCTGTTTTAAGGCTTGGCTGACAGTATAACACCGATCCCTGAACAAAAGCACAAACTATTTTAGAATGGAACTGTATCCCCCTCTGAAAGCCCAGCTTGGATATATGACCATGTGTGGTGAATAGCTGTCAGGAGTTAGAAGGGTCAACCACTGCAGGTGTTCATTCTTGTTGTCAGTTATTACAGTAACTACTCATGTTTATGTTTTTAAGAAATTATGTTTTGCATGTTTTTGTACATTTAAAAATATAAGTAAATTACCTAAAGTGTTCTGTTTGAATTGCTTTGGAGTTTTTTGTGCTTGTTGACTTGTCTGTTTCCCCCCCCTCCATGTAAATGGTGTCTTCCAATCTCCCCTCAGAAAATCAGATAGATGCTAAAGAGTCTGATATGTCAGACACGCTTAGCCCCAGCAAGGACAAAAGCAGTGACGACACTTCAGGTACTTTACTTTTTTTCCTGTGTTATTAATATTGTTAACATTATTATTATGTTTCAGTAATATTAATTTTTCTTTATTGCATATCTGTCTACTCTCTTTATTTGTCTTGTAAATCATGTCTTGTAGTTGTGAGTCACTTTTGGTCTTTTTGTTTGTTTGATTTTCTCTCATAAATCAGTTTAGTGCCATTTGTGTCCTAGACTTTTCGTTTCTTGATTATATTGCACTGTACCTAATCTGTAACCCTCTTTTTGATTCTCTCTTAGACGGACAGATGGACGAGCAGGAGTTAAACGAGCCTCAGAACAGGGTTTCTCTGCTCAAAGGTACTTTCGTGTCCATTGTAAGCTTTGTAAAGAGCTCTTTGTGAATGAGTATGAGTGTTAGTTTGGCACTGGCTGGTGCATTAGTCATATTCTCTTGACTATGCTGCAATGACCATTTGAGGTCAGCGGAGTGGCATGCCACATAACTTTAAGTCTTTCATAGGGTGTGGCATTGCTTGTTGTGGCTATATATGGTCCTGATAACACTGATCCTCAGGGGCTAATCACAGATGAACTCAAATATTCTACCAGAAGTCTGACAGTGTCCTCTGTTGGAGTTCAACAGGTGTGAGGTGACTGGAGTTCTCTGGTTTAGGCTGTCCCACTTTTCGCTTCACTGCAACACAGGGTGGGGGCGCCACCGGAATGTAAACCAATTAGAGCGTAATTAGGAAGGAAAGTCCTGGAGGGGCTTGCAGTGTGAAATGTCGCATACATTAGTCATTCTCATCTAAAAGAAGAATCTTTATTTATCCGCTGTAGTTATTTAATGGTTAGATTTATGCTAATACTGTATTGATTTGTTTAGCCTGTATGCATTGAAAAGACTGTAAATGCAGTGTTGATGGGGGAGCACTGTATTTGCAAGACATTGTCACAATACCAAGTGCACAAAAATGGCAACCAAGCCGTTATAAATTACTTGAACTAAGTACAATGATGTTCAAAAATAGGTTATTTGAGAAGGAACAGAAGGAAAGCTGTACACTTGTACTCAACTGACCTAAATCTGATGTGTACAATTGTTCTGTATTATAGAAACACTCAAAAGCCTATCACAGCATTCATCCCGATAACACATTTCTCAGCTTGATTCTGTTGTCTGCAAGGACCAGCAAGAGCCAGCCCATTAATGACAGTAATAAAGCATGGTTTTAACGTTGGGGACGCTTATGTAAACAGGTTATTAAAACTTGCAAACAGATGGTGATGACTGGAAAGTATTGTGAGAGGGTAGTGATGTTTTTAAGCTGGTGATTGGTCGATTTTATGTTTCTATGAAGACTTTGTGGGTCGTCAGCCTTTTCCCCCTGTCTTCAACCACTCGGTCGTATCTGTCAGCTGCTTAGCAGGAGCCACCTTCACCCACCCAAGCTCCAGAAATCTCAGTTCACCCTGTTGGAGCATTCCAGAACAGAATACAGCTCTTGCAACCATCTGAGTTGAGGCTGGCCAATCTGTAAAGCCAGGAATTTTGACATTGCTCCAGGATGACCAGGCTGGCTTTTTAAAGGCTGCAGTTGTGCAGTTTTCCATCTTCCATTTGAGTGCCTAAAAGGAGGCCTCATTCCTCAACGCTCTGTAATAATAATAATAATACTTTTTTATTGTTATTGTTATTTGTGTTACTATTTATTAGTATTCGTATTGGTATTAGTAGTAGTAGTCTTTTTCAGGCTTTAACACTGAATGTAGCTAGTTCACAAGGTCAGTGTTGTTCCTTACAAAACAGAACTTACAGCTTAGTTAATTTTAGCATAATTCACCTTTTTAACTTTTTGGTGAGCTTAATTTTTCCCAGAACGCTCGAAATACTGAATAAACCCTTTTAGAACAAGTTTATAATATTTCTCTGCTGTTGAATTTAAAATAGTGCTGCAGGGGGCTTAGTCGTGTGATTGTTTCCTCAATTCAATCATGCTAAGTCATGGGGTCTTTGGGTCCGTCCTGCTGTACTATTACCTTAAAAAGACTTCCTAAAGGTCTTGTGGTGGTGTGATGTACTATCTTGGTATTTTGGAGTACAGCTACTGTAATTAAGACCAGGCACTGGTTTTTCTTTCGCGTGGTTTGTCTTATCTTGTTTCGTAGTGAGAGGTCATCATGTTTTCTGGTCTCTACATGGTGAAGTTGGTTCTCATGTGTTCATACTGAGCTCATGTCCTTTAATGGACGATCTAATAAGAAATGCTGGCTCTCATTAATGCTTTGAGAGATGATGGGAGGAAGTGGCGTTTCAGAGCCCCATTTTGTTACTGGTAAAAGTAACTGCCGGATACAGTGGCAGCCAGAGCAGTGCTGACGTGTACCACTTCTAAGCCACTTGGAAGAGTGGGATCAAGGCTGGCTCACATTGAAATGAATGAAATTATGATTTTTATATTAAATAACGTAATATTGCTTTATGTTTTACTATAAAGGCGCTAATAATACTGCATGCCTTCTGGTAAAAGTACCAAGTACCAAATATCAACTGCTCACTCTACTACCTTCCAAGAAGAAATTTTCCTGTACTTATAAGAATAGTACCTGCTCTGACCATTGAAGATCAGGGAAAAGGGGAATAACAAAGTATGCAGAGAAACAGATGGACCGCAGTCTAGAAGTGTAGAACTACAAAGTGGACCTAAATGATAACCTAATAACATTGGTACAAGTAGGTGTAGTTTATGAAATGGCTGGTTGTGGGAGCACTGTATGAATCTACAGTCTTTGTCTGAATCATGTCATGAGGGGATTGAGTGTTTATATAGACACCACAGTCATTTAATGCTTTAAGGTCATCGAGATGAAGACCTAGATAACACAGCAACATTATAAAAGAGTTGCAACCTGTCAGATCTTTATTTGATAACAGGTAATGTCCATGGCCCTTTGCTGGCATGTATCCTAACCTATGCTTTTGGTACTTCAGTGTGTGGAGCTCATTTCTTTTGAATTCAGAGTGATGTTGGATGCATTGCGTAAGAGAATTAAGATTTATGTCATGGCACATTAAGACGATTATTTTCTAAAGTGAATCCTGTTGGATGTGTTGGGGGATTACACTAAGGCATTCACTTTTATGCTGTTCTCTTTCTGCTGACCTGCGTTGAAGCTCTTTGTTGCTCTAGTGAACAGGCATCAGCTGTATCGTTATACTGGCCTACTTTCCGAGCCAAGTTAGGGGGTTTAATCCTGAAACTGCGTCATTCATACTGCCTGTTTGCTGCATCATTAGAAAGTGAATTAAAGTGGACTGTGCGTTGGTTAATTTGTTTCCGAATGTGTATTGCACATGATTGGTTTAAGTCATCCTCTTCTTTCCCCTGTTTTGGTAATTGTGACCTTTTCTTTCTAAAATAATGGCTGTTTTTTTCTGATGTCAACTTGAAAGTGGGCAGTTTCATTCGTTTCGTTCAGACTTGGGCCAAGAGAACCAGTAAACCAGCTGCGAAAGAGATTATGCAGGATGAACACAATAGTAGCGTACATCCGCTGTGTTTAAACAGTCACGTGATTTATTGTCCAGCGTTAAGGTTTCGGTGGATGCCCTGTTAACTGTACTTTTTTTTTTTTTTTTCCCCCTGTGCTGTTAGTGTGCATGTAGAGTAAATCACACCTATGTTCTTAACAAGTCGTCTCTGGGTAGTCGTCACTAAGTTTTCTAAACAGCCTTCCCTTTTTTATGGTAATTTATAATGTGTGTGTGTGAGAACCACCAGAGGGTGCCTTTGAGCCATCATGGTGTATTTTCACCTGTTTAATGGCCCTTCACAAGCTGATTTGCTGGACATTAGGGTTAAGTAGATATGTGATTATTAATTAATGGTGGGATTTTAGATTGTGATAATGAGATTATTGAGATATGATGTATTACTGTTTCATATACATTTCCTTTGGTCTTAAAGGACAGATCAACTTGTGGGAACTCTGTCAGAGCGGTTTGATGCGAAATGGTGTGCTGTAGAGGAACTTACAGATACTGATTATTTGAAAGTGGTGGTGGGGGGAACCAAGACTTATGATTTCTCCAGCACCAATAGCCATTTTATCTACTCTCTAAAACGATCAGTGAACCTACATGTGTTTATGTATTATTAATGATTGTTTTCTACTGCACCCTACATGTCTCTCTATGGCATAAATGGGTTTTAAATATTCATTTTAGCCCAAACCCCTTTCTTAAAACTGCCAAAAAAAACAATGTCTCAGGCATGAGGCAGCATATTTGTAATCGTTTCTTATAATGGCGTTCTCTGAGGTAGCTTTTAAAGGCATTATACGCTTTAGACGTCCGGTTCCCATCTCCTTCACTGTGGGTAAAGAATGGAGTGTTTCACATCCGACCATTCTAAACGGCTTTGTTTAAATTGTAAACATTTAATTTAGAAAAATAATGGAATTCAACTTCATCTTGAAATTATTTAATTTAAAAAATCAACGAAATATGGTTTTCAGTGCTTTTGCATTTCTGTCTCCTGACGTCAGAATGAAGCTTCGTAGTAACCTCCTGCAAATAATGGGTCATTATGGCAAACTGGCATTTAGTCTCAGCTTTGTATGATCTCACCTTAGTAGTAGTCCTACGTAATTAAGATGGGGCTAATGATGAGTCATGTGCGCCGTGGATCACATCTTCCCCTCTCATTAAGTCGGTGGCAGCACATCAGAGACTTTTAAGTGGACAAAAGAGTGTTTGTTACATCATCTCACAGCTTGAAAGCTCTGCCAGTCCCAGTAAACACCTCATTTGGCAACCATTTGATGCAGAGGCCAATCTCTTTAGCTAAAATTAACGAATGACCTCATTGCTAACATCTGTACCAAGTTCAGACAAGTGATATCCATTGGTTTATGGATGGAGCTGAGGTTTCCCCGAAGCCTTTAATTTCTAGACCACACAAGGGCCCACAGCGAAGGGCCTCTGTAGGGTAAAAAAAAAAAGGCAGGAAAACAGAAAGAAGGGCTTGGCACCTCAGCTGAAAACCATCCATTAGCCTGTCAGTAAGTGGGCTTGGCCTGCTACCAGTGATGGTCCCCACAAGATGCACCATGTTCTGCCCATGATAACCATGCACTTTGTCTCTGGTTGGGGCCTGGGCCTTATGTGCAGAGAGGCAACTTCAAGAGCTTTGTTGAATTTCCTCTCTTGTTGTATTCTGCTGAAAGCTTTTGGGTTTAGAGGAGACTTGATAATTAACTGACTTGTGCATGGGCTGTTTATCTTTGTTCCAAGTCACTTCTAACATGTTGGTTCTGAGAAAGACCATGAGATTTATCCTTACAAGATCTTGTCCACAATGACTAAGTTGGCTATGGGCGAGCCCATTGAGTGTACTCCATGCACTAAATTAGCCTTCAGCAACTGATTTTTCTTCTGGAAGGAACAATTTGTGATGGCTTTTGTGGATGGTTGTGTTTGGATAGATTTGACCACAGTGCTTTTGTTTAACTGTTTGGGTTCTGTGTTTAGTTATACTTGGTGTTTGCAAACCCTGTTCAGTATGGGTTGCTTTAGTTCTTCTACCTACCCTATCACACACATGGTCACTTTAAAAGTCTCCCCTTTTTTGTTGCTTTTTTTAATCACCTTGCCCATGTTTCTTGCGGTGTGGCCATTTAAATCCGCACAGTCCATCCGTATAATTACAGCATTTTTTTTCGCTCTCCAATGTGCCCCCTCTGATTGTACCATCTGCTCTCTGTGATTGTGTATCTGTAGATGAGCTGCTAAGGGCCAACCTGGAACCTGGAGACACAGAGCAGGTCATTCATCACTTACACAGAGAGCTTCTGGAGGCCCAGGAGCTCGCCAACACTGGCAAGCAGAAATGTCTTGAGCTACAAGGTGTGTAAACCGTCTGACAAACCACTAATTTGTTTTTGCTCTGATTTATTTTGCCTGTAACTGCTTTAAGAGAACTCCTCTAGAGGCTAGTTTGCTCCTTCAGTTATGCACTGGGTCTACAAAGCTAATGTGGCTAACAGGTAGTTGACGATTATACCCAAACATCTAACATCTTTTAAACTCTGTAGCTTAATCATATTTTCATCAAACTGTGTCAAGTTAAATAATGCCAAACTGGCTTGTCAGTTGACTTAAGGTGGGAAATGTCAAGCTGACACTGTAGGAACAGCAGTGGGATCTCTTGTTTGTACGTTTGCCCATCATTATAGATAAACAATTTTTTTTTGTCTTGTTTCTCAGCTCTACTTGAGGAGGAGAGGAGAACTAACAGGCAGCAGACAGAGGAATCAGCCAAGCAGATCCAGTACCTGCAGAGTGAGGACTTTCATAAAGTTACATAAAATGTGATGCCTTTTAGAGATAGATACTTGTCCAGTCAAATGAGACAACCATGTTATGTTAATTAAGGAGTCCATATCATAAGGACCATATCATAAAAATATTTTTTTTAATGTTATTTTTTATGCCATATGTGCTTTTGTGGAAACTAATCCAGCTGTGTATCTGTTGTTCAAGATCACAAAAACCAAATCATTTACAAATACCCACTTATTCAGCCAACAGTAGTTTGACCATACCCATTCACAGGAAAAGCAGTGCTTTTTGAACGAGCCACTATATAGGGTGGCCAGTCAGAACAGAGCTTAGTTATCTTACATCGATCGTTTAGACATAGTAACAAAAACAACCTCTTTAATTCTAAGGAATAGAGGAGAGACGGCAAAACAGTAAGGTAAAAACGAATGTTAATCATTTTTGGTACATAAAACTTCACATATATAATGTATGGAGCTATAATTGGGGGCGGGGCATATATATAGGAAGTAGGGTGTTTAGTGTGGACTTCTTTTATCCCTGTTTTTGGCTATGAATTGATTAAATCACACATAATCCCTGAAAAAAGAGGTCTATAAATAACTCTGATGAGAGATGTTTTGAGTGTCCCATTGAGCAAATACATTTCACAGATGCTGTTACATCCCCCTGACTCCATTTACAGAAACGTGTGTAATTTTAAGCGTGATTCACTTCAAAATATTTGCCAAATCTTAGGTTGACCAACAGTGCCACAACTGAGTAATCGGCCAAACTAACAGTCAGTGGTTTCCAAGTGCATTTGGGTTATCCCCTCGTCCTCAAAATCTCCTGTTTCTCACGCTGATTAGTCAGCTTGTTGATAGATCAGCTCTGGGATCGCTGTGGTAAGTCAACATGTATTGTTTCTGTGTCCTCCTCTAGGTCAGCTTGCTAAGCTGCAGTTAGATATGGAGGCACTGCGTGAGCAGAGAGAGAACACCATCTCCAGCACGCGGGACGAGCTCTACAGCGCCCAGGAGGAAGTGCTCGTCCTTCGCCACGCCATGGAGGCCGCCACGGCTGAGAGGGAGCGTGAGATCGCCACCCTGCAGAGAGATCTGGGTACTGTCACAGCTGAACTGGACAAGTGGAGAAAGGCTGCAGCCGACTACGAGCAGGAGATCAGCACCCTGCAGGCCAGCTTCAGGCTGCAGAGCCAGCACCAGGAGAGAGCCGTCCAGCTACAAGGTCCTGACCGTTTTCTTTAGTTTGTTAAAAAATAAATTCCCCCCGTCATGATTACTTATGCCTTGCCAACAGTTTTGGATTGTTTGAGAGTTTTGTTTAGTGGTACGGTTCAAGTTACACTCTTGTTCACTTTCTCTGGTAAACCACAGAAACTTCAGGCTTCAGTTCACAGAATAAGCTGTTTATCGTACTGCGTATTGCGATCACGCGTGTTTTGCGTCTTCATAGATGAATGATTACAATGAGTTTTATCTGTGTATGCTCAGGTGTTATCGAGGAGGATGAGCTGAGTGAAATCTGCTGTGTCTGTTTTTGTATTCAGTAACGTTCTGCTTGGAAAGGCTATAATTTTGTATGATTTGGATCTAACCTCAAGTTTTGTTAGGGAGTTTATGAAAAGATGTTAAATTTTATGTACAAGCGCGCCTCCCACAATACAAGTATTACACGATTACTGTGGAGGTATTCATCAGCATTTTCATTTAGAGTTTTCCTCATTTGTTCCTCAGTTGTTTCAGTCAATTTTCAAAATTGCCTGCAGATGTGACATATAACAATACAACGGCCAGTGCGTATGGTTCTTTTTGGTGCTCTTAGTGTTTACAAGTCATATGGCACAAAAGCGAGCGTCTGGCCTGTGGAGGCTCCTGCTTGATCTCCGTGCTACAAATGTAATGCAAATAGTCAACAGGAAAACCACTATTATTTACACTCTGGGCCTAACAAAATACAGATCTCAGAGCTCAAGGAAATGGTCTAGGTCAAACACAGGAGCATAGAGAGACGTACAGTTGTATCACGGGCCCAGTATTAGGCCTCGTTTCCCAAGACATCCATCTGGTTACACAACATGGGCTGACAGTGCACTCACACCTGGTATCGATTTGGCCTGCTCCGAGGGGGTCTGCTTCTCATAGCATGCTTTTATTGTGTCGTCCTGTGTCACGGAAAGAGTTTCATTCCCCCGCTAACCTTGCTGGGTTTCTTTAGCTGCTCCAGCAGAGTCATCATTCTGTTTATTAACGCAAAGGCAGTCAGTTGGTGTCTTTAGTCTGTAAGTAATAGGATTTGCATTATATTAAGAGTCATTCTGAGTTGCTCGTATTCTTCTATCTGCACAAATATGGGAATAAATTAATTTTATTTGCAGAGAGGCAGTAAATGTTGTCCTGGTACTGGGGTCTGTCACGTTGTCTCCAGCTGTTCCAAAGTGAAAAAACTTTGCATCTTGGTGTCACTGCAGAGCTGTTGATGGCTTTAATAAAGATACAGACATGATCTCATAATCAGCATACATGTCTGTGGACAACATCTTAAACTTTCAGTAAAATTCACAGCAAACAAGGGTATGCCCGAAAAACCCACTGTCCTCTAGTCTGCACGTCCAGAATTACACGGGCATCATTGGCAGAACGCAACTGTTTTTCCCTTGGATGCATATAATGATCTCTGAACATGCAACATACATCTACAGGCCTAATTGGACTTTTTGGAGGACTTCAGTCATGCAAATGTGTGGATGATGATGATGATGACGATGACGAATGCACTATTACCCCCTGTTTTAAATCCTGCTTTCATAATGAGTTTGACTGATTTCGAAACTTCATTCTCTGTTTGTTCCCAATCTAATAAATCTTCAGTCCTGGCCACGTTTAGCCTAAATTTTCTTATGGCTGTCCCCAGACATTCTCATTACAACATCATGTCTGGCTCCATGAGACCGGAACATAGAGTGCACAAGTCTTGCATTTTAGAATACTGTAATCGATTATAATCATGTGTGGTGAACTATGCAGTCCTGTGTTTGCCAAGATAAAATATACAGCCTGTTTTTCAAAAATGATTTTCATAAAATCTGGGTGTACTATTTTATTACTGTGACGTGAGAGATATACCCTTAATTTGCAGTTTTTTGTGTGTATTGTAAATCCCTTTTACTTTTATTTTATTGTATACAGGTGAGCTGGAGAAGCTGCAGTCTGAGTGCTCAAACCTACAGAAGGAATGTGAGTCTCTTCGCTCAGAGAAAATGACCTTGCTGGAGAAATTGCAGAGGCTGGAGTCTGAGCTGGACAGGTCAGTCTGCAAAAATCAGCCAAGCTAACAGCTAGTGGTTTCCAAGTGCATTTTGGTTATTCTTTTATACTCAGAAGCCAGTGTTTTTCACTCAGCAGAAAAAAACAGTTGGATTTGATGGGTGAAATTATAAACACCTCACCAGCCATTCTGTGCTTATTGTGGTGGCAGAAAACCAGCAGAAACAAGTGGAGCGAAATCTGTGAGGTCCACGGAATAACGGCAAAGTGTCTTTGTGCTGTTGGCTGCCAGAATAGGAATAAAACAACAAATTACCTTCTGTTTTATAGAATGCCGTTTGAGGCAAAGCGTAGACATTTATGGTTTCCATTAAAAGCAGTGCAGCTGCATGTCTACAGCGTGACCTTAACCTGTCATCATTAGCCTACGTTAGTAAATCAGTTTGATGTAAACAATAAATCTTGATGATATACACACATTCGACCCACAGAGGGCATACCTTAATAGCCCTACAGTGAACTATTAGTTCTACGTTAACCTTATAGCATGGTTTCACTATAAAATATTATTTTTATATACACATAGGTAGCAGTAGCAGCAGTGGTTCTAGTGATTTACATTGTTCTAACATACTTTAAACAATGGAAAAACATTTGATACTAACCCAGCCATACGAGTATAGTTCACTGTCGGTATGTAGTTGTTTGATTTGTTTGTAACAGCCATGTTCTGTATATCTGGGTTGAATGTCAGTGTCGCTGGGTAGGCAGGATGTTGGTCCGTTAAAGACAAACAGTCAACATATCTCAGTATTCACGGTCATAGACATAACCAAGAGATTTGAACGTCTTGGGCGTTCAGCCACGTAAATTTGACTATTTAATTTGAGCTTTGACCTATGGTGCCAGCAGTCTTTACGGTTCAGGAAACTTCACGCTGTTAAGGGTTAGCTTATTAGTGTATCACAATCTGTTCTGCTGGCAAACCATTACAATAACTGTAGAGGACACATTCCTATATTCCTACACCTGGTGCTGCTAAGCTAACTGTCACTTTCTGCCATCAGTTAAGCTCTGCCCACGAAATGCATTATCTGTCCTGCTGTATACCCTACATGCAGTGATGGTTATTATTGATTCAGCAGCTTTGCTGTTACTGTATTGCTACTATATGCTCTTGAACATGAATACAATTTTTGTGTTTTGTTGTGTAACAGGCCCATTACATGGTTACTTCTTTAGTTTATGACTTATCGTATTGGTTTAGGCAGGATCATTATAAACAGGACCTTTTGTTACCTTTCATGTTTGTTTGGTCAGCTGTGTTCTCCCAGCTCTCTGCATAGTTTCCGTTGTTCCATTACATCTAAAGC
Organism: Semaprochilodus insignis; assembly: GCA_034552555.1. Lineage (NCBI taxonomy): Eukaryota > Metazoa > Chordata > Actinopteri > Characiformes > Prochilodontidae > Semaprochilodus > Semaprochilodus insignis. Next base: position 5,956,660 of record CM067494.1, read on the forward strand.
TTCATTATGAGGGTGCTTTAGTTCCTGAGCCACCTCCCCAGCATTAGAATTTGACACAGGTAATGGCAAGCTCAGTGTCACTCTGGCTTTTCTTGGCCATTACACACACAAAGCTCCACTGTCCTGCTCAGAAGCGCCCTTGTTTATCTGACCCGGCCACTCTACAGTCCCTACTAGAACAGCCTTATTGCAGGGTGGGTAATGGATAGTGACGTATCAAGTTGTGTTGGATATGTTACAGTTCGGTATATAACACTTAGTTCAGTGTTTACACCGTCACACTCACCTTGGATCAGTTTGTCCTACTCAGTTGTCATTGAAGTCTCCCTAACACTGCTCAAAATCTAGAGCAGTGGTCTTCAAACCAATATAAGACTTCATTGTGGCATGTTGCATTTAATTAGAACTGCCAGCTGCTTTGGTACATGGATGTACTTGAGTGATCCCCAGTGGGGAAATTATAGAAGGCCTACTGTAACTAAACCTTGCCTTTTGTGGAAACACTAATGCTTTAGCCTTGAGGCTCTGTAGGACACTGTATATGGGGAAATCCAATTATGTTTTTAATTCCATAATTTGGTTCTTTTATAAAGTACAAAAGTCTTGGGTACCTAGGCACAGTAAAAAGTACAAACACCATATTTAATTATGAACAACAATTCTGAACAAATCAATGCCTGCTGCGCATATAAATAGCATATCTTTGTTTGCAGGTGCCCAAAACTTCTGCACTGTATTTTAACTGAACATTTGTTCATGCAAAATACATGGAGATAAATGTATTTTATTCATGTATTTCCATGGGCATGATGATGCACATATCACAAACTCTAAAATGTCCACATGGCTGTATCTGCATACACTGCCTTAGACTAACGCAACTTTGTGTTTCAGCTCCAGAGAGCAGAGTGCTACGCTGAGCAGCAGCCTGAACGCTCTGGAGAAGTCGCAGGGCGACCTGGAGAGCAAGCTGGGCTCCATGCAGGACCAGCACCAGCAGGACGCCAGCAAGTTGAAGGTGCAGCTGGCACAAGCAGAGACCCGCACCAAGAACTTGCAGAAAGAGGTGCCGTGTGTTTCATCTTGTATAGTCTCGAGGAAGATTAGCATTGCTGTTGAGAAGATTATTGAAAGAGTCAACTGATTGTCCTCTCTCTCTCTTCTCCATCCCAGTATGAGGACACTCAGGTCCAGCTGTCTGATCTGAGGCAAAGGTATGAGCGCACAGAGAAGGAGAAGCGCTCCATTAATGATGAGCTGGAACAGTGCAAGGTCAACCTGAAGCTGCTGCAGGAGAAGGGCAAGAATGTGAGTGCAAATGCCTACTGCAGCATCTTGTTCTGTATGGGCCAGGGGGTTTGTATGTTTGTGTTTAGAGCATATGACAGCAAATTCAGAAGATTTAACTTTATCTTCTTTCTACATTTTAGATGGTTTTACAGAGATGTATTTGCATAAAGGCCTTCTGGGACTCCAGAGTAGCCCTGACCACCTGGTATTTCTCTAAATGGCCATTTTGTCAAATGTTGGTGGCTCTTATATAAGGTGTCAAACTTTAATTAAGCTCCATCTTAATCGTATACAATTAAAGACTGTAGCCATACTTTCAGTTTTCAGCCTCTCAGCGCGGAGTCACCCTCGACTGGATGTGGCTTTTATAAACTGTGTTTATAAAACTTTTATAAACTTTTTATAAATCAGTGACGTCTGTAAAAGTTACAGCAACACCATTGTGTCTCGTACACACATACCAGCATACTAAATAGGCTGTGTTAGTATCTGGACAACAGTGGTCACGTATTCAGAAATAATAAATGTGGCATTTGGAAGCTTCCAATCAGTAATTATACACCTACATAGTGGACCTGAGCTTGGTGGTCAGTGAGTAGAAGGGTGTAGTAAAATGTTGTGAATGTATGCTCGTGTTTTACTCAACAAATTCCGTTTCAGCACTATAGTGATTTTTACACGCTGTCTGTGAACGGTAAACTGTTAATTTGCTGCTGGCTCTGGAGATGTTTCCACCACTATAGTCAGCACAAAGTTGACATCCTTCTGCCACAGGGTCACATTATAGAAAACCTGTTTTGTGCCTTTTGGGAGAGTCGTAAATATTAAATTGGGCATTGCAGGAGGTGTGAGTCAAACAAAATGTTTACATATACTTTTGCTCTGGGTTACCTACCAAAAACCACTGGAACTTGAGTTTCCAGATTTATTTATTTATTTTTTTCCCTTTTTGCTTTTTTTGCCCACATTTCTTTCTCCATTGAAATGGACATGCAGTTGTGCTCAAAGGTTTGCCCACCCCTGGTCAAATGACATGTTTAGTTGATTTTGTAAGTGAAAATAAGTTAACATGTCCTCTACAGAGAACAAACGTCTGCATATTTAATTCACAATCACTTTTTATTTGCTGAACTAATATACTGTGGGGGAGAAAACCCCAGTCTGGCTGTGCAGATGGTAAGATGTATAGATTTGATGTCAGTGGCCAGTGCCTGTCAAGCCTCTCAGCTAGGTCTCGTGAGTTGGAGGCGTGTGCGCTCAACAGTTTAACAAGACACGTGCTGCTGCTGTGAATTATACATAGACCATGTGTCAACATGATTCGAGTGTGAAGAAGTCTGGCTATTCAGCTCTGGTTAACTCCAGTAGTACCCCTAGCAAGAATACTGGTGAGCAAAGTACTGTAACTTTACCACACCCCACTGGTAACAACTTCGCTCTTTCCAAGGCAGTTACAGACTTTGCCTTATGTATTTGTACATGTATCCAGACTTCTGTTTTTGCTCTAAAGGATTTGTGCAAAGGCCAGTTTGTGAAAAGTCTAAGTGTAGAAGAAATAACATTAAATTAAATGCTTGGTAAATGCTAATAAATATAAAATGTAATAATAAAACAATATAGAAATGACACTTTTTTTTTTAGTCATTTATATTTTGCTGTCTGCTTGAAAAGAACCAAAGAAGTAAAATCAGACACTCCGTATTATGTTGAACCGCATTGTATCACAGGAGTATGATAGTGTAGTATCGCATTAACTGTTGCTTCATATGTATATCTAATGTACTGAATCATTGACAGTACCTTGAAATGTGTATTGCATTGGCCTTAGTTGTACAGATGCACATCACTAGTGGATACATTATGGTGCATTATGTTATTATTTATTTATTTTGTCTCCCGCTCTAGTAAGTTAAACTCAGAAAATACACATTATGCGTTACAATTAGCAGGTAAATGCCAAATGTTTTCTGTAGCTGATGTATTAACTTGTTTTCAGAACATGTAATTTGCCTGGGGATGTTCCAACTTTTGCATATGACTGTATAGGTATTTGGTTCCCCATCACGGTTTTGCTGCCCAGTGCTAGTGGTCACTGCTTCCACTGTTAAACAGTTGTCTCACATCACTAGCCTCGCACTGTTCACTCTTGCTGCTGATTGATCGAGAAAAACCCACAACATCCTCAGACTGGAATTTTAAAGGGGCCATCCACCACTTTTCATGGTTTTGCAGCATGCTGTCTGAATAAGTATCCGGTTCATAAACTATTAAATCTCTTTTAAATTCAACAGGACAGAGTCCTAATGATAGGAGCAAAAAAGAAGATCCAAAAACAACTCAAATGAATCTGCTCACCACTAGCTCTGTTGATGTGATTGACCTTCTGATCTGTTAAAGTGGAGGGTGGCCGCTTTAACGCCAGTTACAGGCTGTTTTTAAGGATCCAATTCAGAGACGAAATGTGTGTAATGTGTTCTATTAACTCCTCTCCACTGTCCTTGTTTATGTCCCGCTTGTAGATGTTGAAATGTATCTGTGGCTCAGGCATTCAATCAGTATTTTGTTTGTATTAATTTACAGATTCTGACTCCCTCGTTCTTCCTGTTCCATTTGAGTCCCTTTTATTTGTTTATTTGTGTTAGTCGTTATGAGTCACCCTTCAGACCCGATTTTCTGTTGATTAGTTTAAAGATTGATTATTGTAATATCCCTTCCCTCCTCTAGCCATCCATATTGCAGCCTGTCCAAGCCATTTTCATCGGCCTTATCCTGGCTTTGCTGTATTGGTGCTTCGGCCAATTGTGGTAGAAAGGTACACAGCGCTCCTGTCGAGTCCGTGTCTGTGTGTCTCCTATTTCTCCCCCGTCTGTACTGTTCACCATCTTGTATAACAAAAATGCATGGCCAAAAAAAAAAGTCATTTCCGCTCACGCTTTGCCCAAAATCCCTTTTTGGTGCTTAGCAACACTTGGGGAATTCTTAACATTGTCTATGTCCACCCCAAACCACCTACTAATCAGTCATCCATTATTTGTCTTGTCTTGCTTGGACCACTACTGTGTAAGTAAAAATCTGCAATAGGGATTTTGGATTTTGGTTTTCTTTTCTTCATCTGTACTGTTTTTGCTTTTTATGCTTTTTTCCCATCCTTCGTTTGCTTCTCTGTTTTTTGGCAGTAATTAAAGTTGAACACTGCTTTTCTTTCGCTTTTCTTTTCTTCTTCTTTGAGTTTGAAGAAAGAAGGCAGTGTTTGATTTTAATTCCCAACCTACTTTAATTTCCATAAGGTAACTGGTGCTCTCCATATAAATAGCTGCTTTTACTCTCTCTTCCTTCTCACTCTCTTTCTTTCTTCATGTATAAATGTCTCGCTCTCTTCAAGTCTCCACCCTCTCTCACTTTTCATTTAGGTCTTTCTTTCATTCTCCTACCCTTTTTCTTTTTCCTCTTTCTGTCTCTAGTCTCAGCCGCTGTTCCAGTGCTATTGAGCTGCTCGCTCTGGTGCTGGTATTTTAAAGGCGTTTGCTAACTCTAGTGCTGTTTTATTTGTGTACCTCCTCCTTTCAGAGTGGCTGGATGCCCTGGATGCCAGTTGTCGCTGTGATGGTTGCCGTGACGGCAGTGGTGCTGTATCCCAACTTATCCAAGAGCTCCTCCTGAGATAAATAACCAATCACAACGCCCCTTCCAACCACCGCCGTCTGTGTCCTGGACCACAACACGGCCCACTCTCTAGACCCAGTGTCAGTTAATCCTGAGGCCAGGCCTACTCCGGACATGTTACCTCCAATACAGCCCCAGGTTCTCCACCGTGACTGTATAAAATGCAAATGTACATATTATAGAGGGGGGGAAAAGGGGGGGGTAAAAGGTGTAACTTCTATTATAGATGAGAAAAAAATCTGCTTTTTTTCAGTTAGATGGGAATCTTGATTATTAAAGTGGCCTAAACTAGGCTCTTTTTTTTTTTTTTGTTTGTTTGTTTTTTTTTTTTTTTTCTCTCCTCCTCACAGATGGGTACCAAACATTTTGTTGGCGAGTTTAGTTCATGTTTTCTGTGGTTTGCCATGTTAGATGTTAATGTGGTATTCCGAATAGATGGAAAGCCAAATTATAATCTTAATCCATAGGGCACAAAGTGGGGGAAGTGCCTAATTTAACTACTACTAGATTGCGTGTAAACACTCACACAGACACATTCTTGTCCTCAGTGAAGTGCCACTCATTCTCCACTAACGTGGCGTTTCATTCGATTGAAAGAAAAGAAAATGTCTCTAAATCGTTCACAGTCCTCTGTGCTGTCCTTGTGCGTTCCAACCGACATGTTCCAACCAACGACCAGCACAGTAATGTCTTTGTACGCTATCGTCGTTTTCTTTGTATTGTGTACTTTAAATGCAAATGTTCTTGTCAAAGACACTACACTACTTAATGTTGAAATCTGCAATTCCTTGAGATGTAGAACTCTGGTCAGTGTAAGAGGGTGTGAAGCATTGACTTGGATATATTGTAGCTTATACCAACACTGTCCCGCCATATGGACTTAGGCCGACCAGTCGGGCACTTTCAGTTGTGAATGTTTAGGCTCGTCATGGATCAAATTCCCAACCAATAGGGCTGTGGTAGCTTGATTTACTGTACACAAACTGCTTCTGCAGTACCTCCTGAAACAAAGCTCTGGGGTTTCGCTGCCTTATCTGTCACATGGAGTTCTAGCTCTTCTTTTAGAATGAATTGGATGTACAAGCTTTGCAAAAACAAAAAGAGATGTGCAAAATTGTGGGTTGTGCATTGTCAAAGGTCTACTTAACTGAAGCACAGAACTGTTTTGGTGGGTATTTACATGGTGAGGGACTAAGATGGGTTAAATGGGGAATTGGTCAAACTTTGGAATTGCTGTCAGACTGGAATGAGTGAACAGAATTGAGCAGTGTATGTTTTGAAGAGAAATAACCAATGATCTGTGTGTTGTTGGTTCACATTTTGTCTGCTGCGCTGTAAATAAACTCTCGGTCATGGAGCAAACGGCTTAATATTGTTCCACCTCATCAATAAATTTCCTTTTATTTTTTTACAGCGGGAAATAAAAAAATCCCTTAGCAAATGGATAAAGACACAGATGCAAAGCATGGTGTAGCACAGGTCAACTCTGAAAGTTCCTCAAAGCGTCAGAACACTGTTTGAGGATGACTTTGAAATCTCTTCCTTCGCATACATTGACTCCAGTGCTAGAAATCAAGCTAAGGAGACTCCACCTAGTGGTCTTGTCTGTAAATATGTATGTACGAATGTATGTGTGTAAATATACATAATATTCACAAAATAAAGTTGAATATCGGTGGCACTGGTCACAGCTAATGTTCTGCTGCAATCCGTTTTCGAAGAATTCATGGGCCTTTAACATTTTAAAAGAAAAAGCAAGATTTGTTTGGTCATCAGTTTTTCAGTTTGCACCTAATTTTGTGTTTTTCTTTTTCCTGTTTTTTTCTTTGTTTTGTTTTTTTTGTCGTCCCATAGGCCACTTCTTTACATGGTTTGCTCGAAAAACTTTCTTTTATCATTCACACTCAGTGCATGTTTGTTGTTCAGCTAGAAATGTGCACTGACCAAGGGGATACGGCTTTTTAATGCGAAGTGAAACAAGCCAAGCTAAAGTAAACAGTCACATATTGTAGTACACTAGTTCAGTTTGCAAACAGGATTTTAATTTTGTAGGCCATTAGAGAGAAGTGACTTGAGAATGTCGGCAAACTAATTCTTGAACACGTTTTTTCTTTTTCTTTTTTCTTTCTTTCTTTTTTTTATAGGTTTATTAGGTGTTTGTAGCTTAATCATGATTGTAGGAGTTTGTCTGCGCACATTATTTAACAACCAAACAGTGATAACGATATCGTTAACAACTCTTGGGTCAAATGAAATCTACCTACCGCCCAGTCTCGTCAACCAAGCCAGTGGTACACAGCGTTCTGCCTGTAAATAGTTTTTGTTTGCAGATATTGTTTTGAGACGTTACCGGTTTAAAAAAAATTACTTTTTTTTCCTTAATAGATAATTGTTTAAATTCTATTTTGTAAAGAGTACGCAAAGTTACGATAGAGTTTCTGGAATACAGATTTAAGTATTTGCACTAACACATGTGATGTGCATGGTTTTAATAAAACAACTTTTACTCTCTTCTGCTCTCCTTTCTTTTGATTCACTTGGTCCATAAACGCTTTGAGCAGACCTTAACAGTTGACATGGTAGATTAGGTCTTGTTATAGTCGGCCCTTTTTGTTTTTTGTTTGTTTGTGCTAGTTGATACTGGTCTTTATAGCATCTCATTTGAAATACACGGTTCTTGGTTTCCTACAGTCATCTTCTGATTTTTGGTTACATCTTGCACTAGTGGGTGGCTAAAATATTCATCCATAAAGTCATGTTTCACCTCTCATTGAGCTAAATGGACCTCCAGCGAACACAGTGGGCCCGGACCTCTCAAATACCACGTGTTATGGATATCCACCAAACATGACACATCACCGTACGGTATCTAAACTGTCCAGTTCTACGATGTCCCCTTCAGTGGAGCTGGAAAACGATGCCAATCTTGGTCCCACTAAACAGAGCAATGTGATAAAGTTATGACCCCAAGGTCATTGTTGTGTTGAACCACAGACACAAGATGGCAGTCCTTTACCTGTGCAGAATGGATAGACTTCATTGATGTCTAGCCATAATCCTCAGCCGTATGAAGATATTGTTGGTTGGTGATTCAGCAGCCTGACTTTATGCTGCTACTGCTTTGTATTGTTCTTTGTTCAGCTTGTGAATTTGATACCATGTCTCCTCATACAGTATACAGAAGCATATTCTCTAGTGTCTGCAATTATAGACAAAAGAGCCAAAGATGGCGTTTGAGGTCTACATGCCTTCCCTGAGATGTCATATTGACGGGCCTGCAACGTGAAGGAATGTGATACTGGTGCTGAGTCAGTAGAACCTCCCATTGCTGACAGGAAGTTCTCCACCCCGTCTGATGACAGCCCAGGCATCCCAACAACGCTCCCGTGCTGAGAAAGGTTCACTCTAAGCAGGAAAACTCGAGTACCTGAACTGTGTCAGGAGATTTGTGACAGAATCAATACAGGAAAAAATGCGTTCTTATCAAGGGTACCGCTTTTTAAAGCTTAATCCAGAGCAATTTAGGCAGAGGAAGGTTGGGGTGGCTGATTCAGGATTCCTGTTCAGGTCGATGTGATGAACCCAGAGCTAAACCTGATTAGCTTTCAAAGTTCCTGCATTTGTACACTGATATATAGGTCAGTCTTTATGTATTTCCTTTTACCTCTGTATATGAAATTGAACCGTAACCACAGTGTAAGAGTGCAGGATGTATGCTTTGGGTGCCATCAGCATTGGGGTGAACTATATCTTATACATGGCCTCTTGTACCAAGGCACAAAAGTTGTGTTTAAGGAATGTCATGCTCGGTACTTGATAATGCATCTTCAGCAATTAAGGTTTGTCTAAGGTCTAAGCCATAGATGTAAAACATCCTTGATGTATATGATGAATATGATGCATCCCCTTTGCATGCCTTGTCTTTAGCACATTACTTGTATTGAGTTAAATGATTGGTGTGGGTAGTCAAAAACGTCCTTGTTGAAACTCTCCATGGTTGCTTTAGCACTGTGTTTTGGGTCATTGTCCTCCTTCAAGATCAACTCTGAGCTTAAGGTAGTTCTGGGGAGCTATGAAGCTTCATGCCAGATTTCGCCTCGTTTCTGCTGATCTCGACAGTCATAGCATCTATAAAGACCACGGAGCCAGCACCGTGAACACTACCTCCGCCATGTTTCGCAGATAGGATTCAGGAGCAGATCTGCTCTCTCACCATTGCTATGGTACACATTGATTCATGTCTGTCAGTAACATTTTGTCCAAGACTTTATGACTTTGTACAGTGTTTTTCTGTTTGTCAAACGGAGGCTGTCCCTTCTGTCCTTGAGACTTTCTAGTAGTATTCCTCGTCTTGTAAATCCTCCAGTATCATACTGACGTATTCTTCTCTTTATAATAATCTGTGTCAATGTTTTGAAAGGTTGTAAAGGTGTTTGTCTTCATCGATCCACCACTGCTATCTTTAGAGGTCTGCCAGCCTGTATGCTATTAACCAGTTCACCGGTGCACTCTTGCTTATCAACATTGTGTGAGCAGTTTTATTGTAATGCAGCTAGGGTTTGTTTCCCAAACAGGGTTAAAGCCATTCCCTGGACTATGTTGTCCCTCCAGTTGAGAATCTCCATTCAGAATGCTTTGTTGTCCAGGACTAGGCTTAATCTCTGTCCAGGAAAGCAAGCGCTAATGCTTTGGTTATGTCTGTGATTGATTTATTCTGACTTATCAGCCTCAGGATGTTCTGCTTTACTTACCGCTCATGTGGAGAGACGACAACAACAACAACAAACTCCAGGTGTGAATGCCGTTTAGAATCAACTCCAGACCTTCTGTTGGCTCTCCTGGGCATGGTCTAACACTGTGATGAAATGGAGCTGGGCGAAAATGAACCGAGCGGCCACTTGACTTTTGCTCCCCTGAAGTAGGAGGACCGTGTATAAAATGGGCTGTAGTTCACACGCAGCTCACCCAACACGGACATACATACTGTACATCATCAACAGAACAGTTGCACCCAGAAGGAAGTGTGGGATTGCAGTGCTATTGGGAAGGAAGATAAAGGTTACCAGGAACAATAAATGATGATACATTTAGACTGATATGGACAATATTTATTGAGTTACACATACAGAAGCAGCATCTCTCAGTATGGTGTCGGGCTGTCATTTCTAACCTTCTCCAGTAATCGGTTTTAATAGTCCTTATGTCATGGCCAGTGCAAATAGACAAAATGCTGATCTATTTTAGAAGGTTTAAGGTGATAGACCAGTTCTCTGTACTGTTTGATTCCAAATATAAAGCATCCACGCAGCCAGTTGTCTACATATTTTTGATCTCCTAAAAATATGAGCACAATTACGAAGGTATAACTAAGATTCCATGCATTATAAATAAGAGAAATTGGTAGAAATTGGCCCCCACCCATCAGTTACACCACCAGAGAGGCCTATAAAAGGACTGACTCACGCGACATGAACGTATACTGTTGATTCAAAGCTATTGTTTTATCTGAACTTCAGTGGAGTTACAGAGTCAGTCACTCTCCACATACTCGCCCCACAGCGTCTCTAATTCATCAGCGGTGGGAAGAAATCACTAGTAACTGATTGTCTGACTTGTGTAGATTGCTTGTGGCAGGTGTGTTCCAGCCCTGCAGGAAGTTGGCCCAGGTCCTCTAATGACTCAGTGCAAGATAAGTCCAGACAGACAGGGCTTGGGGGGGGGGACCCTTAGTGAGCACCCTGAGGGGATAATCTGTGGTTGAGGCAAACTGCTCAGCTCAAAGAGGTGGGACACTATGAGCAAACCCTTCTGGCCTATTCATTCCTACCTAACTCAGCCAACTCATGTGTCACCAGCGCTGTGGTGAAAGACAGTGTCACATACGTCAGACATTCTCAAAGCCTGTGAATGTGACAGTGGTGCTGAGTTATCTGAGAGAGCAAGATGTGCAACGTTTCATGACTAGCTGAAGTAGCGTAGGTAATCCTAATGGACTGTTACAATGAGTACAGCTCCGCACCTCTGTGCTCCTGTTCCCATGTATTACTTTAAAAGGAGAACTGGGCCTTGTATGGACCTGCTTCTTTTCAAACGTTGCAACAAAGCTCAGCAAACAGCTGTTGTATCGGAGTAGGCGTGGTGTAGACGCCTCTCCCCTTGTATGCATGAAGCTGTGATGCAATGCTGATCCGCCCGGGTGACTAACGCCGATCATGTCATAACTGTATGCTGCTGGAACCATCCAGAAAGAAATCTACTGAAAGGATCCAGTAGTCGTTTACTGAATGTTAGGGTTCTAGTAGTATATAGCACTGTAACTGTAATTAATACATAAAATACGCATCAGAAATTGTTGAATTTGACTTTAATTACTTTTGTTATGCCATGAAAAATGCATTTACACATATCCACCATTTCCGTTTTTAGGTTTCAGCAGGTTAGCTTCGGCCCTAAGCCAATCACAACAGGGCAGCCAATCAGAACAGAGGAAATACACATACTGTATATCAATACATCATTGCTGTCAGAGCAAAACCTCATTATCTGCTAAATGGTACATTAATTACATTAATAGCACGAAGGAGAACATACCACAATATCTTAATACCTTATTTTTAGGGCAATGCAACCAGACCTTTATCCCAAGTACCTGGGAGCCCTGTTTTTATCCCTTTACCATGATATTTACACACAATGTAAAGAGCAAAAGTCAAACTCTGAAAAACAACAAAAATGGAGATACATGGTTTGTTCTGACAGCAGCAGTATATATATACATATTTATACATATAAAAATATAAATAAATATGAATCCCTTTTGATTTGGCATTTTATTGATTGATCTAGTGAAGAGCTTTGGTTGTTAGTAGTGTTAGCTGGATGCTAATGCTAACTTTGCTTATCTGATTTTAGGAGCTTTTAGTGTTTGAAACTATTTGAGTTGGAAGGATTAGTAATAAATAGCTGGTCACTTCAATATTCATAATTTGGGACAGTTTTTTAATACTGTTATAAGACACTGTTTTGGCATTGAGTGGTTGTACTGGGTCTTGTTTGTGGGTTCATCTGACATTGCCAGGTGAACTGGACAGGACTGATCCCTCAGCGCCGTAGGGGATCCTGTTTCATTCTATGGGTTGAAGAAAGTGGAGCTCAGGGAAGGAGAATAAAACATAAGGAAAACGTACGATATGGGCCTTTTAAAATTCATTTCATTCTAGAGGAAAAAAAATATTGTTTCTGTCATTAAAGGAGCAGTGAGTAATCTTTATTAATGCTGGCAGTACTTTTGATGAGGACTAATAACCATAGCTGGAGTTTAAGCACTGAACTGCTTATAAATATGCGCTATGGTAGGACATTCTGAGAAGGATTTCAGCCAGTGCCATAGCTCTCAGCCTGCTTCAGTCAAAGACACAACACAACCAACTCAGAGTATAAATGTGGGTATAGTGATTGTAGTGGGGTATGTTTTCATCAGAATGAGCTATAAATATACAGGTCTGAAGTTTAATAAAAGAGTAACTCGCTTTAGAGGTTCGGTTTTAGAGCCGAGGGTAGCTAACAGCTAGACTGAACGTACTTCAAGTGAACTGAGCAGCGTTAGCAGCAGCTAGCTGTAAACAGTGGATAACAGTTTTGAGGTAAATGTGAGGTAACTGGTCATGTGACTGTATTATTGTACTACACTGTAGGTCAGAACTTGTTATTGTACTGTATACTACACACAGGGGTGTATACAGTATGCAGTACATAGACCTGTAGAGTGCACTATAGTAGAGTGCCATTTTGAATACAGTCATTACCACACTCAAAAATTTTGACTGGTTCTAAGTATACATTGTGGATTTATGAGTATACTTAACTTTGACATCCGTAACTGTACTATATACTACATACTTAAAAAGTAATATTAGTATTAAGTGCGCATTTGGGACGTACCCACTCTACAGCCAGTTTATGGTTTGGCCATTCTGGGCTATCCTAGAAACATGGCGGTGGTAGCCTCTGTTGGAAGACGACCTGCTCCTATTTAGAAATGAAGAACTCATTCTAAACTTGTAGTTACAGGTAGTTATACGCTAATGAAAACCTACCTTTGTATACCATATTCCATTTCTGCTAACAGACCCTCCCTAAATTTCACACACTGCTCCTTTAAAATGAACCTGGGAAAAGCCATGAGAACTCAAACTAACCTATACGTGAAACTTGAACTGACATGCTGTACTGCTGTTTCAGTAGTGTCAATCACTGAGCATGGCTTTAAAACCTGAGAACAGAGGGAAGTGGGCGTGCCTGGCTGCGCAGCACCGCGCATGCGCGAACGCTTATTGCTGCACAAGACTGTGGAGTGCAGGACGGAGCGCAGCTCACAAGCTCCTCAGGGCAGCGCGCGACGCACACACATACACGGCCTCAGAGAGCAAGGTAGACAGACCGTACGACAGAAAGAGAGAAAGAGAAGGAGAACCAGAAACGAGACTTTGGAGACTTTTCGACCGCCAAAATGCCAGCCACAGAGAAAGACCTGGCCGACGACGCTCCGTGGAAGAAGATCCAGCAGAACACGTTTACGCGCTGGTGCAACGAGCACCTGAAGTGCGTGAACAAGCGGATAGCTGACCTGCAGCTCGACCTGAGCGACGGGCTCCGGCTCATAGCCCTGCTGGAGGTCCTGAGCCAGAAGAAGATGTACAGAAAGTACCACCCGCGGCCCACCTTTCGACAGATGAAGCTGGAGAACGTCTCGGTGGCTCTGGAGTTTTTGGACCGAGAGAACATTCGCCTGGTTTCCATAGGTATGCTGCTTGAATTGGGACTCAGGATGTCCCACTAAACCCTCTTCTTTCCCCCAGAAGATGAGTGTCTTGTTCGCCGGCCCTGTCCCACCTTAAATGGTGCAGCAGTTGCATTCATTTAAGATGGAGCGGGAAAACTCCAACAAACAAGGCAACCTTAGCTTCCAACCAGTTATTTGCTGAGGGGCCTGTCTTCTCTCAAACTCACCTGTCTCCGTTAGCCTGGTTTCCACAGGTAGACTAGCACTAGCACTATCACGTGGGTTACCCCAAATGTGTGTTGTGGTTGTCTAGATTTGTTGGTTAACCTGGGTTCCAATCTAGTGTGCTTCCCTGGCTGATTCATTCATTCATTCATTCATTTATTCATTCGTTTATTCATTCATCCATTCATTTATTAGCTTCAAACAGGCAGCTCCCATGCTTTGAAATTTCATGGCAGGTTGCAGCTGTAAATCTGTGTGTGTGTGTGTGTGTGTGTGTGTGTGTGTGTGTGTGTGTGTTCTGGACTGTTGGCCTGAAATCATCTCATTTCTCTAGTGTGATCTTGAGGAAACCATTTTCAGTGACTTGAGAATATAAGAACATTGAGTTGTGATCTCGAGAAAACAACTTTTGTTATATTGAGATAGCAAGAACAATAAGTTGTGATTTCAAGAAAACTACCTTGATCACAAGGTAAATAAGTCATGACCTTTAATTATTTACTTTACTTTAATTATCTTGAGATTGCAAGGGAAATATGTTACGATCTCAAAAACAACTTTAATTAACTTGAGGTCATAAGAAAAATGAGTTCAGATCTTGAGAATAACTTTTGTTGTTCTGAGATTGCACGACAAAAATGCTGTCATCTCAAGAAAACGATTTTGGTTACCTTGAGATGGCAGAACAAATGTTATGATCTCCCGAGAGCCACTTATGTTATCTTGAGATTGCAAGACAAGAAAGCCATGGTCTCAAATAACTGCATTATCTAGATCATAAGGAAGAAGCAGCTGTGGTCTTGAGAAAACAACTTTCATTTTCTTGATCACAAGACAATTAAGTCATGATGTCAAGATAACAGTCCAGAAAAATAGAACTTACCTCAGGGCCTCTCTGGCCTTACGTAGAAGCATGACGGCTCAAAGCGACATCTCTTTGCATGGTTATATGGGCAAATCTATAGTAAATTCTCCCACCAACTCGTGTTCCACTATTGTTACAAGCCAAAAAAACTTTTGTATGATATACATAGAACCCTTTTTGCTTGGTTTGCTGTATTGTTCCACCAGCAACCCAGAGTGATTAAGATGGCCGCAGATTTCACTGATCTTAGTGAGTTTGTTGGTTTCTTCCTCTAAGCCCAGGTTCTCTATCTTCAGTTCTAAAGTTTTTCTTGTTGCAACACCAAAGAATGTCTGTATGACTGATAGGACGAGGGCCTCACCTTGACAGATAAGTGCTTTTCAGTCCTGGTCCTACAGGCCTCGTGTTCTGCGCATTATACTGAATTTCTGCTCACCTGCTCTGACTAATCAGCTCCTCCACAAACTCTTCCTGAGCTGAAGTGATTGTGTTTGGGAAGGTAAAACCCTTCCATGTGCAAAGCAGGAACACCATATGATAGAAATTGTCCTTGATTGTGCTTGCTTTAGACCTCAGCCATTGGGACTGTCTTGGGCTTGCAGTGGTGAACTGTTTTTATGTGCTTGGTGGGGTTTTTGGATGCTCTTGTCGGCTGTTTGTGAAGCCCAAAGCCTTTGTGTGTTGAAGCAGAAGAAAGCATGAACTTGCGTTGGCAGATGGCTCGCCCTGCTTGCTGAAGTAGGTTGACGTCATATTGGCAGCACCGCGCTGGAGTTTTGTGGCGTCTCTACACGTCTGTCAGTGTCTGCTTTCTAGTATCCAGATTGCACAACATTAGAAAGCAAGACCAGATCTGTGAGACGTTGTCTATATCTGTGATGATTCAGTCATATCTTGAAGCGGGTGCTTATCTCGCTAGGCTTAGCCTAACCCCTGTCATCATAATTAGACTATTGCCTGTGTTTGGAAACACAGCCATGGTAACCCTGTAATGATGCCGGTGGCGCTCCTGGATGGGAATGTTTAGGACTTTTTAAGGATTATTGCGTTAATTAAATTTATTGGGGTAAGTGGTTGGAGCAGACATCTGAGACAGTTTGCGTTTGGATGTGGTGTGTGTTGTGTTAGTGTTAACAGCATGCTTCTGGTTCTGGTTCAAGTGCTTTGTGAGTTTTAATGGCTTTTTTTCTAATGAGCGCTGCCAACGCCTTACCTGTATCAGTAGGTGAGCTCAGGGCTTAACTGGATGCATGGAAATTTCCCTCTTTGCTTGTTCTTTAGAGGCTGGCGTGCTTTGTCATGCAAGTGCTTACCCAGCTGCATAAGCCTTTTTTTTTGGCAGACATAATTAAATATGGACAGTGAATGAAGTAAGATGAATAATATCAGTCTGGCTTCATAACAGTGTGAAGCGATGGATCATCTTGCTGCATCATGTTTTTAGATGCACTATTATAATGATATACTGTAATTAGGGATACAGTTTTTTAAACCAGTAACCAGGGATTGTTTGTTAACTCACAGGCCTGAAAAAGTGCCCAACCCATCAAAACATTAATAAGAGAATTAAATTCTAATTGCTTTCAGAGCCATTAGCAGGTTTTCCATCTGCCAACTTTTTCTGTGAATTCTGAAGACAAAAGCCAGAAAAAAGAGCCCCACCCAAATATCACTAAAAGCGTTTTTACGCTAGGGTGAAGTGGAAAAGTTGTGAGAAAAGGGTGATGGAAAAGGGTTTCTCAAGTACACGATGGTGATGATTCAAGCTGCAAGATTCCGTTCCACCTGATCTTATTGCTTGGTATACAGTGTAATTTCTCACATGACCATATAGTCTGCACAAGTGCCCAGCTTGTATGACAGAATGGTGGGTATTAATATGACAAATGGCTGTAAAGGTAATAGTTCCGTTTGAAGACAAAAAACAAGTAAAATCTATCTATCTGTCTCGTTTCGTGTGTACATTTGAATATCTATATCTATATCTATGATGTATGCGCACTTATGAGTGCACAAATCAGTTGAATGCTATCAGATATTAAAATGTGTTCTGTGTTCTGGACCTTGAAACATAGCACTGATAACTTATGGCCGTTCTTAAGTGTGTATGAAATAAATAATAATAAAAATAGAATAATAATTCTAAATGTGTATTAAGTGTATTTGCAGTTCCTTTAGTTGTCCAATACAAGTGTAAATGCCAAAGCAGGGGCTAAGTGTGGCTCGCGAAAGGCGTCGCTGTACACTGCGTCCTTCTCTATAATTTAACACACCTAGTTTTCTCACACCGCCGTGCTTCACACTTTCTCTTGGCGAACATGAACAAAATGGTTCTGACGTTTGTGAGTGTTTGCTTTCAGTGTATAGTAGTTTTGCTGTCGTCCTCTGGAAGAGTGGTCCTGGACACTGTTTGTTTTAGCTGCACGTTGTATTTTTAGTAGGCTTATGAAGTGGAGCCAACTGATGATTCAAATATGTTTCAGAACTTGAATGAATGAATGAATGACTAAATGAATGAATGAATGTGCCTATTCAAACTATTGTAAATTAAATTAAATTAAAAAAATAAATAAATTAAATAAATAAATAAGTAAATAAATATATATATATATTTTATTTTTTTTAATTTGATGGCTGAAATGCTTGATGCATGTTGTATGGATTCCCTTAAATTGTGAGAATCTGTATGACTAATATGTTTAAGAAGACCAAACCCTGACATTTGATGTCCCATCGTCTTGTTTTACAGTACTCACCTCCATTCTGACCACATTTCGAAACAGCAGTCTATATTCATCAATTGCAGCCAATAAGAACAGCCTGTGGGCAGCCTCTGGACAGGGCGTCACCATCGTTCAGGATGTATCTGTGTAAATTTTAACCTGTGGGACCCATCCGTCTATCCATCTGTCTCTCCTCAGCCATGTGCATACACTGGTATTTGGTTGGTTCAAACGGTTGATTGGCATGTTGCATGGCTTCCCTTAAATTATGTGCCTGATTAATGAATGACTCCTAGTTCACTACCTTTCTACTTGACATCCCATGGTCCCTTTTCACAGTCGTTCTGGTTTTCAGCTCGGTTTCACCACCATTCTTATCACACCTGTTTACTCAGGAAATGGATAAATGGCTCCCATAGGTTAGAATTTACACAGATACATCCTGAACGATAGTGACTTCCTGTCCAGAGGCTGCCCACAGCTTGTTTTTATTGGTTTCAGAAGATAAATATAGACTGCTGCTTTGAAATGTGACTAAACGACTGGATCAATACATGCGCTCCCCACCCGGCCCATTGTTTTGCGTCTTGAGTGAAATGTGTGGCATTTGTGCTTGGACAAAAGGTCACATCCGGCATATGGACTAAGAGCAACAGGCTTTCCCTCGAACATGGACACGGTGATCCGTAGAGTACCTCAACTAGAGGCCCCGTTCGTTCGTGGTGTCAAATGATTTTTCTTGACTTCTTGCAAGTCAAGGCCAAAACTAACAAGCTCTGCACCAATCAGAGCTTCCCTATTCTGTGATTGTTGGTCATAAAGACTTTGACTATTGTCGACCATTAGAAATGGTTCATTAGGAGCAAATAGCAAGAAGCAGAAATATTCTTTAAAAGGTCTTCTGGTTTTTGAAACACCCTGAACGTCTCAGCTGAAGTCCGAGAGTCTCGACCAGTGTAATTCTGGCAGTAGGCTGCCCGTCATGTTTTGGCTTTTCA
>CM067494.1:5979036-6011626 GCA_034552555.1 Semaprochilodus insignis
ATATATATATATATATATATATATATATATATATATATATATATATATATATATATATATATATATATATATATACACACACACACACAATACACACCTTCAGCCTCATGCTTTAAAGATTACGTAAATTAACACTGAATGGGAACCAACTGTGCATACATGTTGACATCTGAAATATGATGCCTTCATTCAAACACCTCCAGAGTGCTTGATCAAAAGATTATATAAGCTGTTGAGAACTTGCTGCACTTCAGCCCGAGGATGTAGCCTGACAGGTCAGGATTGAAAGAATTCCTCCAGTTCTTATTACGTGTCCACTCGTGGCCAGAGTTTGACTTTGATAAAAGGGTGTGTAGAGACCAACTCCCTCAGACTTCCTTGCGAAGTAGGACGTGAGTAAGAATACCGAGTGATGGCAGGATGATTTAGTGGAAGATGATATTAGTTTTTCGTTTGACTCATTGAAGTTAAAGGTCGCTGTTGCAGTTGTTGCGAAACTTGCTTTCACTTAAATGATGGGAATCTGTTCTTATCGCAGTTTTGGGTGTGAACATGATTTGCCAGATTTCTGAATGAAGTCAGGAGGTGTTTTTGGACATGCAGCACCGTCAGCCTGATTTTCCATGTAGAGTTTTCTACTCCTTTAGTAAATACAACACACGCTTTACAGCCGGGTGTGACTCAAGGCCTTCCTTTAGTTTGCTCCAACCTTCTGATTTGTTCTCTCCAGCTCCTATCTGTTTATTTATTGTTAACTTTTAGACTAGTGAAGGACTGAGATCTGTTTTTTGACTTGCGTTATTGGACCTGTTTCTGTTGTGACCCAGTTTTTGTACTTGAAACCAGTCTCTCAAAACTCGTCTTACTGGATCATCATGTCTGTATTGGCAGTACCCTTCCGCCCGTGTTTGTCCAATAGCAAGCGTGTGCACACACAGGAAACTGTCTCTCTTTCTTTTTGTCTTCATCCTGCCTCCTGGGGGCTGTTTCAGAGCAAAAGGCTCAGTGTGTACAGGAATGACATAGCTCTGGCATTCTCATTGCAGGAATTCCCATAAGACTGCTTCAAAAGGCTGGAATCCACCATCTTTACCTTACTTATGCCGATATCCTGTCCAGTATAATAGCACTGGCTTCTAGACTAACTGGTCTATTAGCCTCTGGTAGAATAATCAACAGAGTGACCATCTGTGTGTGTTGGGTTATAGTTAAAGTGGCATCCTGAGCTAAAAGTAGCATGTAATTTGCCATGTTATGCATCATTCTGTAGTGTAGCACTGTACAGAATTGATTAGACTCATTGATTGATTGATTGATTGATTGATTTTACAGGATACATGAATCATTAATGTCCTTTTTGTATTGAAGTGTTTGTTCACTACAGCCCTGAGCATGTCTTGCACAAATTCATTATGCAGCCAATGTAGTAAAAGCTTGGCTCCTAGTGTAGCTTCTGAGTTGGAGGCTAGTAAGTCCAGACATGCTATTTGGCTTTCAGTAATGTTAACTACCTGGCTTTGTTTCTAATAGCCCACCCTCGGGGATCCGCCCCAAAAGCAGGTTTAGTTTGTCAAAAGTTCTTCCCACCTTTCAGATACATTATCATAAGACGGTTTCATGGTCTATAAACCGGAAAATCTTGCTCTATAGACTACAGGCACTGCTGTGGGGACATGTATGCATGGTCACAACGATAGCACCGTACTTACCGAGTGCTCCTGTACATGCATGTCTATTTTGGTCTGCAACTAATCATTTTAATAATAGATCAATCCATTATTTGTTTGGTTATTTGACTTGTCAAGCCATACCTTTGCTCATCATGGTACCTCCGTTATTCAACTTTCCCTCAGTAAAACAGGCAGATGCTGCTTTTATGGGTTACAGTAGAATCCATATTGCCCCCTACACTTTCCGTGGTGTGTTGTAGTCTGTAAGAATGGCCGTGTGCATTATACGAATCTCACAAAACACAAACTAAACAATGCATCTACTACTTTCCATAACCAGTGTGGTCATTGGCGCATCGACTTCATTAACTGCTGTAGCCCGACTTTTGTTTGCGAGTCATTTAAGCCCTGCAGACACATGTTTTCCATCAGTACTTCTCAGATCATTCCCATCGCTTGCCTCTCGATTCTTCTTCCAACTATCAGGGACTCCTCCATATCCTCTGAGGACGTGTAGGTGGTGTTGGGGTCCGGCCTTTCCATTGTCTTAGCAAGAGGTTCAGTCAGGCCACACCTGATTTGGCCATAAACTGGTCTCAGGAAAAAGCCACGCAGGGCAGGGCTGTGGGAAGGAAGTTCTTTCCCAGTGAAACCTGGAAAGGTGGAAATGCCTGAGCAAATGGCCCAGACACTGGGAATGCCGCATATAGACATGTGTGAACGCATGGAAAGTGTGCAAGCCCGAATCACAGCCACTGTTCTGGAAAATTAAGTGTTGGGTTTGTATTACAGACACCACCAGCTATCTGGCATTTTGAAAGTTCAGCCTGTGTGTTTTGACGTCAGAGTGAAAAGGGAAGCTCGCATATCTGCCTCCCCACCTTGAAATGTGACACAGTTTCAGTCACAGTGCTGTGCTCCGATTTGCAGCTGTTGTTTACCTCAGTCTAAATAGCACTTTGTATTGTATCATCAGGCCGTGCTACTATCGGTTGAATTGTGTCCCTCTGCGCTGGTGACGCGACAGTACTGAATGGTGTCTGTATTGGTGTCATAATTTGGACATGTAGAATGACAGGATTGGTGTTGGTATTGGATGTTTAGATTTGGCTGTTTCAAGCAGCCAACCTGCTGTTTGATGTATTTATTGTATTCTGGAGGAGCTGTATGTTTAGAAGATGCTGGGCTACTGCTTCTGGATTTATTGCTGTCTATAAATGTGTTAAAGCGGAGACTGAGTCCCAGTTTCTATGTTTTGAGTGTTGTTGTTTTGGTATCAGCAGATACGTACATGGGGAAAACAATCAGATATCTGAATCAGCCTACAGTTACCGTACTGGTTCAGCCCTAGTCAGAAGGTACAGACAGTACAAAAAGCACCAATATATATTGGAATAATTCCACCACAGCCATTATATCAATGTGGGTTTTATTGAACCTTTCATTATTTCTAATGCTAAAATGTCAACTGCTAGATCAATATAAAGTTAGATGACGCAGTGCTGCTTTTCCAGTAGCACTGTGACCTGGAGTATTGGCTGATACCATTAGCAATCTGATATTTCATCTTTTAAAACCTACCAAGCTAAAACAAAAGCTGTTTTTAAATAAAGCATTTCACTTCTGATGGTTTAGAAGTAAGCTACAACCCTGCAGGAAGACATGCACAACAACGAGCATCACGTTACATGCATTTCAGATATGCATTTGTTACAGGATTGGATCTGATGAATTTTATCCTGCAATATCCAGTCCAACATTATCTACTGATATCAGCTCAATATAGATACCTGGTCTCGGATGGGTGACGTCTCTAAAGCACAGTTATCAGAATTATAATCTCGCATTGCTAGAATCTCTAGGGAGAGTCTGGTATCTTTTGCCACTTAATGTGGCCCGGAACCTCTTGCTGCTTCAGGGCAAGAACAATTGGAACGCTAAGCAGCCACTCGTTTTGAAACCGGAGTTAGGACAAACAGTCCCTTGGGAAACATGGAAGTGTACGATGGGCGGAGCATCTGTGGCTGAGACTGCAGTTCACTAGGCTGAACTTCATGTTGGACCAGTGCAAAACAATACACAGAAGTGCACATACATGGAAGTTCTGGGTAGCCAATCAGAATGCACCTGGCAGAATCCTGACAGTGTGGTCAGGTTAACACACTAAAGAGGGCAGACTCTTTGTCGATGTGTGGGCGGGGCCTCTGTGAGACTTATTAAAAATTGAAGCGGATTGATTACTGTTGGGTTTTATAGCGCTGTATTTCATTAAAACCCGTAATCCTTGCTCCACATACCGTATATGCTTTGAGAAGTTTTGACCTTTTTTATCTTGGTTCTTCAGATATTCTGTCACCAGCATACGTTTCTTCAGTCACGCGCCAGCCCTCACCTGCTCAGCTCCGATGGAGAACCAGCTGTTTTGTAGGGAAGAGACCGGAGAACATGGCCTGTGCTCTCAACCAAATATTTCAGGGTTGCTATAGTGCTCCTCTTCTACAATAATATTCACTGTCACGCTGCGTTCTGGTGTGCATGGAAATCAAGTGCCAGAGCCTGTGCCTAAACAAACCCATGAGCTTCATTGCCACCTTCCTGTGTTACAGTATTTCATGTTGGAAGCTTTTGAGGTTTCACTTGTGGTCTCCTGCTTGGCTGCAGTCACCATTTACCTTTCCCCTCGTCTGCTGTCCCTTGCGTTTCTTAACCTCTTCCATTACCTTGAGTCTGACTGCATATGCAGGGCTGCATTTGGCAACCCGTATTTCCCCCTTGGCCAGGGTCGCTTGCAGTGTTCAGGCCTGAAGAATAATGTTCCAAGGTCAGCACAGGAAACGCTTACTCTCTCACCATGGTAACCAAAGGCCAGTCTTGCGTCGTCATTTGGACTGCCGGACTGACCTTAGAGCAGCCTGGGTCTCTGCCACAGGCACAGGAAACTCCTGCCCTCAATCTCCCTGACATCACTGGTGAGCTAATGGTTGGGCTAAGTGCTTAGAGACCCGCAGAACTGTGGCTGGCTAGCGGTTCATTTGTGGAACGTGAATTGCTGTCGTTCAGCATCAAATTCTGTCGTTCAGCATCAAATGCTGGCATCAAATTCTCAGTGCAATTATTTTTATTTAGCATTGCACACACACTGTGCTGCTCTAAATCAGTGCATCTCAACCTGAAGGTCCACTGCCCTGCATGTTTTAGTGCCTTTCCTGCCAATTTACCTCTATAATGGGCTGCTAATGAAAACACTAAAAGGTTAATAGGCAGAAAGTCTCCAGTAACAAGGATGAGTAACACTAAATCCATTTAAACAGGCCTAATTGTGTTCTCCTTATAATGAAATGTGCAATTGGTAGTACGATATTCACAGTAAACTCAGAGAATCATATGATCATGATGATCATATTGTCCACATGTAAACTACACGTAAGCCTAGTTTATATGTACTTTATCTGCCATAATAGAAGTGGAATTGTTGTACTGCATGTAATCTGTACTAATAGTATAGTATAGAGCAGATCTTCCAAAACAGTACTTCAGTACAATACTATTTTCTACCTCTGTGTGCATGTTATAGTGGCATAAAGTTGTATTCCAAAGTGTTGTATTGTGACTAGCATGTTGGCTTGTCGCTAGTGTAATAGTTTGGGGCTAACACATGAGCTTTTGATTGAAGCATTAGATTGCGGAAACTCAATTTGCGGAAACACAGTTTCTGTGCAAATATTGTACTTTAGTGCTTTATCCTTATTAATAAATGGGAGACAGTGATAATTAACATGAGACCAGTTTTCAGCTGTATTTAAAACAAAACAAAACAAAAAAAAACCTTCCAGATGACTGCTACTAGTCCATTTACATATTTCATTCAAACCTTTATTTAAATACAGACCTTTAATTTCATTCACTAACTTCTGGACTACCTTTTTTTTTTTAATTTTTTTTTTTTATTTTTTTTCTTCTTCCCCTGACCCGTCACTCTAATTGGGAATCTGCATTGCTATTGAAGCTGCAGATGAATAGCTGTCTTGGCCTTACACTGAATGATTTAGGGATTTCACATCGTGTTCTCATGGCTCTGCCTTACCCCCTAGTTCAACCAGCTCAAACAAAGCAATCAGTCATGCCGTTCTTTAGACCCATGCAGTGGGTCAGTGCGAGATTAAAGTTAATGTTTTACATCTCCTGACATACCATCTGTGTCGGGCCTGTGCTTGAAAGCAGTGCTTTCGATGATCTCATCTCTGCCTAGCGCTTACACAACCGTACCCTGCTCACTGAACCTGCATTTAAGCTGCAGAGCACAAACATTTTTCGAATGTTTTTGCTCTGAGTAGCTGTTTTTTATAATTGAAAGCACATCCTCTTTCTCTACACACCTGGGCACCCTCGCTACGGTAACGTTCTGCTGTGCGTTCTCATTAGAAGCCTGCATGTAGCTGATGGGACATCTGCCTTCTCAGACGTTTCAAGTTCAAAGGAAGGAGCAAAGGGGTTGGGCGGGGGGCATTGGTGGGATTTTCAGAAGACTTTAGACTTTGGTGATGGTCACTGTAACTGAGCACAAACACATCTAAAGAGGAATATCTGCATGAAGGTTTGCTTCTAAGGCCCAGAGGCTCCACCCTTGGTTTGAAGCCAACAAGCTCGTGCTTATTTAGGAATTGAATCCCGGCTTGTATTGCCCACTGGAAGGTACCGGTGGCTCTTTGACTTATGGCTCAGACATGTCTGACAGATTAAGGAGCACAGGGGATTTTTATGAGAACAAATAAAAAGTGCAAACAAAGGAACCTATAGAAACACAATCTCCCTATTTGGCGCATTAGCCGAGAGAGGGTAATCGTCTCTCAGTTGCCGTGTGCGTTTCAGGCCTATTTGTCACAGAGCCGTAACTCAAAAGATTTGCAGGGACTTATGCGCAGATTTCCTGCCTACTGTGTTATTTATTTTGGCTGCGTTCGGCCAAGATGACTTCAGATGTATGAACGGTCTTCAAAGGCTTTTTTATTCATCAAGAAGGCAAGTTTAGACATTGAATTCTATAGAGGATCAGCGTTCTTTATTTGATCTCGGGACTCAAACCCCTGCTATGTAGCTGTCGTGGCGAAATGACTGCTTTGAAAGGATATTCCATCTGATTTGTGTACTTCAACGGGCAGCTTTAGCTGGTCACAAAGACCCACTGCTCTGAAAAAACACGTACTTAATGCTTTAATGGTGAAGTCTATTTGCTTGACTTGCTGTTATATGGATTGATGTTTGTGTCCATAGTTTTCCTTTTAAAAACACACTTTCTTTGTGCTTCCGGTATCATCCGGTATCCGGATGTAGCTTAAACCGTTCATAGTCCAAAATATGCATATTCAGAAATCTTTTGCTTAGGAGCAGGTTGCACAACTTGATCCTAGACACCACACGCCCCCTAAACCTGGCTCATAACAGAACCAGGTGTGACTGAGCAGGGAAGTCATTGAAGTGTCCAGGTTTAGAGATGTGTCTGACTTTTTTTTAGTAGTTTCTTTGACCCAAAGATGTAGTCATATACAACTCAGTAGTAGTTTATTTTTAACAGTTTCAATTACAATTAAATTAATAATTAAATTATGTTAACTTTTAAAAGTAATTAAATTATTTATTTTTTTTATGTCCATTGGATGTAGTAATGCTGCTTGTATGGTTATCATTTTTGAAAGCTGTGTGATGATGCAGTTTTGCCTAGAATTGTACAGCTGGCTGGTTTTATTTTGTTGTTTAGATGTCCACACTGTCCAGGGATGTTTGAGGGGCTGAGTTTGTAAGCAGCGTGTATGTGATGTCAGTGCTGACGCTGTGCAAAATGACTTGCACTTGTTTTTTATGGGTTTATTTATTTATGTGTTTGTTTTTGTTCGTGTGTTTGTTTGTGTTAGTCTGTGTGTGTGTATATGTGTGTGTGTATATGTGTGTATATATGTGTGTGTGAAATTGCCTCAGAGCGTGTCATGACGTGCCGTAACAATGTGAGATGAGAATCCCACTGATATACACCTTGATTGCTCTGCCATGTCCTTCTGAGTGATATTTATGTAAATGAGCTGAGTGACATATGATCAGATTGTTCATGTGTGGTGATAACCAATTGTATTAAAAATGCTGGACATCATTGCCTGTTTATCCTAGCTCAGTTTTGGGTTCAGAAATGACCTATAGCTCTGCACACACTTTCCCACCTCACCCTGTAATTTAGTCACCACTGCGTAAAACGGGCAGCACTGGGTGAGGGAAGCAGTTCAGCTCACTGTAACGAAAGTGCATTGATATGTAAACAGTGCACCTACTGCAGGTCTTAAAATGTATGAATAACATAATAACTCCACTCTAAAACTAGCAGATATAGGTCTTCACCATGTTTAAATTGCTTTCACTTTCAGAACCTTTATTACTTTTAGCAGTTGTGGCAAATCGACCCTGAAACCTGCGGGTGCTGCCATTCTCAGTGCAGCTACTTCCTGCGTCCCTGACACTGTCTGCCAATACAAAGGTTGAAAAATCTTGTCCTGTCAGATCGAACAGGTCATCTAATATGGATTACCAATGTGGTTTCAGAGTGAGAACATCTAGTACATGTTGTTTAGGGACTTGGGTTGAACTTTGCTTGAAACTATGCAGTGTGAAACCTAACCATCCAAAAATTACAGCAATGAACCAATTTAGTCCTGGATTTGGTCCAGGTATCTGAAGGTCGGTTTCGTTTCTGATGTCATATTCAGAGCACTTACAGGTCCGTTTGCTTGGCTGTGAGTACAAAAAGACTATTTAATGCCTTTTGAAACCTGTCAGTCAGCCTTGTCGCACAAAGAGGTGTTCAAAGAAGCCCTCTTGGAGCCTGGTTGAGAACTCTACAGGTTTCTAGAAGCTGCTATCTTTTGTCCTTCTCTCTATTCTCCCACAAAGGGTGGTTTCTGAGATTACACCAGGCTGTATACAGGAGTACTGTGTCCAGCCCAGAGAACAGGTAACCTGAGACACGGCCGGGTAGGTTTCGTCTGCCAACCCCAGGCCGCGTTCCCTTGTTTTTGCCTGCATGGTGACCACTGGCAGACCTCAGACACTCATGGTTTTATTGGTTTCTTTGTCTTTCCTTGCACAGGGATAAATGAGAGTTGGGTTAGAAGAACCAACAGGCCTGTTTTTAGCTGCGGTCTGTGTGATGATAATTTATGCTTGAGGTCTTGTTTTAATGTTCCTTTTGAGGGCAAATGCTAAATGGCTTTTGCTGGAAAAGCTCCTTCTTCTGGATTCATGCATGTTCTAAACAGTCTCTTGATCCTACATGTGTATTTGCATATGTAAAGTACTGTTTGTGGTACTTTATAATGTCTAGATGCTGCTCTTTGTAAACATTTGCCATAAGCAAGTAATTAACTGAGGCAACTTGGAAGTTCGTGTTGGACTGCGGGAACTGTCAGTATGGCTCTGCTGTAAAGTAAAATGGCGCATTCTAATATTAAAACCAAGCCTGCATTTGGAGTTGGTTGAGTTACTGAGGCTGTGGTGGGGGCAATAATTAGATTTTGAGGAGAATCTAATAAAGTTGAGAGGACATGGTACATAGAGAAGTAGAACTGCTGTCTCTATAAACCAAGGCCATAAGTACTTTTCCAGAGCTGACCAATTAAAATACACTGAATGAAAGCAGTAAAATGAGCAAGACTATTCCAGCTGCAGTTACTGCAGTATACAGTCAAACTGTTAAACTGTAGAAGCTGTAGTTGAGTAAGCTACAAGTTAGCTACAAAACCGTTGCACCAGGTAGACTCTGTAGAAGGGTGAGGAGTGAGGTTAGAGGTTCGCTTCTTAACCAGCACAGACCTGCACAATGTGGACAATCATATTGTGAGTCAGTTGCTATGTATGCTGACTGCACTATGCTTTAAAAACCGTAGTTTCATTTATGATGCAAGGCAGCTTAAGGCAGCTTAGAATTTGGAAACTCCAGTTGTCTTTTGTTATGCCTTTTATGCTATATATGTCTCGATTTGGCGTACAGTAACTACAGTACGTTGTCAGGCTTTTTGGTTTCAGTACTCCTGGTCAAATTACAGTCATCTTAAAAAAAAAAAAAAGTAGTTGCACAAATAGCTGCACCCAGAAGGAATCAACTGACAGCACTGAAACTTGGTGGGTAGGTTTGACATTGTGAGACATGCGAGTGATTAAAGTTTTAGCTGCACCGGACTGACCCAACAGCCACAGTTGGGGACTTTCACCAAGCAGTGATGCCCTCCAATAGTCGTCCTGGTAGTGCCAGCCCCATTGGCAGACGTCTGAATGCCGCAGGACCACATGCAACATTCAGACCACTACCGGAGAGGGGATGCTCTTTTCTTACTGACCAAATAACAGTCCAGGACTTCAGTTCCCAGAAAATAATTGCAATTTAAATCACGGTCGCAATACTGATCAGAAACATCGCAATTAGATACTCATCCCAAATCGTTCAGCCCTAACTGCTCCACACGCAACAAACTTAGATATCACATTTTTTTGCCCTTGAAAATGTTCTGTTTGGGTTGAATTGAACAGATTGGAGGGAAAGCATTTTCATTTTAGTATTTTGAACAAATAAACAATAATTACACTTTAAAATGTGCAGAAGTGTATATGAGGGGTGCTTATTTTCGCAGAATGGAATTTTGCATACAGCTGTACACTGACCAGCCACTTCATTACGTACCCCTCTTTTGTTTCTGCACTAACCTCCAACTTTTAAAGGTGTGCTATGCCATTCTACAGTTAGACTGTAGTCTATATAATTTGCTGCATACTTTGTCAGCCCCATTTCAATCTGTTAATCAGTGTTCAGGACCCCCCACAGACCACCACAGAGCAGGTATTATCTGGGTGATGGATCATTCTCTGCAGTGACACTGACGTTGTGCTAGTGATGTTAGTGTGTATTGTGCTGGTGTGAGTGGATCAGACACAGCAGTGCTGCTGGAGTGTTTAAGCTCTGTTTCCACTCACTGACGCTCAAACAATAAAGAACTGGGTTAGCTGAACAGATCATAAATTCATGTCAGGCGCCCATGCAACCTCAGTAGTCCCTATGTGTTGTGATATGGTGTAAGAGAATGGATGGGGATGATTAAAGAACTCGCGTTTTGCTCATTCTGTGATATCAGTATTGCGAAAGCCAATATTATGGTTATGATTAACAAGCAACATGTTGTGCAGCATATTTCAGCAGACAGTTTTTTGCTAATGTCCAATAAGAACTTTGTAATGTTTCATATTTAATGAAAACAGAACTGTTTGACTGGCTGTAGTCCTCAGAAATGAAGATTGCTTCCAGTGTACATCTCTGGATAGGAGCCCAGCTCAAGCAGCTGCCTATGATCCCCGGCTGCTGTCGGGAAGTGATAGCGGAAGCGTTCAAGATCACTGGCTTTAGTCGAGCGTCCTCGTGCCACTAAACTCCACACATCACGGTAAAGGCCCTCAGATGACACCACCGTCCCCACAACACAGTCGTCCTTAAATACGGCCTCCGTCTCCCTCCCTATCACCAGTGCCCTCACTCCTTTGAGCGAATATGTATAATTGAGATTTATGCCATAACCATATAAACCATATGGTGGCCTCCCACTGGTTAAGTGGGAACATCTTAGGCACTTTCACCAGGAGAGTGAGGTCATTGGCTCGGAATAAGTGCATGCTATAATAAAAGGATGGTGGAGATCTGAAGGGGAGGAACTCCAAAGAACTCGTTTGCACTCCTTCCAACGTAGATGAAAGCTCTCAGCTCGACATGAATATGCAGGAACGTGTTGCAAATGGGGAGTGAAATCTTGACGGTGCGTGAGATGAACCACGGAGTACAAGCAGTAAGCTCTGGTTGTTTCCAGCTCTGCTTAGCTATTTGAAGCGAATAGTGAGGAGATTGACAGTTTTTGGTCAGCCCTATATTTTAAAATGGCCCCACAAAACCGGCTCTTTCTGGAAATGACTGTCGGCATGCCTTGCTTAACCAGTCTTCTTCAGTAGGGCTTGATGGGTTTCACCACTGTGCATGGCATATGAACTTGGGCATGCAGTTTTTGCTGCATTTGTTCAGTTCCTACAACTTGGACCTTTCGCTTGCAGGTCACTTTTCTACCTTGCTTCTGTTGTTTTCTTGATAACCTTGTGTGAGAAGTAGCATTATGCAAGCTTGAAGTAATTTAAGGGAAATGCATTAGTGAAATGGCTTTTAATTAGAGGCTATTGCATGTTCATAATGAGTTCAAAGGGCAAGTAGGTCCAGATAATAGCATGTAATTGTAATTTGCCCGAGTGACTCATGGGCCACCAGCATTGGGTCCCAGTGGGGTCTGAATTGTACCAGTTTATTTTCCTGGGTTGTATGTGTGTTTGTAACGAAGCTCAGGCCACACACAAGTTTTAGTCAAGTCAAATTTATTTGTACAGCACCTTTTACAACAGATTTGTGAGGGAGAGGTAGAAATGTTTGGTCAGTCTGTGATTTAAATAGGAGGATCATTGGATGGGCCCGCAGGATGCAGTTCGAAGCCCCCTCACAGCACAGGACATGAAGCTCCATAGTAGGCAAACTGGTCAGCTATGCAGGCAGGCACTGGCACCCAGCCAAAGCAGATGAAGCAGCAGCATCCGAGCGCACAGGATGGGCAGTAGCTCCGCATTAGACCACACATGTTTTTGGGCAGTAGCTCAGCTCGGGCAAATAAAACAGATTATTAGCTTTGACAGAAGAACGGAAAACACTATATGGTGTTAACAGACATGTCGTACGTTTTTCTTGCTTTATTTTTTCTCCTAGGTTACAATTATTGTAATTTGTTTGTGTGTAGTCACTTCCAATTCGTTGTCTAATTCATTGACTGTTTTCCAATGGGCTGTTTTTGCTGCTTAGTTTCCATATCATCTCTGTCCAAAGAAAAACATGAATCTCTGTCTCTGAATTTCTACTTTAATGCATCATTTGAACACAGCAGCTGCTGTTTGCATTGTATGAAGATTTTATGAATGAACCAACAGAAATGGCCCAAACCTGCTCCGGAAAAACGTCTGGTTCCGTTGACTTACATTAAAATTAAAATAGGTTTTTGCCACTTTGGAGATGCCTGTTTTTTGGACAGCAACGGTATATGGACTTGGAACTGAATGGTGTGTTGGAAACATTTGCTGCAACTCCTATTATGACTAATTTTTGCCAAGAATGTCACCTCTAGTTATGAACTAGCAGAAAGAGGTTGTGTCTTGTATGGCATTAAGGATGTGTTCTGTAATCCTGTGCAGAACTTTTCACATTAAGTCGCTTTGCTTTGGGCTTTTATTGGAGCTGATGGCGCACATTAAAGTACCTTTTTGTTTTTGGTGCAATGAGATCTACAGGGACAAGCTGTATGACTAAGGGCTTACTGCTAGTGTGTGCCATTTTATTATTTGTCCACTGTGCGCTTTTAATGCGGTCCATGTGCTGGAAATGGAGTTTTTATTGCTGCATGCATCTAATAGAAAATGTGAGCAGCAATTTTGTACATGCTCTTTAGTCCTATTGACAGTGTTATTAATGCTAATAATGTTTTATTACTTTCAAGTGCATCGCCACTGCTAATGATTTCGTCTCCTAGCGTCTAAGTGGCCCCAGCCTAAAACTCCATGACACAATAGTGGGTGAAAGCTGCAGTAGTTTTGTCTTGGCATGTTGAAGACCCTCTGAATGCGCTGGATGACCTGACTGGACTGTTAATGGGGATTCTAGGGCAAGGCTCTTTTGTTCTCTTGTGGTCTCTCATTGGCTCCTTTTGCAGGGGATGTGGTGATCTCACAGAGGAGGAATGCCCTCCACTAGGTAAAAGCCCACATGCTCCGGTCACAGATGGCTGCCGGTGATGTCATCAGTCGTTGCCCCAACGTTATGAGAACAGAGGGGTGCAGCCATGACCTTACCGTGGGAGAGTTGCTGCCAAACTCAGAAGCCAGGAGACCCAGGGAGTTCTTATTCGTTCACACATAGACACTCCTGGCCTTTTCCAGCCATTAGTTGTGGTGCTGATTCTCCTGCTCCCTGTAGAAAACATTATGGGCTGTTTTATATAAGCAGAAATGCGGAGTTCATATGTATTGTTGCTAAGTCGTGACATAAAGGGAGTACGTATCCAATAATCACCCGAAGAGATGCGTACATGAGTCGAAGGAAAACAAACCTGAGTGATGTAATGTGTGAACTTTGCTCAGCCAAGTAGGTGATTTTTCTCGTCTTCTCTCCAGAAAGATCTTGTTTCATGCTTGTTTCTTTCACACATCAGCACATTTAAGATTAGAGACAGGGTGGTTTCATAATGCCCTCTCGGAGGATTTGGTGCGGGAGAGCCATGTTTTAGTAATTATTGGTGTGTGTGTATGTATGTGTATGTGTGTAGTTTCTTGTTCGACTGTGTTCAGTTACAGTTTAATAGGTCAGCTCAGCGGATAAACTTGGCTAACTGTTCCAGCAGCATCACCCCAATTGACTTGTGAGTTGGCGAGTGTGACATTCGCCAGAAATACACAAAATAATCACCTCATGCATCTACAGCTTGTGAGACCGCAGCTGTTGGGCCATGACATCAGCGGTGAAGTAATGTGTGAAGCCGCAGGAAACGAGCAGTATTAACGCGGATCGATAATGCCCTGTTTCTAACTCGAATGAAGGCGCTGAAGTCATGGCAGACATATTACGGGGGGTTGCACAGGTGTCTCGTGAAAAATGAAGTGACATGCACGCCCCAGGCAGCGCAGTGTGGACAATGAAGTGTATTCAGTTTCTCCCTGTTGTTAGAATTCATTGCTTGACAAAAGAGGCACCCCTCCTTATTAAGACCTGAGTGTTCAGTGCCCCTATCCACATAAGCAAGTCTTTTGGAGATGGCTGAAGTGATGGGCCAGTGCATTGCAGAAATCCCTTCCCCCTCCTCACCTGCGTAACTCTAATAGGATGCACCCAGATGCCTTTGGTCATTGGCAACAGAGTGCATGAGTGGTATGGAGTCTGAGCGAAGTGGTGGGATTTTGCTTTGGCGTAGCTTAATGAACGTGCCGTCGGATGCATTTGCACTGCCTGTTAAATTGTTCTGTTGTCTGTATAGAAGGTATTGACTTTGTCAGTGTGAAAAGTACACACAGAGGCAGTTTTACACACCCATTTACACCCTATGATTTGGGCCTAGAATGAAACGAGCTGCTTTTCCTTGTGGGCTCATGAATAATTTGATGAGCTCTGCTCTGATTGGCTGGTTTACAGTGCGACACCATGATGATCACACAGAAGCAACATGTCAAAATGGACACAGATGGGAAAATATAATGAATCTCTGTGCAAAAATCTTGGTCCCCATACGGTTTAGTTAGCTATGCATACGGAATATCGTCTTTGGTTGTCCTAGCTCAACATAACCCAACCGAACTTTGCATTAAAGTTGTCCAGTATCCTGTTAAAGATGCAGGAGCTGTAGCTGGCTTCCTGTACACCAGCTTGTTTTCCGTATCCCACAGTAAATGGTGCCACGGTTCCATTCTGGCACCTGTACAAGCTTTAGCACTTGAGGTGGAATGAACAAAGCATTGCTTGCTTGCGTGGTGGAAAAAAAAAAAAAAGTCTTCCTTTAATTGTTAGCTGCATTAGCCTCGTAGCTGCCTGAGACGGCTGTAGTGATAAGGGCTAAGAGGATAATTCTACATTGAACTTTTGCCTGATGTGTCACTTTATCCCAGTCTTGATCTCTTGTTTTCCGCATGGCCACTGCAACTGCACCAGATATTCAGCACTCTTCATGACTTAGTTCAGGTCTGTTGGGCCAAAAATGTGGACTGACCGGTGGACCCTGAAGATTGATTTGAGAACCACCGCTTAAAGGGTCTTGAAATGCCTCAAGATACTTGTTCTAGACTGCAGCCAAGTACCTGAGCGTGGACAGGATTGAGGCGGGTGGCGTGACCCCTTCCTGCGTTCATGGGGTGGAGCCCACGCTGTTCCTTTTCCCCAGCTGTTCTGGTTGGCCACAGTGTCTGTAGCAACCCACCTCCGTGGCTTGAATCTTTTGTCCTGCCAGCATTGCATGGACCACATGACTGCCGCATTACCGGCACTGTTCATAAGTCCTGAAATCTCTTTTGTTCTGGCCTTAAATGAAGACAAGGAATCTCAACCCTGATTAAACTAGAAGAGCGGGCATAAACAAGCTAGCGGATTACTGAGTTATCCAGACAAAGACTTGAGTGTGGCTTTTCATGTGTCAAGTCGGAATGAAACCTTATTTTGACTGCTCTCCACTGTCTTGTGAATTGGTTGTGACTTGTGGTGTGATGCTTCATAGACTTATGGAGGCAGTGTCAGTCTAAGAAATGAGAGCTGACACACTCACTCACAAACATATGAATTCAGCCATGCTATTTTTTCCCCTCTCCTTTGTTTTACACTTGGCAGAGGCCTTCATTGCATCCTGTTTACAACTTCCAGGTGCATCCAGGACGACACTGACCAAAAACTGACAGCTGATTTGGTGTTTTTGCAATGTTTTTTGCACTAAAATATCAGTTATCAGTTTTATAAAGTCTTATCCTTATATTTGGTAAGTATGTGTGTACGTATATGTATGCGTATGTGTGTTTGTGTGTGCTTGTATGCATGTGTGTGTGTGTTTGAACCCACCCTTCAGTGCTCGTCAGTGCCAGCACTCCGCTCTTTGGCTTCATGGTGTCATGGTGAAGCGCTGGAATGGCAGCGTGGGAGTTTCTGGATTGTTGTATCAGTTCCTCCAGCCCATGCTTTCACAGCATTCGCTCTCTTAAACTTCTTGGAACCGGCCTGACGCGAGTCTCCCTCTCTGCTCCGGAGATGTAAAGGAAAAGTGTGGCACACATGGCCTGAATACTTCTTCTGAGGTGCCGTCCAGGCTTGTAAATCAGACCCTTTTATAACCTTGGTTTTTTAGTGAAAATGAAAAGCGCTCGGCAGAATGTTGGACTGCGCTTTATGGCCTGTGTCATGTACTCTTTTGAGGTCTCTTAAAGTATTGGAAACCTCAGAAGATTTAAGCTAGTGGGTTTTGTAGCTGTATTGGCCAGGTATTGATACTTTGGAGGAAAGGGGGTAACATGCGGACTGTGGATCACTTCAATATTAAATCACTTTAAACTTTCAACATCATGTTCTCCTCCATTATTTACGGCCGAGCATGAAGGTTTTACAGGCCAGCGTAGTTTTGCCTTGTCATAACCCATAGGACGGCAGGAAAATCATTAACTGTGGGTTATTTTATTTGTGAGGGAAGGTGTTTAGTCATCTGGTGGAGAACATACTCCCTCGCCTTGGGCTTCTGTTTTTTACACTAACCTTTTACTCTGGTAAGATGGCAGAAATGGCCTTGGGCAGGGGTTTGGTGTAGGTGTTGTGTGAGCTCAGTGGAAAGTGCTGCTGGTGAGTTACTGGTACAGTACAGTTAGCAGAGAGTTTAAAACAAGTGCACACATTCCGACTTTCCCAGGTCTTCACATTTGCTCCAGAAAGCATGAGACGTCTTAATTCCTAAAAGGTTTTGAGGGATAATTGCATTGCAAATTCTAATTCTTCACGTTGTTGTTCCTGGCGATCCAAGCTGTAGTTTCAGCTGGGTTCCTGCTGTGTAGTCAAAGCTGTTTTTTTGGCCTTGGGAACGGCTTTCAAAGTCCCAAGTAGCTGGTTGGCGATAAGAGTTTCATTGTCTGGAAACCGGTCCTTCCCCGTACGCCTCGAGTATCATTGTTGTGTGGTTTGCTTTGTCACTATGGCAACAACAAAACAAATACACTTGAAATTCCCCTCTAATCGTTTATCTTCCTTTAAATATGGAAGATGATGTGTTTGAAAAGCATGACAGTGTTCATTTCATTTTGCTCTTCAGGAGCCAGATGATGTGGTATTTCAAGTTGTGTGCTTTGTTTTTTTTCCCCCCCTCTATTTTTTTATTTATTTATTTTTTTGTACTTTTTTAATCTCTTCAGGGTTTAACAGTTTCAGTGATACCAGACTTGGTTCACACAACTGAAACTATCCTCATCTGATACTCACAAATATGTTTTGGGGTTTTAAGGTGTTTCATTTTGTTTCAAGTTTCTGTTTCATTAGTCTGAGGCAACTACTGGATGTTGGCGTGGAGCTTCTGCTGCAGATGCTGACCTCAGCATACGGTCACCTCACTGAAATTGATCTCTGAATGGATTTCACCTGAACCCTGTTTCAAACCAGCTCTGTCTGTATGTCTATGTCTGTAGGCATGTCCGCCAGTCTGTATGTATGCGTTTATGCGTCTGTATGAATGTGTATGAATGTCTGCAAGTCTGTATGTCTCTGTCTGTATGCATGTATGTCTATGTCTGTAGGCATGTCCGCCAGTCTGTATGTGTGTCTGTATGCCTGTGTGTGTCTGTATGAATGTCCGCAAGTCTGTATGTCTGTCTGTATGCATGTATGTCTAGGTGTGTATGTCCGTAAGTCTGTATGTATGTCTGTAGGTCTTTGTCGGTCTGTAATTTTTAGATGTACTGATCGACATTAGTGTTCTGCGTTAGTAGAAATCTGAAATTCTGCAATGAAAGCCGATTAACGTATGTAGATCAAAGACTGATTGAATGTAGTGTGTGTAATTTTTGGGCAAGGTGTAAAAATGCCTCTCGTCAGTCTCGGTTGTCGCTTTATTCAGGGAATAAGGTTTACGTTTGAGCGGTATTCTCCCTGTGACTGTCACAGTGAATCTTTGGTTCCGCCCAAAGGAAATGTCTCACTGAATCCCCCCTCTTTTCCCACACAGAAGGGCAGTCAAGGGAGGAAACACTTATGTGGAAGGAAGATAAATGATGAACAATCTGTCCATCATTACCAGCTCTTCTAAAGGCAATCTCCGTAGTAGATGTCCTCCTTGACCTTCAAATTAAACACATTTCCAAACTTTTCCCAGTCTTTGTAGTTGACTCTGTGAGAAGTTAAAGACCTGCTTGGGTTATCACAACTCCCACGCACGCTTGGTGGATCTGTGGAAATGACTGTTCAGTTTCTCCTGTCCTCCTTTGTCTTTGAGCATTTTAAAAATAGCTTCTCTTTATCTTTGGAGCTTGTAGATGTTAATTTTACACCATCTTAACTTGGTGCTGCATTGCATCAGATGTTGGTTAGTGGGACCCCTTGTTGTATACCTCATTGTTGAAACCCACTTTTTTGTAAGATCACATGACCTGTTGATTTCATATTCCAAACAATCACTGGGAGTTTAGCATCATGCTTCATCCCTTAACTGACCAAGAGCATTTCCTTGGAAAGCACCTTGGAAAGCAGCACCTATGATAACCTGCCATATAGTGATCTAACCAGGAGCAGCACCTTCAACATGACTGGCAGGAGGTTATGAAACAGCATCATGGCAGGAGCACAACTTGGACTGATTTGACTTGATGCTACAGTGACTCACTGTCGCCTCTTGAGGTACTAAGAGGTATTACAGACTGGATGGACCAGGGCTAGCCGGTTAGCATGCTGACTTCAGTAGATTTTCTGCAACATGATTCATAGACGTCTTTGACGTACCGTCAACAATCCTGCCTTCAAATTCTCTTTAAAAAAAAATAGTCAACAATTCTGTTATTTTTGGGATGCTAATTTGGGAAGCTAATTTTGGGATGTTTCCAAATCCTGCATATTGCTTCTTTGAGTTCATGATTCTGTCCTACTCCACATCTGATCCTCATTTGTAATGGGCAGACTACAGCTGATCAGATTGCAGTTTTCAGTGGACTAAGGCGATGTTGACACATGCCTGTTCCCATGGAGAAATCAATAACATCACGGGTACATGGACAACAAGCTCTCGAGAGTATCGAAACCCTTACACGCCCACCACACCTTTCTTAACCCATGCTGTTTCTTGGAAACTATCTCGAGCATCTTTTGAGGAATACTTCAAACTTCCTGTCCACCTGACTTTCATTTCTTTCCAAATCTCAGTCATGCGTGTGTAGAGTAAATTCCATAGCGGATGCTTCAGGCACCCAACCCTGTCAGTTTACTACAGAGCAAACCGTCATGGACAGTTCCAGTTGAATTTCACCTCAGAAGCCTTTGACCTGAAGCTTCATCTGCTTGTCTTTATGTAGCATGAGAGTCAATCAGTTTCATCAGGCTCCATGGCTCGGTTTCCTGCCTGCAAGACTAAACAAAAAGCTCATAGGTTGTTTATGTTTAATAAGGCAGAGTATCTCCATGTTTGGACATAATTTTGGACGCCCTCTCCATCACTGTTTTAAGACATCTGTAGAGTGTAATCTTTCTTTGGATTGGCATCATTGCTTAGAAATGTATCTCCTTGAGGCTGGGAGTCTCAGTGCTGAAGGCTGCAACTTCTTTTGTTAATGGTCTTTCTCATCGCATCTTATGGCAAGTTCACAGCAAGGGGTGTAGAAACGTGTGTATCGTTTTGGAGTATTATGAGAATGTTGTAGTGATAATGTTATGGGAACGCTTTAGATCAAAATAAAAATATCATGCTGTGTTTAAATGTAAATCTGTCCAAAAGTTGGAGGCCATACCTCATTTATTTACACTCAGAATGGCCATTTAAATAAACAAGTTATTAATCCGTCAGGAGGAAATTCGAGGTAAATGAAATAGAAGTAAACACTTGCGTAAAGAAGGGAAAAGGCCAACAAAACAAGTGCACAAACAGGAATGTGACTCCTAACAAATGTGCAAGACCTAGTAGACCCTAAAACCTGCTTCCATCTTTGAGAAAGGGGAGGAAAATCAAGCTTCACACATGCTTTGTTTCTTTCCACACATCCATTAAAATAAGTTTTTTTAATAATAAAAAAAATATATACAACAGAAAAAACCCCACATACTGCTGGTGGTCCAAACGTCAACGTCGTTGAAGGAGTTTGGGATTACTTGGATTACAGAAAAAGTTCTTTAAAAACAAATTAAAATAAAACAAAATAAATTAATAAATAAGAAGCTGTAATTAAAAGCAAAACTTGGACACACGATATACTGAAAAAAAATAAATAAATAAAAAAAATAAATAAATAAATGAAAACCCAGGCTGTACTGGATGCTCTGTTCCTGCCTTCCATCTGTGGCCTTCCTCATTGGTGCTCCTGGAATAGGGAACCGCCATGACTACAGCCTCATTATTCTCCCAGTTTTGTGTAGATGGCCCCTGTTGTGTTATTTACTGGCAATGTGAATAAAGCGGCTGCTCCTTTCCACTCTAGTAAGCTCCACCCTCCCCCCTTCCAATACACAAACAGCCTGCTCGCGCATCTATTGACTAAACTACAAATAAAACACAATTGCTAAGTTATTCCCATCCCTCAGAGGCCCTCGGGCTGAACTGTGTTTGGGGTTACATTCAGCCACTTTATTTCTAAGGGCTGTTATCCCAGAAGGTGCCTTAATTTAAACAACCGTACTGACAGACTTCTTCAGATCTGCTGCTTGGATC
Organism: Semaprochilodus insignis; assembly: GCA_034552555.1. Classification (NCBI taxonomy): domain Eukaryota; kingdom Metazoa; phylum Chordata; class Actinopteri; order Characiformes; family Prochilodontidae; genus Semaprochilodus; species Semaprochilodus insignis. The sequence goes on from CM067494.1 coordinate 6,000,218, forward strand.
AGCCTGGATTGGAATGTTGAACCTTACGCAGAGGACTCGACTTAAGTGCCACTTAAATAACTTCTCACTTGTGCTTTTCTCCAGCTTCGTTCCCCCTGAGAGTCGAGTGAGCTCAAAACTGTGTAACAAGCACTTCTCTCGCACAGCCAACCCAACATTTAATGACTGTGTGTCAGCCTTTTTGTACACACTTCCTAAAATAAAGTGTCCTGGTTGCCAGAGTTCAAGTCGCTGTCATCTTTGACCCAGCCAGAGTTAGCAAAACCTGAACAATGGATGGTGGTGGCCTCAATTGTAGTGAGATTCCCTCTCACGCCAGGGCTATCCTGGAACTGAGGAGCTCCTGATGGAGATTCCATTAAGCTACCCCCCCAGGGGAGGAAGAAGGGGGGCAACGATGTAGAGTCCAGCACTAATGAATTATGCTTGGCTATGGCCAGAGCTCCAGAGGCACGCTCAGCCCCTGTCTGGCACTGCACAGCCCTCTAAAGTCCTGCCAGAACATTCCAGCCTGGCCTGTCACACCAGTGGAAGTGTCGGGCAGCTCGGTCTCATGGCTGTGTGGACATGATGCAGCGTGTAAATCAGATGTGTTTTGTGCCCCTGGAGCGGTCACACGGGACAGCCTGTTGTGTTTGTGATTTTCTTTAGGGTTATAGCTAACAGTCATTTCAGTAAGTGGGTAACGACTTGTTCAGTCAGTCAGGTAAAGAACCCATAATGACCCGGGCTGTTGTCCTTTTCACTTAGCCCAGGTTCAGCACCACTGTTTGTTCCATCAGACACTTTCTCCTTTTATGGTACAGCAAAACCACGAAAGCCGTTTTGGCCCTGAATTTCACAGCAGTTGATAGTTGGGTGATGACCTATTGATTTAATTGACTGGCCACCAGGTCTCGAGAACTACAAAGTCCAGGGCTTGAAACTGGATTCCAGACCTGGATTTGAAGACCTGTAAGAGCTTTGTGGAATACATTTGGGCACATTATATCAACACTTTGCTGTTGTTGTCGTCGTTGTCGTTGTCGTCGTCAAAATGGTCTATGAGTGTGTAGTACATCCATGATCATATAGTGTGTGGTGGTTGAGAAACCATGGATGTGTTTAGACAGGCAGTCAAACCTCTGCTTGTGTGAGGACAATTCCTTTCCATCCTCCATCTTTTACAGATCGTCTGTATATACCAGTTTCATAAAGTTTGCATTGGACTAATTGCTGTTATTTCTTATTCTAGTCTAAATAGACTTGTATAATAAATCATTATATAATATTTATTATATGTATCGTATTACTAGAGTAACAGACTCTAATAGCTCTAGATTATAATATTTCAGCCTATACTGTAGAGGTTGGCAATGTGGTGATATTTGATTGTTATTGTGTTGCATTACATCACAGTGCTCTTTACTGAGCATGTCGTGGTTATTACCATATATGCATATATCAGCTTTTAAAGAGCACTGGCCAGCCTCATGTCATGTTCATTTCGAGGAGTGTGGGTAGTCCTGCTTAATTGGTAAATGATATTGAATAATATTAAATTAACTTATCAAACCTCAAGAAAACGAAATATTGTGATTGTGTATTGTGGAATAGTTTATATTGTCTATTGATATTATGCTGTACTTTTGCTACACCACCCATCTCTTCTACACTGCATATCTTATTATTGAGTTAAATAACAACAATTAAAGTTTTTTGGTTTTTTTTTTTTCTTTTTCAAAATGCTGTTTATTAGCATACTCACATTCACCAACTGAACAAGTGCGCGGCCATGCTAATTTCAACACTTCCAAACAGAGAAAATAAGATAATCTCATTTGAATGCTCCAGGCTCTTTGAGTAGGCTTTCCCTCATGTGTGCATGCAGTCTTCCTGAGTATGGACAGTGTAGTTCCTGCTGGCCGCTGTGGACTGCTGAAAAGAAACTGCTACCGTCTTCACCTCAGTCCACGAAACTGTACACAGTGCCTCTCCTCTACTATGGACTAAAGTTCAGCTCCACTCCTTGTTGTTTAGCACCCGCTAAGGGGATGTTTGCGAGAGATGGCTAATAGTGCTAAACAAAGGAGGATTGATGGACTCTCACTCTCCTATGCAGTGTTGTTAGCGAACCAGAGCAGCGGACTGGGCGGAGCTTTAACTGCAAGGAGTGACTGCTTTAACTGCAGTGGAGTTTTTCGCAAAGGCCGAGAGAAGAGGCCCGGGCCATTATTCAGTAGAGAAGAATGGCCAAGATGTCCACGGATAAAGCGTTTAGACCATGCTGTTGCACCTCTGTTGTTCTGGAAATGCTCGTCTTGACAGCGACGTGTCTAGAATGTTAAGAATTGTTCACAGCTGTTCCTTCTCCACGAATACTCCTCTCGAGGAGGAACTTATTCAAGTGCAATAAACCCTTTCCTAGAAATATGATTACTCCTAAATGGCCGTTTCCTTTGTTTTCTAAAAACATGTGGTTTCCAATGACTACTAACTGTCACTGAAGCATGTGACCCCCCGACCAGATATTTTGAGTGCGTGGCTGGTCGTTTATTTTTAGAGTGATTTGGATAGACTAATCGATTTGGCCTTCACCTCCACTTAGCTTGTCTTGGTCCTAGTGAATCATGTTCAGTGTTTCACTACACTGACCGGTACAGAATAGTCTAATGCTGTGTGCTGATGTACTTTGGCTCTTGGGAGAGGTCACATTAACCGCTCATGTCCAGATAAAGTATTGATAATTGGTATTGGAAATTTCAAACTTAGTTCCTATCAGAAAGATAAGAGCACTTGGCTTTTTGCTGACCGTTTGAAATTTTCTTTTTCAGTAATTAGTTCTCAGTTTTACTGTATAATTCCAAGTATCCTTCTGTGCTCTTATGGTAGTCTGCTTCGTTCTGCTTTGTCCAGACAGTAAAGCCATCGTGGATGGTAACCTGAAGCTGATCCTGGGTATGGTATGGACACTCATCCTGCACTACTCTATCTCCATGCCTGTGTGGGAGGATGAAGATGATGAGGAGGCCAAAAAGGCGACCCCCAAGCAGAGGCTGCTGGGCTGGATCCAGAACAAAGTTCCTGACCTGCCCATCAATAACTTTAGCGAGGACTGGAAAGATGGCAGAGCGCTGGGAGCCCTGGTGGACAGCTGTGCTCCAGGTCAGTGTGTGTTGGGTGTTTTTCTGCTGTTGCTTGTACGAAGAAAGTTTGTTGTGACCGTGTATTCAAATTATTGTTAGAGATGTATATATCAACTTCTGTTTTTGATATTTCATGAAGAGTGGACTGTTTTATTTGTCTGTTCATCATGAAATTGATTGTGCAATCTCAAGTCCAGCTGTTGTTTTGTTTTGTTTTGTATATATTTATATATAGTTCAGCATATTGATATTTCTATGGCAGTGATGATATATTAGTGAGACCTAAAATGTGAGAGATAATATGAATCAGTTTTTGGTGAAAATTTGAGTGGTGATAACTGTGTGCGCGTGTGTCTTAGGTTTGTGTCCCGACTGGGAGACATGGAACACAGAAAAACCGGTGGAAAATGCTACAGAAGCTATGCAGCTGGCTGATGACTGGCTTGGAATCCCTCAGGTGAGAAGCACAGGTTTAAACTTTATAATGTACCTGCACAAAATATGGGTAAGCCTTGCTGTGTAACAGAAATGCATTGGTTATTTGGTGATGTGACATTAAGTGCGTTTACATTCACTTAACAATTCGGTCATAATTGGATTTATCTGATTATTCCAGTGGTCATGTAAATAGTGAACCATGTGGGTTTTTTTATTATTATTATTTTTTTAAGACTTTATTAAGGCCTATAAATCAGATTATAGAATGATAGAGAGTTGGATTGTAGCTCAGTAATCAGATTTCTCCACGCATATGAGCTCTGATTACTCTGATTTTCTTTCAGATTTCTCAGTCTGCACATGTACAAAAACAGACCATGGTACCGGAATGAGCAATAAGCCTTTAACACGGCGATTGCAAGATGGCAATAAAATACTTCTAAATAAACCAAGTACACGTTTGACGAAATTAAGGATTTAAATATTCCTCATCTTCTTGATGATTTATGGTAATCTTTTCAGGTAAAAAGCTTCGGCATGAGATTTGAATGTATTGTTTACATCACTTTACACTGGTTGTAAAGTAGAAATGTAGACCCTGAGGTTTCCCTTTATTAGATTACCCAAGTACATGTAAACTCATGGATCAGATTACTTCCAAAATCTGATTCTCTGCAGTTATTGGATTATTAAGTGCATGTCCACTCATTCTTAAATATCAGCCTGTGTTATTCTTATACAAATATTTACTTTTGTAGGATTACATTGACTTGATTAATTAAAACACACTTAGAAACGCTTATTTTGAAATGCGGTCAGAGTGCTCTGAGAACAGGAACATAGTACTTGGTTAGGGAATTCAGTTGTGTATTTCAGTATTTGCATTTTCAATGTCAGTATTGCAAAGACCAAAATTCAAATCATCATCAAACGTAATCAAACATTTTTATTTTCATTAAATAAAGATGACTTAATGTAAGATTTTTTTATGCTGTTGTGGAAAGGTTTAGACCTAATTTACATACTATAAGAAGTCCTTACTCAGTTAAATATGTCTTTGTGAACGTTGTCCTGGTAGGGTGGGACCTTGTCTATGTACAAAATGACAAGTTAATGTGTTTTTCATTTGTGTTTAGTGAACAGTGTTTGCACACGATGTTCAATTTAGACCGAGCGTTTTATTTGCCTAAGAGGAGGCGGTCAAATTAAATTACTCTATGCCCACACCAAAATCACACCTTGGCAAACAGGAAGGTGTGCAGGACAAAGTAACTATGGATACACCCCTTTACTTGGAGTCAGTACTTAACATGAGGGTGCGTGCATGCATGTGTGCATGTGTGCGTGTGCGTTTCTTAATATTTAGTTGTTGCCCCTCATCCGTGCTGTTTATCAGGAGAACTTGTATAAAAGTTTGTACTGAACAGATGTTTATCTTCATTCTAAGTGTGATTCAGTTTCATGAGTGTAATTCAGTTTCATGTTACGTTAGAAATCGTTAGATTTATTGTGAATTGTATGCCCCTTTGTGTGTCTCCAGGTGATTACTCCTGAAGAGATCATTGACCCTAAAGTGGACGAGCAGTCTGTCATGACATACCTGTCGCAGTTCCCCAAGGCCAAACTCAAGCCAGGAGCCCCCCTCAAACCCAAGCTCAACCCTAAAAAGGCCCGTGCATATGGTCCAGGTAGGACAGTCTATTGTTAGAAATTCAGGTCTTCAAGAAGAATCAGGAGCCAGGATACTGGAGATGAGGTTCAGCGTTGTGTTGAGTTTATTCACACATACAGAGATGCATGGATACAGCTCGGTCGATCAGCAGTCTTATTCACGTGCATGCAGAGTCATGCACGGGCACCAGGCTTAGGTTGTCAGTCCTGTCCAGTCTGGTCCAGTCTGGCTCAGTCTAGTCTTACTCTTACTCAGTCTGACATGGTTTTTAAGAGGTGAGGGTCAGGGAGGAAGAAAAAGGAGGGGTAAGAGGGGTAACGAAGATAAGGAAGATCAAGGTTTGAAGAAGGGGGTTGTTGGGGGTGATTATCACCTTAAGGTGGGAGACAGTGGGTCATTTCCATATAAACTGCATGGCCGCTCCATAGGTGGGGAGACAATTTACATTTTCTGTAACAAAAGAGACCATCGCGCTTTCCCCACAACAGCAGGCCATTTTCTAGAGCCTAGTTGACAACATATGAGAATAGCAGAACTGGAGAGGATTACATTAGAAAGGAAAATAACATATGTTGAGGCTATTTTCTTTCACTATAGACCCCCCCCCGAATCATCAGAGTATTGTGTATATCGACCTGATGCATACAGAGTTGTCTATTTTGGGACATGCACTTTTTTTTTCTTTTATCTTTTATCTTCTTAGTGGTTTTAACTGGCAGCCTGACGATATTGTCTTTAAGCAGGCTTCATTTGTTTTGTGAATAATTCACACGAGGCCGATTTGGCACAAAGTCTTTATTTTTGTATGTGTGCTTGAGATTTTGGAAACTGTGCTTAAGACTTTTAGAAACAGTGCCTTATTTATGCAGTGTGTTTGGATGACAAGAAATTAGTTTGACCGATATCTTGCACGTCAAATTTGACTTTCACACAGCAAAACAGGGTCGTTTCATTCGCCATCTGTCTGTCATGGGCGACGTGAAGGCCAATCACAGTCTTCTCCAGCAATGCCATGCCGGCAACTAAGATGACTGAGGAACCTGAGTTAAATGTGGAAGAGCTCAAAGTTTCAGCTTTGTTCCCAAGTGACAGATATCTTGTGTGTAGACGCTCAGCCTGTTTGTTTTGTGCTTTGCTTCTCGGGGAGCTGCATCTCCAACAGCAGATCAAACTCGGCTGAGACCTGAGCTGTGTGTGAAAGCACTGTGCTTCCTCAGTGAGGCAGAGAAGCTCACAGTTCTTCTTCTTTCAGTTTTCCAAAGTGGAAAGCATCCTTCAGAATGTCGTAGAGTAACGTTTTGATGGATTTTAGTTGCGGTCACTTTTGGTGTGTGGCTCTTATTCCTAAGCAGTTTTTATAATGAAGGTTAATGTTCATTCCTTTCATTGGAGAAGCTCATAAACGTTATTAAGAGCACTGTTAAAACCTGGGCAATGCAGTGCTAGCAGTGCTGTTCTTCGTACAGCATAAACATTTTAACTATACCCACAAACGGGTCTATAAGAGTGTTTTAAAGGCCTCTGTGGAATTATTTATGTAGGATTTTCATTTACCTTTAGTATGCATCTCGAGAGGTTGTTCATCCATCCAGTATAAAGGGATTTCTGTTGAAACAGCAGAGGAGATTGATTCTGACCACTGTGGAGCTTCTTAATGGGTTTCCCTCCATGTTGTACTTGGACCCGTCAGCTTCTCCACTGTAAAATATTGCAGTGTAAATATGGCGAGGCTCTGTAGGACTTCGAACATGGATGATAGACGGTCTGCAAACGTACCTCGTACCTGTTGTAAATTTTTTGTCAGGCTTGCAAAACCCGGGAGCTAATGAGTTTAGAAGTCGTCGCCCGTTTTGGCAGCTTGATTCACAGAGCAGCCGTGCCATAATGACCCCTCTTTAATTTTGCCATGGCAGAATGACTAGCTTCCCTGAACCCTGAGAAGTGGTCAGCACTGGAAAGGGCTTGAATGTTTTTGAACAGCCTGGGAGCCGTCTCTGCGGAGCAGTAATTCAGTCTAATTTGCAGCAGTAAATGGACGTTATTCACTTTAATGTTGCTTCGTTATGCCATCTTTTTTTGAAAGGACAGCAATTTTAGAGGATCGTTAAAAATATGTTGAAGACAGACTTTGTAAATTATGTCAAGCTTCTAGACGGAGGTTTTCAGTAGTGCTCTCCAACGGTCTTCATCCCGGTCAAACAATAACATGCAGTAACACGCATGTTATCGGCTCAGTATAAAAATTCGTTTTATACTTTGTGCTGAAATCATAAGAGGCTCAAACTCCTGGATTCTTCGCCTCTGTGCTGACTGCTTTTGTTTTTGTCTTTGGCCAAGCTTACTACAAAACACTATTAATTATCGCTGGTGAGAGAGCCATGTTTGACATGCTGATGTAAAGGGTAAATGAAGACGAAAGTTGCCCTGTTGCATTAGCCTGTGGGCATGTCATAACAGCATGTGTGTGGTTTTCCACTCCTGTGCAAATGAGGTCAAATCTGTGGAGAAACCATATGCATTTAGCTTGAGTTATGGGCAACTTGGCTTAAGATCAAAATAATTAATTGCTAATTTAGGAGTCACATGTGTGGTTAAATCACATGCTTTAACTACGCAGGTTTTTATATCCATGTCTGAATTATGTTGGACCTTTCTCATTACGGTCCCACGTATGCCACACTGTAAATTCATACCCATATTACTGTTTAATACAGGAGGTATTTTATGACCATTGTGATGGGATACAAATGGCTTGTTCAGTCTTTACTACAACAACCTTTTATGTGTTTCCTCATAAGAAACCAACCGTGTGACTTTAATAAGGGAGGACAATGAAAAGACCCTGACTAATACAATTCAGGGAAATCCTTGCTCATTACATAGAACAATGTCTTTGTTCCCTGTGTAGTTCTTAAAGTTTAATTACTATGTAATTGCACTAGATGCTGATCTGATCTGCTTCAACCTTGTAGCTCAACCAAGAATGGGCAATATGATCGGCATTATCAGTATTGTGATGACTGATGACACGCTACCTCTCAATATACTTTTCTGAGCATGTATTGGATATACAGGGGTTGGACAATGAAACTGAAACACCTGTCATTTTAGTGTGGGAGGTTTCATGGCTAAATTGGACCAGCCTGGTGGCCAATCTTCATTAATTGCACATTGCACCAGTAAGAGCAGAGTGTGAAGGTTCAATTAGCAGGTAAGAGCACAGTGTTGCTCAAAATATTGCAATGCACACAACATTATGGGTGACATACCAGAGTTCAAAAGAGGACAAATTGTTGGTGCACGTCTTGCTGGTGCATCTGTGACCAAGACAGCAAGTCTTTGTGATGTATCAAGAGCCACGGTATCCAGGGTAATGTCAGCATACCACCAAGAAGGACGTTTTCCTCCACCAGCATCACGTAGTGACCTGGCCACTATCCTGCAAGAAGAATGGCTTAAAATCCCTCTGACCACTGTGCAGGACTTGTATATGTCATTCCCAAGACGAACTGACGCTGTATTGGCCGCAAAAGGAGGAGGAGGCCCTACACCATACTAATAAATGACTGTGGTCTAAAACCAGGTGTTTCAGTTTCATTGTCCAACCCCTGTAGGTAGGCTAGTACATACAGAATGCAATGAGAGCCTAATTAGCGCTGTTTAATGTGCACCACCGTATGTGAAACGTTGAATTAGAATTATTTTGTTTATAGTTTTTGCTAATATTTTTATTGAAGCTTTTAATGGTCCTTTTTATGTCTGTTTCAATTTATTAAACATCAAAAAACATGATATTGGTATTGAGTAGTTTGAAGTATTTTGCCATATCACCCACCCATAGTCTTGATTGACCTCAATGTTTTTGAGTATGAGCTATAATGTATATATTTCCTGGTTGTGTAAATGACTTCCGCCCACCAGTTCACTTCATGGCCTGGGTGTGTCATATTTGGTCATGTTTATTGCTGCGAAGGAATGCATTTGCTCAGTTATGCTTTATCTAGGACCTTTTGTCTTATATCTGTTTGCGTGTTCACAGGTATTGAGCCAGTGGGCAACAGAGTGATGCGTCCAGCTGTGTTCACAGTGGACACCTTCAGTGCAGGACAGGGGCAGGTCACTGTCTACATTGAGGACCCAGAGGGAAGAAGAGAGGAAGTGAAGGTTGTGCCAAATGAAGGCAAAAAGACCTTCAGTGTGACATACATTCCTCAAGTCATGGGACCTCACAAGGTACATTTTTGGAAGATGTGGGTAGATGGCGGGGGAGGGATTTAACAAAGCAGTATTTTACAGTAAACTGCCCAACATCAAGCTTGGTCATGTAGTGGTCTCTCTTAGCTCACTCTCTCTCTCTATTTTATTATTATTTTTTAATATATTTATTGAGCTATTTATACAAGAACAGTGTGGACAAATAATAACAATTATACAGTTGTGTTTTTTTTTTTTTTTTTTTTATGTCCCAACAACAACATATGAATAGTACACAACGAATTGTCAATATCTTACACATCCCACCCAACCAGCCCTACCCCCAAAAGAGGGAAAAGAAAGGGAGAGGAAAGAAAGAAGGGGGGGGGGGTTGAATAATGCACTTTACATCAATTAAAATCACACTGCTCTTAGCTGTCTTTGTATTGGACGGGCTTGCAATTAATTTTTTCCTCACTGCCATACAGGTAACTGTGCTGTTTGCTGGTCAGCAAATTCCAAAGAGCCCCTTCGAGGTGAATGTGGACAAGGCTCAGGGAGACCCCACCAAGGTCACTGCCAAAGGCCCTGGCCTGGAGCCCCTGGGCAACATTGCCAGCAAGCCCACGTATTTTGACATCTACACTGCAGGTCTGTGGTTTGGGGGGGAAAACGAAACACAACAAAGCTTTATTATATTGTGCAAGGCTGCAGAAAACTGGCTGGTAACAGCAAGTAAAAGAAAATAAAGTGAAATAAAGAGCCTTCATTAAAATAAACGGTGACTATAATAGATAATTAAATGGAGAGGTTTTCAAATGTTTTATAAGTATGTGCCGAGCTTAACTTGGAATTGAGTTTAGAAGCGTAACATAAAAAAGCCTCTCCATTTTCCAGTTTGTAATTTACTGCGTTTACATGCAGGATAACACAGAACATATGCACAGGTGTGCAGTGACATAATGCACTCCCAGGAGAAAGCTGACTTCCTCCATCAACAGAACAGGCCATGATTCATACCTGCCTTCATCTCTTAAATATGTGTTAAACAGGAGCTGGAGTGGGTGATGTGACTGCAGTGATCAAGGACCCACAGGGCAACAAGAATACAGTGGAAGTCATCCTGGAGGACAAGGGTGACAGCGTCTTCCGCTGCACCTACAAACCTATTCAGGCTGGTCCCCACACAATCAACATCACATTCGGAGGCATTGCCATTCCCAAGAGCCCGTACACCGTCAACATTGGTCCAGGTATCCCATACAAATCTCAGTGGGTTGGGTTGGGTAGGGCTGAGAACGGCTAACTAGACTCACAATGGTTCATGTTCATACATCTCTTCTGTGCTAAACTGCAAGATAAGTACAGAAGCTAGCTACTGCTGTCTATGGGTGATTATAGGTTTTGGGTATCTATGGGCATTAAGTGGCTGCTTCATCCGCATTGGTCTATACCACTAGGAATGAATAAACTACTGTGAATGAACAGATAAAATGTATGAACTCTATACAAGGTATTGATGCAAAAATTGGTTCATAGTATAGGCACGGCTGTAGGTCTGTCAGTTTCTGTTCTGATTATCTTCCTGAATGTTGTAAAAATAAATTGGTTAAAAAAATTATAGCCCATAATGAAACTCAAGAGTTTCCACATTTCTGTATGTCTGATGCATATTATACATGCATTACACATTGCTGGTTGAAGTAAATCTTGGAGTCTTCCCTATGATGATAATATGCTGTGATTGAGCAGCGGGTAAATGTAATCAGACTGCACATCTCATGGTTGTGGCAAGCCATTTACAGCGGCTGTAAAAGCCACCGTCAGCCAGCCTGCCAGCCTGTTTATCAGCGGGACCAAATATGCACAGACTTGGGTTGAGTTAGGCCTTCGTTTTTACACCCTCTTTTTTCCCTTTTTTTCTTTTTCTCTCTCTCTCTCTCTCTCTCTCTCTCTCTCTCTCTCTCTCTCTCTCTCTCT
>CM067494.1:6011765-6025405 GCA_034552555.1 Semaprochilodus insignis
TCTTTTATTTTATTTTTATTTATTTATTTGTTTGTTTATTTATTTTAAAGCCCCATAGATGAAAGTTGTTTGTTTATACACCTCGGTTTAAGTGCGCTGCTTTCCGAAGTGCTGTAAAGTCCGTCTTTATTAAAGTTTAAAGTGGCAAGGCCACAAGCACTCTGTCCGCATGAGCTGTTGTAAGAGCATTATAGACACTGTGGTTCTTTATTATTATAAATGATACAGTGTTCTAGATTTTTTCCTTTGTATGCATTTTATTGTTATCATTTATATTATGATATCATGAAAATGGAAATATTCCTGGGTATCAGATCTGTTGGTTTCTGTGGCACTCAGCATTGCCACAGGTCACTCCACCATAGAGGATGGTTGTATAGTCTGGTAAACTCAAAGGCTGGCGAGCTGACTTGAGGGCTTATAAAACACTAAATTCCTTCTCTCTGAGGTAGCTTTTCCAAATCAGGTACCATGCGGCCGTTCAGCCCTAAATAAAACCTAATTGAACTGATTTTCCTTAATAAAAAGTAATGCATTATCAGAATGGTAATTAACTAGGCTATTTTTTTACAATCGGTTTTAACTTGCTGTCCATAACCAAACAGTGGAGGCATTGTTAAATCTGCTGAAATGGACTGAGTGATTATTCCCTTATTACTTGTCTACCCACGTCAGATCTGGCCTACAAGCTCCTGACCTCAAGATGAAGTCAAAGCATGTAGCCAGAGGACATGGGTTTTCTTCCGAAGTCTGTTTTGTGTGTATTGTTAGGACCTGATGTTCCTATTTTTTTTTCTCTTTTCGTTTGTGTTTCACCAGATGTACTATTACTACAGTAACTTTGCCCCACAACCTTAAAGCTGAACATTTTGCTAGATTGCTTCAAGAACGGTGACGAAGCAGCAATGAATATGTAAAGGGTGTGCTGTGGTTTAGCTCTAGTGCTCCCAGGGAGCTGATTTAGTCATCCCCCTCCTGTGTGTGTGTGTGTGTGTGTGTGTGTGTGTGTGTGTGTGTGTGTGTGTGTACATACGTATACATATAAATACACACACATATATATACACACACATATAAATACACACACACACACACACACACACACACAACCATATATATATGTGTGTGTGTGTGTGTGTGTATATATTTATATATGTGTGTGTGTGTGTGTGTATTTGTGTGTGTGTGTGTGTGTTGTGGTGGGTACGGTTTGGTCAGTATGACCTCAAGAACCAAAATGTGCAAGTTAATAAATGAGGAGCCAACGCAGTGAGTGTGAAGTAAAATAAGAGTGTATCTGTCTGAACATGCAAAGTACTCTTTTGGGTCTCATTCCTTTTGCTTTACTAGAACAGACCTTATTCCTGGAAATTTGCATTATATTCAAACAGTGGTCCAATAGCAAGAAACTATTTCAGCAGTCTATATTGCCTTAAACGATGCATCAACTTGGGCACAAAAGACATGCAGTCCTCTGAACTGTCTTTAATTTGACTTAACTTCTCTAAAGCCTGCTTGAAAAGTCCTGCATCTCTTCTGTTTTCATGTTGCCCAGTGTAATGTTAATAGGGTATATTTAAGTCTTGGTGTTTGTCTTTGATGGACTGTTCTGTGGCAGTCTGTGGGCTCAGAGTGAATGGAGTCCTGTCTGCTGAAAGGCAGATGGCATTTGGACGTTGTTGGGTCCGGCTCCACCCTGCCTGTGGCCTTGGCATCTCTTCTGGTCTAATGAGAGAGCTGTGGGAGAGACTACCTCATGGCAGAGGAACTCTTCTCATCCCGGAGGCCTATTACCCTGCATGTGGCATTGGTGTGGGCACATGGATGGATAAGCCCTATGTAACTCTTGCGACACTGAGGATTAGTTAATAGTTTTTGTGGCTGGCCTGTGCGAGAGGATGCACATGAGTAGCTGATGATATATAATAGTTTTGACGTTTAGTAGCTTTCGCACTTTGTCATTACAGATTGAATAGCTATCAAGTCTCATGGATACACATGTTGGTCATGTTTGGTTGTGTTTGATGCATTGTTGCGGCCATGCATGTCAATGTCACATGGTTTTTATACTCTTGGAAAACTGTTTCACTGTGTACTGTGCAGTGTAGTCAGAAATGGGAAATGCTGGGCATGACTACTTATTTGCAGAATTTAATTGAATTGAGAGGTCAAAACCTGGAGAGCACTGGAACTGGTTTGTAGGGTTCATGCTATAGCATGCTGTACGTCACAATGTCAGGAATCTGGCATTAAGAGTTGTAGAAGTTGTAGTGTTGCTTTGTAGTTGTTGTTGTTGTTGTTGTTGTTGTTGTAGTGTTTTGTAGTAGTACTAGTAGTGTGTTGTTGTTGTTGTTGTTGGTGGTGGTGGTGTGTTTTGTAGTAGTACTAGTAGTGTTGTGTTGTTGTGTTTTGTAGTAGTGCTAGTAGTGTTGTGTTGTTGTTTTGTAGTAGTACTAGTAGTGTTGTGTTGTTATTGTTGTTGTTGTTTTGTAGTGCTAGTCGTGTTGTGTAGTTGTAGTAGTACTGGTAGTGCTGTTGAAGTAGAAGTAGTAGTACTAGTAGTGTTGTTGAAGTAGTAGTAGTGCTAGTGTTGTTTTTAAGTAGTAGTGTTGTTGTAGTAGTAGTAGTGTTGTTTTGTAGTAGTAATAGTAGTAGCGTTGTTTTGTAGTAGTAATAGTAGTAGCGTTGTTTTGTAGTAGTATTAGTAGTAGCGTTGTTTTGTAGTAGTAATAGTAGTAGCGTTGTTTTGTAGTAGTAATAGTAGTAGCGTTGTTTTGTAGTAGTAATAGCAGTAGCGTTGTTGAAGTAGAAGTAGTAGTAGGTGATCTGTTTATCTGATGAAACTTATGAAATCATTCAAATCATGCTCATTATACTGAAGAGAGCCTATATTTCTGCCCTGAAGTGAAGAGGGAGGATGACCATGTCTGTGTGTGTTTCAGCATCCACACCCAGTGCTTGCCGAGCTACAGGGAGAGGCCTCCAGCCCAGAGGAGTGCGGGTCCGTCAGGTTGCTGACTTCAAAGTGGACACTCACAATGCAGGAAGTGGAGACTTAAAGGTCACAGTCAAGGGTCCCAGTAAGTAACTTACCCCTCACTAAATTCTGGCCTTTAGTTTCCACAGAAGTTCGTTTTCCCCTGTTCTCTGTTTTTGTCTCCAACTCCTCATCCTTAATTTTTTAGAGGGATAGTTTGGGGAGTTGTCGGCTTTGTTTTCCCCCTTTGTGTCAAAGGTCTTTCATTTGGCATTGTAGCTGACAGGCTAACGTAGGCTACTGTTATAGAAGCTCATAGAAGATGACTATATGAAAGAAAAGGATGAGTTATTGACCAGTTTCAGAGTTTCAGCTCTGCGGCGGCTAACATTTAGCCTAAAACATTCATACAAGCTCTCTGAGCTCAGCTAGGCTCATAAAGTAGGCAACATTTGGGCTGGGCTTTCGGGTTTTCTTAATAGTTGACCAAGATTGTGAGTTCACAGTGTGGCTTAGAAAGTGGAGCAGGGTGCTTGGTGGTGCCGCTCTCACAGAACAAGCCAGGGTGGAGGTTCCCCAGGCACCACCAGGCTCTGGTGCCCAGATGGCATTCCTCTAGCTGAGTCAGCAGGCTTTATTCCAGGCCCTTCTGACTGTGATTAATATGCTGCCTGCGTCATGGACCCTGGCAGAGGCTAGACAGGCCAGGACTATATTTTAAGAGCTTCGCACCAAAATTATGACTTTTCTTAGTGTAATTGTGATGTACCGTGTGTCAGTGTAGGTGTGTTGTCTGCGCTCACTGCTGAGATACAAGTTTGCCTGGTCCTAACCCAATGTTTAAAGCACCATATAATATACAATCTGAGGTTTTAATATATACTATGTCGGGGTCTCCAATCTTGTCCGCTAAGGGCAGGTGTGGTTACAGGCCTTTATTCGAGTCAAGCAGATGCCCATGTGGTTCCCACTTGTTTAATCAGTTCCACAGCTGGATAGTTTATGCAGGTGAACTCCTGCTTGTTTGTTGAAAACCTGCTTCCACACAGACCCTTTGCTTTGCAGATTGGGGACCCCTGTACTACATAAACACATTCTGAACATGCCTTCCACTCCCCAGCACATGTAATCATCATGTGACAACTAAGCTACAGAAACAGCCTGTTTTAAATTGAATATGGTTGTGGCATCATGGCTACTAACACCATCTACGCATGACCCCTTGCACAGCCAACCGCAGTTTAGTTGCTGAAACGTGTTGAAGTGATAAGGAGTGTTGTTACTTCACTCTCTGTATCAGTTTTGAGGAAAAGAGTTATGATAAACTTGAGTATAAAGTATGTTGCTGCTATAAAATAGCAGATGCTGATAGAAAAAATTGGCTGTTTTTCTTGACTAACTTGAGATTCTCAAGTGCTTGACAGTGTTACACAAAAAGTGTTAACTTTGGGTTTCTCTCTTGTAGAAGGGCTTGATGAGCCAGTCAAACTGAAAGAAGCGATGGATGGAGTGTATGCTTACGAGTACTACCCTAACGGACAGGGCAAATACACAGTCACAATCACATGGGGCGGCCAGCATATACCCAAGAGGTGAGTTTCCTTGTCCTGGGCTCTGCTCTCTAAGCTACAGAGTCATCCTCATAGGCCATTTTAATTGGTGACGTATGTGAAGAATATGGTCCTTCTGAAATCCATTTACACCCAAAACATGTGCATCTTATGTGCATCATGTTTGAGTTAATTCAAGGTGATTTAATCCATTTTCTCAAGATCATCAGTCAGTCAGGTCCAAATACTGTGTTAGTATTCTCCATCAGTGTCATGTAGGATTTTAACTCGCTGGACAAAAAATAAGTCACCTGTGACTGAAACGTACCTAATAACATGTAATACCTCCACAAGCACGAGCAACAGCTGTGACTGGATTTCGTATGGACTGGACAAGTTTCTGGATGTAGGCCACATCAATGTTGAGACACTCCTGCATCAAAGGATTGCACAGTTGGGCCACATTTGGTGGATGCCTTCCCTGGCACAATTCTGAGGAGAATTTCCTGTAGACTGGGATTTTAACCACTGCTGGTAGACCCGTATGACCGTATGCTTCCATACACCTGCAGATTCAGCTACTTGCTTCACACTATGGTTTTTGGCAAGCCCAAATGCAGTCACTCCTTTTAGTCAATCATTATCATCTGCTGTGGACCTATTTCCACATATCCAATGAGACATTCACTGCACT
The DNA here is from genome assembly GCA_034552555.1 of Semaprochilodus insignis. NCBI lineage: Eukaryota > Metazoa > Chordata > Actinopteri > Characiformes > Prochilodontidae > Semaprochilodus > Semaprochilodus insignis. Next base: position 6,016,987 of record CM067494.1, read on the forward strand.
GTACCACCTCTTCTTAATCTATGAATCCCATCACTCACACCCCGCAGGTATTTATAGCGCGATCATTCTCATGCAACGCCATTTAAAAGAGCCTGAATGGCACTGTATGAGATGTTGACCTATCATTAGGAAGTAGAATTTGAATCCCTGGGCTCTGGCGGGGCTCTGAGAGTTGAATGTTGTTAGTAGGTTAGATGAAATTCATTTTCAATAAATGATATATCAGTGTCTACCACACAAGATGTGCTTGGGTGCCCCTCCCCCCAGCATCCTTGCTGCGAAGCATCATTCCTTTTCCCTGTAGTCATTTCTGGTTCTTAAACTTTCACTTTAGCCAAGACCATGAGGTGGTTTACATCTATAATCATGGTGCTCCCCCCCCGGGTTTGTTTTCAGACGTGAGGGGGAAACATAAGATATGTAGAACCCAATCACTGCATCTGTAGCACTCTGTTGCTGGTGGCTGAAGCAGAGGAGGGGTGTAGCATTACATCATCTATTCTTGCGTGCGGGTGAACGTGCATGTGCACGCAAGCTGACGTATGTTTGTCTGGGTCAGGGTCTTAGGGGAGTCTGGAGTAACAGTGCCACACAGAACTACCACATACAAAGCTCTGTGTGTGTTCGCTTGTCTGTGTTTCCTATGGCACCGGTGACCAGGCCTAATAAATGTGAACCATTAGGGGCTAATGGTTTAATTTTACTACATGGAAGTGTTAGTTCTGTGTTTAAGGTTTGCAAGTTGTGTTTTCCCAACAACTGTAGTGTCTCTTAGTGTTAGAAGTATGGTTGGTGTGATGACGTACTCGTGTTTCACTGCCTTTTTGCCTCCTGTAACCAAAATCTTAACCCTCAGGGCCCCGGCACACCAATCTGATGAGGAAGAACCAGCGTCAAATGAGGGTTAATGATGGTCGTGTTCATTCAGTTTATTATTCCTCTGGTCTGCTGTGCAAAGACAGTAGCTGATGCCAACACACAAGATTGACTGTTAGTTTTGCTAACTCTGCTGTGGCAACTTTAAAAGCCTACTTAAAAGTGAATGTTTGTACATTAAGCAATTAATTTACACACAGTTGTGCATGCTCATACACTGTCAGGGCAAAACTTCATAAGCAAAGATTTTATTAATTTTTGATCATCTGTGTTGGCTCATTCATCATGACGATTTGGCCCAGTGGAAATAGTAGCTGATGTTTTCAAATTAAGAGGGTTTCACAGTGTCAGTATTTCTACGAGAAAGACGAAAGGCTTCAGAGAGCTTGTGGATCTGCGTTTATTCGTAAAAGTATTAAACATTTTAAATATCAAATTTTAAATAGTGTAAATGGTTAAAGTGGCCACGAGAACTTTGGCTGGAACTTAGCTACTTGCTCTAGCAAAAAATTAGGTTTCACTGTGTGGGTTCTCCTTTAAGAGTCCCGTTAGAGCCCCGTTTGCTTGGTTCGCTGATTACAGTCAACAGTACAGGACACACCACACAGATAGCATCCTACAGTTGGCCCGAGACCTGACCATGTCCAATGCTTCAGGACCCCAGCACAAGCAGCTTTAAGTTTTGGTTGTAACTCCAGATGTTCTAGGATTTATTAATTCTGTTAGCTTGTTCTGTTGAAAGTGAGGTTTCAGAACCTGGTCTGTTCCTCATTGTTCTTAAATAAAAGAGGGGACATTTTATCGTAATCTGAATTTGATGGTTATTGCAGCACTTTTCAGTTTCATTTTGTGGAAAGAACAAACTGTCCTTTACATTTTTGTAATTCCTTGACATTGTAACAGATGGAGAACAGTTAATGGCTTTTATCAAGCAGTAAGATTTTCCATGTCTTCATCAGAATTCAGTTTATGACCTTAGTGCTGGGACCATAGAGTAAGTAAGTATGTGTGCAGCTAGAGGCTTTAGCCTGGTATTTACACACAGATCCAGGGGCTCTGTTATTGCCCTGATCTGGTGTCTGGTGACCTCATGCATGGCTGCACTTGCAGACCAGCGCCTGGGGGTTTAACTGCTGCTACCCAGGAACACGCTGAAATGCTTCACTGAGAGAAAGAAGGAGGGGGACTGTATTCGTACAATCGCTCACTGTCCACCTGGAACACGCTCACCTACTCAAGTCTTCATTGCTATGTTAAACATGCATCCTGTTGATGATGCGTCCGTGACCGTATGCACCTCTACGCTTCTGCTTTTCCTCTACAAAGCCGCACTGTTAGCGATGGTGTCATATGTGCTTCTCAGATATCCTTACTGTCAGTTACCTAGCACAAGCAACTTGCATACTGCATTGCACATATAAAGTAGGTGTACAGAATGTGTCACTGATGGATATACTATTAACAGCTGGTAATAATGACATATTAATAACCCACTTTATTATGGAATACCCCACTTTATTATGGAATGCCCTGCTTTGTTAGGAATCTGCCACAGTAAGGTGTTATCATTTATTGTTATCTGGCATTCGGAGAAGGCCTAGTGGTTTCTCTGGTAGTTGGGGGGGACACAAAAAACTGTTGTTCAGAATTGTTGTTTCTTATTTAACTGGTATGTCTGTGAGATGTTTGACTCTGGACTCTTTTTGATCAGCCCCTTCGAAGTTCTGGTTGGCCCTGAAGCAGGACAGCAGAAGATCCGAGCATGGGGCCCAGGTTTGGTGGGTGGCGTCGTGGGCAAGTCTGCTGACTTTGTGGCTGAGTCTGTTGGCCCAGACGTGGGAGTGCTTGGTGAGTTCAGTTTACTTTAAATTAAATTTTGTTTAAAGTCCTTAAAAGCATGAATAAGAGCCACTGAGAGGAACCAAGACACAAGAGGATAAACTTCCAAAGATCGTGAGGAATAACCATTGGGGTGAACTAAGACTCAAATAGAGAACCTCTGTGATGGCAGTGGAACCAAGACTCAAAAGGAGAACATTTCTTAAATCTTGAGAAAGAACCACCAAGGAGAACCAAAACACGAAAGGAGAAACTCTGTAATGGCAGGAGGAAGAACAACTGAGAGGAACGAAGACCCAGGAGGTCAAACTCCTGAAGATCATGCGGAAGAACCTCTGAGAGGAACTAAGACTCAAAAGGAGAACTTCCGTGATGGCATGAGGAGCTAAAACTGAGTGGAATTCAGAAAGACTCAAAAGGAGAGCCTCTCTGAAAGCATGTAGAAGAACCACCAAGAGGAACCAAAACTCTGTAACGGCATGAGGAAGAACCGCTGAGAGAAAACCCAAGACTCGAAGGGGCAAACTGGATAGTCGATTTGTAATGAACAAAGAAGAATTATGTTTAGACGCAACGTCAGTCCATTCAGATCCCACATCCATGTGCTGCACCAGTCACTAGTGTTGTAAGTGTATTAAAACTTTGTCAGAAACAATTTATCAAAGATTGGACAAAAAAAAAACCCATGGCCTCTTTTCCTCCAGAGTGTCAGAAGTGAAGTTTGTGTGGTAAAGATGTTAAGAGTCTGCCTTTTGAATGACCCCAGCATCACTATTAAGCAAACTATTATGCAAACTGCTGGCTCTCCAGATGTGAATTTAACATGTTGTAAAACGTGCCTTCCTGCATTTTCGTGCAGGCTTTGCCATTGAGGGCCCGTCCCAGGCTCGGATTGAGTGTGAGGACCAGAATGATGGCTCCTGTGATGTGAAGTATTGGCCCACGGAGCCTGGAGAGTATGCTGTCCATGTGATGTGCGATGACGAAGACATCGAAGACAGTCCCTTCATGGCCTGCATCGTCCCAGACAACAAATCCAGCAACCCCAGCCAGGTATCAGCAAATTTGGGAAATAAGCCTCTTACCCGAAGTGGCCCTTTGGTTTGTGGCCAAACAATTGTTTTAACATGGTCTGTAAAATAAAGTCATATCTGTAACCGGTTCAGGTTAAAGCCTACGGACCCGGTTTGGAGAAGACTGGTTGCATTATCAATAAGCCTGCAGAGTTTACGGTCGAGGCCAAGGATGCAGGAAAAGGTCCCCTGAAAATCATTGCGCAGGTCAGTTCATTCAAATCCTTTTAATGGGAGTTTTCCTTGTCTGAGCTCTGCTGTCTAAGCCACAGAATTATCCTCATAAGCCCTTTAACTGCTAACGTTCCCAAAGAGCATGGTCTTTTGGAATCCGTTTAAAAGCAGTTTGGAAGTCCTCTGCTAGACTGTTATTTGCCATCATGTTTAAGTTAAGTCTAGGTGATTTTGTTAAATCCCTTTTCTCAGAATCCGCAGTCAATCAGTTCCAAATGCTGTGTTCTGTGGTCTCATCGGTTATGAAGGATTTGAGGTTTTCTAGTGGCATAAATTTGGACGCTTTGGCATGTAGATATTCTCATTTGCGTGTGAACAGTGCACTGCTGTTGTTTTACAGAGGTACAGGCATTGGGAAACGGATTAAGGAAAAAAGTATTGGTTAATTGATTTGAATATGCGAGTTATATTAGTATAAGAAGTCCTTTCAGTGGTGGTATTAACTAGTTGTACTAATTAACAATTAGTAGGTTAGATACATTATTTATTATGGAGTAATGGAAAAGCATTGCATACATTACATATGTAATATACATTTCTGAAAGCAATTTTTTTTTTTTTTGGAAGACCATGCCTGCATCATACCCTAGAGCCGCTTTCTAACAGCGTCACTTCACTCACCTGTGTCTTGTCTTGTTTTAATGTGTTAGAACGCTGACGGTGAGCCTATAGATGTAAAAGTGAGAAACAAAGGAGAAAACGTCTACGCCTGCTCCTACACCCCCACCTCAGCCGTCAAACACACTGTGGCGGTGACCTGGGGAGGGGTCAGCGTTCCCAACAGCCCTTTCAGGGTAAGCCCACCTGAGCCACAAAACCCCATAATGCCCACTAACACCTCAACGACTAACCAGTCCCCCGAGCTTGTTCAGTTAACGGAGTCTAAAGTGTCACAAGTGAAGGCTAACCCTGTCAGTTCTGAGGCTGAGGTCGACGCCCCTGCTTCGAAGCGCAAACCCATCATTGTTATTACCACCTATACCGAGGAGTGTCGCTCTTTTTCACTCAGTTAATTTGCTGCATGTGGTAAGAATCGCACTCAAGAAAGCTTGTATATGTTTTCTTTTTTTTGTTTTGTTTTTACATTTTCTTTTCTCTACAGTGTTTTGTAAGCCTAAAGAACAACCTTAATTGAATGTTTTGTAATGATTGAAGGTATGCATAAATATTCTAACATCTTGTTTTTTTAATTAATTTTGTTTTGAATCATTTCACTGGCCTTAATTTCAATGAACTAATGTAATTAACAAAAATGATTGTGCACAAATGTAACATAATTCACAAGTGTTCGGTCACACTTCATTTTGATGGTCTGTGATAGTTTGTCAATTAATGCCCAAATAGTTCATCTAAAAAAGGTCAAAGCAGTCATCGAAATTGTTGAGTCAGGATAAGAAGCAAGGGGTTACGGTCTATTTGGATTAAAAGTCAATGGTGGAGTTGAGTGAAGTGTTAAGTCCAGGAACAAGTGTATGTACAGTAGACATGAGTTAAATGATCTATAATGGACTGTCAAAATAAAGTGTTTCCATTTCCATCAAGTTTTTCTGTTCACCTTTAACCCACTTTCTAATTTCTTTTAAGAAAATAATTTAATTAATCATTTAAATGGCACCTTTTTGCTGTCTTTACATGTAAGCATTTCACTGAACATCACATTTTATTGAATCATTCTTTATTGACATTGTAATTTGTTTCACTTGTGATGGGATTGCACTGAACAAACTGTCAAAGCTACCTAACATTGTCCTGATGAACTAGCAGCAATACGTTTCCAGGTTCCTCCTCTTCACCTGACTGAACATTTTCACTTGACTGAAATCTGACTTCTGACTGTCTGCTCATGCTTTGCAAACTTGGAGGATCTCTATCATACTAACATCAATCAGTAGGACTATGACCGAACTGGGAAAACTGTTGAAGGTTTGGACTGCACTGAGATGGTTTTATAATTAAGAAGGATGGATAGAAACTGTCAACGTCTGATTTATTAATTGTGAATTGAATGCTTTAGTCCGTTAAATAAATTTGAATCTAAGACATGTTTTAATATTGCATCTCATTGTGTTATTTATGTGTGTCTGTACTGGGAAGCGGTTCTGGTTCCTTTTTAAGAATTTGTAATCTGGAAAACCTTGTATGTTGTATGTGTTTCTGTTTTGAATGTTTAATCAGTTGAACAGTTGTTGGTTAAAGGAGCAATAGGGAGCAGGTGGTCTAATGGAAAGCAGACATAAATGCTACTTGATGTTTTTATATAGGCTAATAAAGTAAAGACTTGGGCTGCTCTACGGGTTGGGAACATGTTTTTCCTTTCTACAGTGTTCACACTGCAGTTGAAGAGCATATTCTGTCTCTGTTTCCAAGGCAGGATTACGATCATGATCAAGATGAAGTAGGAAATTGCAACTTATTGCTCCTTTGCACAGAAACCAGTTATATGTGGAGTTACTGCAAGACATTCTAATTTTGTATTTGCCAAACTTTGTTGAGCGCTTGTTGGTAAAGTTACTGCTAGACATTGTCATTTTCTTTTACTGAAATTTGATGGGAGTTTGTTGGTTTATAATGTAACTTTAACACTGTTCTGTTCTAGGTCCAAGTTGGAAAGGGAAGTCACCCTCATAAGGTGAAAGTGTTTGGTCCCGGAGTAGAGAGGACTGGCCTAAAAGCTCATGAGCCCACACACTTCACAGTGGATTGCACAGAGGCTGGAGAAGGTAATGCAGTTTAGACATCTATGAGTATTATATCGCCAAAATTGCAAATTCACAGGAGAGGATAAAAGCCTACTTTAACTTTTAATGCAAGTCAATGGAAACAGACTTTTTCCAAGCAATTTCTGGCCATTGTTGTTAATCCATTCATCATACAAGTAAAAACTGTAGATACTGTGGAGATGCATAGTTTTCTTTAGACTGTGTGCGCGTGCGTGTGTGTGTGTGTGTGTGTGTGTGAGAGAGAAAGAAAGACACCGAGAAATAACATTTGTAATTTTCATCATGTACATGTGAACTTTGTATTATTGACTCTTGTAGGTGATGTCAGTGTTGGTATCAAGTGTGATGCCAATGTCATCAGCGATAAGGAAGAGGACGTCGACTTTGACATCATTCCCAATGCAAACGACACCATCACTGTCAAGTACATCCCACCAGGAGCTGGACGCCTCACCATCAAAGTCCTCTTCACAGATCAAGTAAGTGAACACAGCAGTGGTAGTTTTTCTGTTTATTCTTTGCCAGCTTGCATAAAGTCTGTTGAGGTTTACTCAGTTACAGGGAGCTGAATATGATAATATGAAGAAGAAAATAACAGATAAATAGAGAATAACATGAATGAAACCGTAATAGCAGGTCTAATAAGTTCAGTCTTTTATAATAATTCAGAACTTCTAAGGTACTCATGGAGCTGTTATTTATTTTTTATTTTTTCTTTTCCTGTGTCCTGTAGGAAATTCCCATTAGTCCGTTCCGTGTCAAAGTGGACCCCTCACATGATGCGTCTAAAGTCAAAGCAGACGGACCAGGACTCGCTCGAGCAGGTTTGTTACGCCCAGTGTCCAGTGAGTGTCATTTTCATAGGGAGGGAGACATGACATCACTGTCATATCTAAACCTCCTCCATTACTATATGCAGAACTCTATGTGTAACTTACAAGTAGTATTTGTCCTTTTTTTGTTTTTTCTTCTTGACCCCCCCCATACACACCCATTTAAGAACACCAACTGCCCACTGCTCAGCGTTTCATAGTGAATGGACCAATAGCAACTGACCAGAGTTGTTTGGAATGAACACATTACAGTTACCACTTCACCAGTTCGAGCTTTTGTTTTATGTTTTAACAGTGATAAATGATCTTAATCTCTTACGTTCTGCCTCTTGTTTTCTCTCTCCTTCTTGTCTTTCTCCAGGTGTGGAAAGTGGAAAACCCACTCATTTCACTGTTCAAACCAAAGGAGCGGGCAAAGCTCCACTGGACGTGCAGTTCTCTGGTCCTAACAAAGGGCAGCCTGTCCAAGACTTTGAGATCATCGACAACTATGACTATTCCTACACTGTCAAGTACACTCCGATCCAACAGGTGTTGTCCCCCCGCCCCAGTAAAAATATGTCAGATATTATTCTGGCAACTGTACAACAGAAATGAAGCCTTTTCAGTGCAAACTGTTTTAACCATTTAGACAAGAAATATTTTGTTATATTAAATCCTGGGGTTTCTGTCCCTGCAGGGTGAAATGGTGATAACAGTAACTTTTGGTGGTGACCTGATCTCTAAAAGCCCCTTCGCTGTGGGAGTGGCAGCCCCGCTGGACCTCAGCAAGGTCCAAGTCAATGGCCTGGAAAGCAGTGAGTGTTTTATCTCTCTCTCTCTCTCTCTCTCTCTCTCTCGCTCT
>CM067494.1:6025805-6065874 GCA_034552555.1 Semaprochilodus insignis
CTCTCTCTCTCTCTCTCTCTCTCTCTCTCTCTCTCTCTCTCTCTCTCTCTCTCTCTCGCTTGCTTTCTCCCACACACGCACATGGCTTTGTGTTGCTCAGTGAATCATTTACAGCACATTTCTCCTGCCAGCGCTGTGTGTTTTTACAGCAAGCAAAGTGCTCTGTTCTGTAACTTTCACCACACAGTTGTTGACGACCTACTAAAGAGCCCTGTAAAGCCGCTTTGTTTTACGTTACATCGGGAGAGTTTTATTAGTGCGTGTGTTTCTGGTTGGTGGAGAGGGTTCACAGAACTCTAAATAAACCTGCCCTTTAGAACAGGCCCAGCTACAGAATAATGAAGTTCTGAAATATCCCTTCAAGTTATAGTTCAGTCAAAAATCGAATTCACACAGTCTTTCCCCTTATCCCGAAAGCAGTCGTTTAGCCAAGAGGTTTGGTGTCCAGGGTTTGCTGCTTCAGTGCACTGAACCTGTGAACCTGATGTAGTTAACAAGTTCTGGAAGCTTATAGCTTATAAACTGCATTTCAGGAGTGGAAGTCGGCCAAGATCAGGAGTTTGTGGTCGGCACAAAGGGAGCAGGCGGTCAGGGTAAGCTGGAAGCCCGGATCACCAGTCCTTCAGGCAAATCTGTCCCATGTGTAGTGGAGCCCCAGCCTGGCAAAGGGGCCAGCCTGGTGAAATACATCCCTAAAGAAGAGGGCGTCTACACTGTAGATGTTCTTTACGATGGAAACCCTGTGCCAGGGAGCCCCTTCCCTGTGGAGGCTATGCTGCCCCCAGATCCAAGCAAGGTAAGATTTATGTCCTTATTTTGTACACACGTTGATCACATTTGCTGGATTTAAGTTGTAAAAGCAAGCAAGAACTTTAAGTTCATTAAACATTATGCATTAAAAACTCTATTAAATAAGGCTTTAAAGGTGCTATTGTTGTGCATATTTTGAGATTACATTTGTGTTCAGTTTACATTCTGTAGTAGCGTTTTTTTCATACCTCATCAAAAGAATAGCTGCATAAATAAGAAGGAATCGACCAACAGGAATGGATCTTGGTGGATAGGTTTGACATTGTGAGACATGCAAACAATTTAAGTTACACACCAAGTTACAAGTAAGCAAGAACAGGCCTTATCAATGTACCTGACTGACCCAACAGCCATGATTGTGGACATTTTGTGAGCAGTGATGCCCTCCATGAGTCATCCTGTTGAGCATTGGCAGACGACTGCACGATACAGGACTACATGCACCGTTACAACGACTTCCCTTAATGGCAGCAGGTCGTCTTGAGTGACGCTTCACGCTTTTGTCTTTGTGGAGACAACCAGCGAATCTGTGAGTGGAGGCACCGTGGTCAGCAGCAAGATGAGCCTGATGTCACTCCCCCTCCACCCCTACCACACAATCTGCAGGAACTGTGTGAGAATATTCAAGCTGCATGGGATGAATTATCACTGGACACAATTAGGAACCTCTACAACTCCATGCTGTGACCTATGCGTGTTGCATTAGCAAACATGGCGGCCCAATGCCATACTGAGAGACACTACTTCTGTATGTGTAGCTCAATAAATATTGCCCATATCAGTCTAAATTTATCATCATTTATTGTTCCTGGTAACCTTTATCTTCCCTCCCAATAGCACTGCAACCCCACACTTCCTACTGGGTGCAGCTATTCTTGATTGAGTGTATAACAGACTTTACATTCAAATTGTTTCCTCTGCTGTGTGTTATTAATCAAGCGTTTGCATTGCACTGCTTGTTTCAGTCAACTACAACTGAGTATTTCAAATTATGTCATGCTTTTCTTTGATAACTGACATCTAAGGGCTAATGGTGAACAATGTTGAAACATATTGCTCTCTACAGGTGAAAGCCTTTGGACCAGGACTGAAGGGAGGCTTGGTTGGGAGCCCTGCTGAGTTCACCATCGACACCAAGGGTGCTGGTACGGGTGGGCTTGGCCTGACTGTGGAGGGTCCCACAGAAGCCAAGATCGAATGCTCTGACAATGGTGATGGCACCTGCTCTGTGTCCTACCTTCCAACCGAGTCTGGAGAATACCTGGTCAATATTCTCTTTGAGGATGTCCATATCCCTGGCTCTCCCTTCCACGCTGATATCCAGTACCCCTTTGACCCCACCAAGGTGGTGGCCTCTGGCTCAGGCCTAAAGCGTGGTAAGGTGGGAGAAGTCAGTGTGGTAAACGTTGACTGTGCTAAAGCCGGGCCTGGCCAGTTGACTATGGAGGCCACGTCCGACACAGGCACCAAGGCCAAGACTGAAGTGCTAGACAACAAGGACGGCACTTACACAGTGACCTATGTGCCACTGACGGCTGGCATGTACACACTGCTGTTGAAGTATGGAGGAAAGGCGGTTCCCAGCTTCCCCGCCAAGGTGGTGGTTGATCCAGCCGTCGACACCAGCAAGGTGAAGGTATACGGGCCAGGAGTGGCAGGAGAAGGTAAGTGCAGTGTTGAGTGACCTGGTTTTTAAATTTTCCACTCTTCTAATATTGAGTCAGCCAGTTGTAAGAGGACTGTAAGAATGAGAAGCTGTAGGGAGGGCTACGGCATCCAGAAATAGATCTCCATTATCACGAAAGTGTTCAATTGTATGTAGCCACTTTGTCCTTGTTTTAATGAAAGTCACAGTATTAATACTTGAATTGCAGATATTACAAGTGACCGTTGACCTTTTTAATATTACGTCTCAAAGTAATTCCTCTCTGTAGATGCTTAACCAGCTTGTTAAATTCATGAGTTACTGTGACAAATTAGGAGCAATCAATATGAGTGATCATGTCACAATACATGTTCCTGAGCATAATGTAGATTTGATCAGTGAGCACACAGAGAGCATACTTAGCCTTGTTTAACTCGATTTAGTCCAGCACATAGTGTGAACCATTTTGGGTGGGTGGGGTGTAGAATATAATGTTTCAAACTTGCATATTGTGTATCGTGACCATGCCTTTGAGTATCGTGATATGTTAACCTTATCCACTACCCCAGCCGTTGTGTCATCTGTCATCTGTGTCACCTGTTCAGTGATGGAGTGCAATGGGATTAATGGTCTTGACAAAGACTTAGAATTAGACTTGAATGGATTTAGCGATCCTGACCAGAATATCCTGACCAGCAAAAATACATAGATGGAGTCTTTCACATTGATCCAGAACATCACTCATTCTTTGATAAGAATATGCTTCTTCATCCATAACGGCGCACAAATTCCCGAACAGAATCAATGAAATACCCAAAGTTCATGTCTTTTGAAGGAGTCTTATTGTTTTCCTTGTTCCCATGACATCATGAGTTGTCCTTAGACTCCTCATGGTTTTCTAACTACCTCTTTTCAATGGCTTGTTATTATGGATGTCTCTTCTTCCAGAACCTCTCTACATCTCATTATACTCTCAGTGACCTCAGCCTCGACTGTAAAGGGGTCCTTCATCCCTGGAAAACGGTTTTGGTGAAAGATCTGAGTTTAACTTCAAAAGCACCAGAGTGGCGATGACAATTTTATGACGGAGATGAAGCGCTTTATGAAAAGAATGTTATCCTTTATGAGCTCCATGCTCTTTTTCCCCGTTTCTTTTTTCCTTCAGTAGTTCCCTCCTGCACCATTTGGCTTAGGTTAATCTCGTGTGTGTGTTTTTTTTTTTTTTTTGGTCACCTTTTAGGCATCTTCAGGGAGGCTACCACTGACTTCACTGTGGATGCTCGAGCGCTGACCAAAGTTGGAGGGAAACACATTAAAGCGCAAGTTAAGAACCCATCAGGCATCTCCACAGACTGCGTTGTTGCTGACCAGGGTGATGGCACCTACAAAGTGGAGTACACGCCCTTTGAGAATGGTATAGCACAAAACACAGTAATGTATTTATCATTGCTCAGATGCGGTTACAGATGGCTAAATCTGGCAGTGCGTTATGTAACGACAACGTCAAGCTGACGGTTTAATTTAGTCTTGTAATCTCTAACAGTGCCTAAAAGAGGGGAAAACCTTGATGATTAGTTTTTCTTCATGCAGTTTTTCCACTATGTAAAGAGCAGCTGGTGTTCTCACATGTTCTAAGAGGTGTCTTATGATGATGACTTATTTTTCATGGCAAGATCGCACTGTGTAATGTTGCTTCCAGGTACTCATGCTGTGGAAGTGCTGTATGATGAGACTCCTGTGCCTAAGAGCCCCTTCCAGGTCGCTGTGGGTGAGGGATGTGATCCTACTCGAGTTGTAGCTAAAGGCCCCGGGCTGGAGGAAGGTCTGACTGACAAACCTAACAAGTTCTCAATCATCACCAGGTGCCACAGCTTTACAAGTCATGCTTATGCTTTTTTTGTCCTTTCATACATGGCTTAAAATGCTGCTACTTAGATTTTAATTTCTCATTCATAGCTCATTGGGAACAAGTGCATGCTCTGTTAAGTCTGTTAATACCATATTTGTATTCCAATGCAGAAAAGGAGATATATTATGATGACTGTAATTTTGACTTTTGGTAATTGTACAGTCTTGTTTTGCAGAAAGCAGACTGTTCTTTACATCTTTGCCATGTTTTTTTTGTTGTTTGATATCAAGACAAATCGGATAGAATCAGTAGTAAAGACTTGGATGTAGAATATAAACGCAGTTCATTATGTAACTAACTATATAATTGATTTTGACTTGCACATGTAAAGAAAGTGTACAGCAAAAGGGCAGAAATAGGCTTCTGAGGATCCTGAGACTCTTGAAACTGAGTGAGTAATACACTAATGTTAATGCAGAGGAGCTGGTATTGGTGGCCTGGGTATCACCGTTGAGGGTCCATCAGAGTCAAAGATGTCCTGCAAAGACAACAAAGACGGAAGCTGCAATGTGGAGTACACTCCTTATGCCCCTGGACTATATGATGTCAACATTACGTATGGAGGACAGCACATTCCAGGTACACAGCATTTATAATAACTTGGCAATGCTGATGATAAACACAAAGTATTATTTTTCACTGTAATGTCTGTATGTCGTAAGTGAACTGATTCATTTCTCCACTCGAGTCTGTTCCACTAACCATGTTACTTCATGATGCACTTTGCACAGTAACAAGATATACTGAACCTAAGGAATGCATTGTAGCTAATGCATTCTTCACAGTAAAAATGGCCTCATGTTTCATTTAAAACATGCCAGGATCACACAGTCTGAACTCCCATGTACTGAAAATCCTTTAGTGTTACTGGCTTGTTTAAAACACACCTATTAGAATTGATGGGGCTGTATTTTAGTGCACTAGACAGACCTGACAGCTGTGTCTTGAGTTTTCAGTCTGCAGGCTTTAGAATATGATAATTAACCCGCATCTCATTTCCATGGCTTTGTAAACACCACCTCTAGGCCACCACTGCTAACCATAGCTTAGCTTGTGAGGGTAAACCTCGATTTAATTAAAGGTCTTAATAGGTCATTTGAAAAACATGCCCTGAAATTTACAAAACTGCAGCAGTCACTTTTTCCTTTTTAAATGGACTCTAGATGCTGTTTGACAGTGTAGCTGTATTTCTGTCCAATTCTCTTTTCAGGAAGTCCGTTTAAGGTGCCAGTAAAGGATGTGGTGGACTCCACTAAAGTGAAACTATCTGGGCCTGGAGTTGGTTCAGCCGTACGGGCCAAAATCCCTCAGTCTTTCACTGTGGACTGCAGCAAGGCCGGGATAGCACCCCTCTCTGTGGCTGTGACCGGACCTAAAGGTGACTAACTTTACTGTCCTGCAGGAATCCTGCTGGTTACTTTAACATAATTAGTGTGAAGAAAAACAAACAAAAATGCGCTATAGGCTGAATGTGTAGCAGAAAGAGGTCACACCCTTTATAATCATATTTATCTTCAAGTTTTTTAATAGTCAGTATACCAGCACCGTTTTTGGAGATGCTGGTTTTCTTACTTTAACATGCTATATAGACAAAACCTTCACACTCTTCATATATGGGTAAATGACCAATAAGGTTTTTAAATAACAGTTTGAACAAATCTTAGTGAAAAGGCCATGATGTGCATTATCATCCTAAATATAGTTTGTTATCAAAACTTCTAATTACCTATTTTAGTTATTAAAACTGGTTGGTTCTGGTCTGGTTGCACCTGGTTTTGTTGCCTGATATTTGAGGAAGGAAGTTTTTTAGTGAGTTGAGCAGTCGTAGAGCATTTACGTAGAGCATTGATAGATTTTATTTTTATTTAAGTTTTGATTTTATTTTTTTATTTTAAATTTATTTTTTTATTTAAGTTTTATTATAAAGTTTTTAAACATAAAATCATGCCACACTACTTTGTTTATAATTTTATTGAACTACATGATACTTTGTTTATAATTTTATTGAACTACATGAGACTTTGTTTATAATTTTATTGAACTACATGACTCATGATATTTTAAACAGAAATTTTAAACAAATTTTGAATGAACACATTAAAATAAGTATTAGAGATGAAATTATTCATTTGAGAATATATATATATATTTTTTATTGTGCTTATGTTGTCTCTTGAAACATATCTTCATGGTAGTTGAGCAAATTCAGCTTTGCCTGTGGCCTGTAGTGTGTTTGCCTGTAGTTGCTAGGTGTAGTTTGGAGTGCGCAGTATGGTTTTGTTTATGGTTGTACTAGGGTAAGAACTAAGGCCAAATTGCTGTAATTTAGTTAATGGTAATCACTGTTTGTGTTCAGGTGTGGCTGAGCCTGTTGAAGTAACAGACAACGGAGACGGAACACACACCGTGGCTTACACTCCCTCTGTGGAAGGGCCTTACTCTGTGGCAGTAAAGTATGCTGATGAGGAGATTCCACGCAGGTAGTCGGACTCAATCACAGATGTTTTCACTTGCGTTCAGGGAATTGGCTAATAATGTCTAATCTGAAATTGCGGTTTACCGCTGTCTTTTCTTTTTTACCCCCCAGCCCTTTTAAGTTGCGCGTCCTGCCCACTCATGATGCCAGTAAGGTTCGTGCTAGTGGTCCAGGGCTGACCACAGGCCTTGCCGCCAGCCTCCCTGTGGCGTTTACCATAGATGCCAAGGATGCAGGACAAGGCCAACTGTCAGTCCAGATCACGGTGAGAAGACCCTGTATGGAAACCTAAAGATCAAATTCTCTAGGTTTCAGTACGTATTGCACATGACTGAAATGGAGCTGTTAGAACTTCTTTGACTTTCTCTGACTTAACCATTTAAAGTTCTGTCTGTAGGACAAGTGACTGTTTTCTTTATGGTGCAGTGAAACAGTAGATGTTGTACTATCCCGATTCCCAACTTGCTGGTCCTCATTTGCTGCAACAGCAGCCTGCAATTCTGCTGCAAGGATTTGATAGCATTCAGCAAGAGTATTAGTGAGGTCAGATACTGATGTTGGAAGGTTAGTTCTGGATCACGCAGGGGGGCTTCACGCTAGTGTAGCAGTTGCTTGGGATTGGAGATAGTGACCTTAGCTCACACTTGCAGCTTGAGGTGTTAAGGTTCAGTTTAGCCATTTTCCCCTCAAAGTTTCTGCATTGAGTTGTTTAAAAGTAAACAGAGTCATATGGGTGGTTTGAGGTAACTTGGTTGGTGTGGAGTTTTTAGCTGACATTGGTTAACTGAAGGTAAATCTGACTTTCTTTGGTTGCTGTTGTGCCTTAGAAAACCTTTCTTGTATCTTGCCAAGAAAGGATTTATAAAAAAAAAAAAAAAAAATCAGGCCAAAGTCTTCTCTAAGCTATAATAAAATGATGCGCCAGGCAGCGTATTTAAAGTAGTTTTATGTGAAGCTTGTAAGGTAACTGTAAGAGCCATAAAAGATTCAGCCCCGATTCAGTTATCGTCATGTATTAACTCACTTCAGCAGCCAAGTTACAAACCACAAATATATTGAAACAGTTTCATCTTGGTTCAATTCCTTTTGTGATAATGAAAACTCATTTGTTTGCTTGCCGCTGTGTCTACGGTTACAACGTATTGCCATAGACTCTCTGAAGTCATCGTCTCAATTGGAAATTTAATCTCCTCCTGGGTGTTTGAGAAATGACCATGCTGGTCATCCGGGCTTTGGCTTTAGACAGGATCATACAGCTTTCCCTTAGCTCCAGGTCTCTTCCTCTCCAGCCAAAAGCCCGTCTTTGGGTCAGCGTACAAGACTGGTAATAAGTTGAATGGATGTTTCTCTACCAAACGTATTCCCTTAAGCAGGAGTTTGTGTCTCGGTAATCTCCCACAGAAAAAAAATGACCCTCTCGCTCCCCCTTCTTCATTGTCATGAAGCTCTGCTGCGTGATTATAGCAGATATAAACTACTCAAAGCTGTTTTTGACCCCCCACTTGTGTTTGAGAGTTTGTGCGTGCTCAGCTCAGTTTATGTGCAGACCTCTGTGCTCCCTCTTGGCTTGGTGGAAGCATATCACTAAATTCTCGACTGCTCTCTCAGTCATTCTGTCATCATGCTGCTTTTGGCAGTATGCAAGTACAAGCTACAGACATTTCTGTGGTGTTATATATATATATGGATCTTAATTTTGTTCAGGACCAGGATGGGAAACTGAAGAAAGCCAGCATTCAGGACAACCAGGACGGGACATACCAGGTGTCCTATGTGCCGGACAAGGTGGGCCGTTACACTATTGTGATCAAGTACGGAGGCGACGAGATCCCAACGTCTCCATACAGGGTGCGAGCAACCACCACAGGAGATGCTAGCAAGTGCACCGTCACTGGTGAGTTTGCAAGAAAACAACTGGACAGAAAAGTGATGTTGTGGAGGTTTTCCCCTTACCTCAAATGTAGACGACCCAAAATGACGGATGCCTAGCTGATATAAACTGAACTAAAAACAGATGTCTTACCCAACATAAACACAGAGCACACAAATACTTCTCATGACAAAATAATCCCACCAACACGTTACAGATTTAAATTCCTCACTTTGTTTTCAATGACAAGTGCAATCTGGAAAAAGTCACTCGTTTTGTCCTTCTCATAAAAGTTATAAAATAACTAGAATAAGTAGACAAATTGATGATCAGCGCTCTACTGTATGTATGACACATAGGTTTATGTGAAGTTGCTCTATAATACTGGATTATCGTTTAAACTGTGTTTTTCCACCAATTTTCTCAGCACCATCTCAACATCCATTTCTCATTCTGCAGGACCTGGCATTGGGCCTACCATCGGCATTGGCGAAGAGGTGGGCTTTGTGGTGAACACTAAAGGTGCGGGGAAAGGGAAGGTGACCTGCATCGTGGTCACCCCTGATGGGACCGAGGTGGAGGCAGACGTCATAGAAAATGAGGACGGGACCTTTGACATCTTCTACACTGCACCTACACCAGGCACCTATGTTATCTATGTGCGCTTTGGTGGAGAGAATATCCCCCGGAGCCCCTTCAAAGTCACGGTGAGGTTCAGCTGCTGTCATCTTAAATCTTGCCTCACCCTTAGCTGCGTTTTGTGTACGTATATGCACAGTCGAGTCAAATTATTATGACCACTAATGCCCAGTGTACCCGCCACATGCAGCACGGACAACAGCTAGACTGATTGAGAGTGACTCAGTAAGGTCCTGGTAGGTTGTCACAGGTATCTGGAGCTATGCTGACTGCAGTGCATCCCACAGCTGCTGGAGGGTGCGTTGGGGAGGATCCATGACGATCGAGGTGGTCCTACAGCTGCTCAATTTGGTTCAACTCTGAGGACAGGGTAGATCTTAGAAGTCTTGCTCTTCCAATCAATGTTGGACATTTCTAGCTGTGTGCCATGTGGCAATGTCTTGCTGGAAGATCACATCTGTCCCAACATGTATGGGTGAACGTGATCTGCAAGGATGGATTCATACCCAAATCGGTTGAGAGTGCCTTCCAGAGAGTGGGCCCAGGGAATGCCACAAAAACGTCACTTCCTTCATGAGCTGCCGCCAGCAAAAGTAGGAAGTGGCAATAATAATGTGACTCGAGTGTATGTCAGGATAACAACATGAAGAAAAAAAGTAGAATCTTTACATCTTTACGTACTTAAAAATATCTACATGAATTTCAGAATTTAATGGTATAGAAAACTGGAGAACAATCTGACCATTTTGTCCCAGGTTTACAGAGTTGCCTCAGATGTTTGGACCTACTTTAGATAAAGTTGGTAGTATAGGTCTAAAGATGGTATACAATATAATTCATGTTAAAGTTCAGTGACTGAATTGCTATTGATTGAAGCATTTAATGTTACATTACCCTAAAGAAAATGAGTCTGTGTCAACATCAGGAATTTTGGGGATACTGATGTATGATGTAGGCTGACAAGGGTACAATTAATGATTTAGCTATGTATCAACACTAATAAAATATTAGCATAATATTTGATACATTGGCTGTGCCTCCTCCAGCGTGCGTGCATGCGTGTTTGTGTAACCCACTCTCTCATTTCCCAGGCTACTGATGAGGCTCCTCTGTTGCAGCAGTCTGTACAGCAGCAGCAGCAGCAGCAAGCAGCTCCTGGAGCCGGCTTCCAGCCCTGGGTACACGCACTCTCCACACTGCCTCATAGTTCTGTCATCTTCCCCCCTCATCCATCTCTCATCCCTTTCTTTTACACAGCGTGCGCCTACTAGGGGAGCTTGAACACACCACTGCCGTCACTGCACTCTCTTTTTCAGCCTCTGCACTGACCTCGGGCTGCCTGAATGCCTGTTTGTCTGTCGACGTGTTTGTCTTGGTCTCCCTTATTTTTTTCCCCTCTCTCTATTGTGATGTAAGTGATTTCCATCCAGTTCTGCCTCGTTCTGACCAATCAAGCATCATTCTTTTCAGGAAATGGTTGTCCGTTCATGGCTCATCTCCCTTCCTGCCCCCCTCCCCTGGCCTGAATCGGCACTGTGTTCTCTTGTGTGCCCGATTCGCTCTGGAAACGGCTGTTTTTTTCCACTAGCGTGTTTCATTCATGGCAGAGACCGGGGGGAAACTCCGTCTGAGCACCTTGGTTTTAGTTTTGCTTGGAGGCAAATCTGGTGTTAAATAAACTAAAGTGGCCTGCATGGAAACCAAATTCGAGGTCTCCCCTGATCCAAACTTGAGCGAATGTAGTTCACGTGGAAGCATTGCCATGTTTGGTTCATTAAAAAAAGATCCAGACATATTTTTTTCCTGTTATACCACTAAGTGGAGATGTTTGTGAGCACTACTGTGAACCTTCTTTGAACTGGATGCTGTCACCTTGTTCATGCTTCCCATGTGTCCCTATTGAACTTGCATCCAACCCAGTCACGCCATGTTTCCACCAGACGAGGAAAAGTGGGGGGCAGTTCTCTAAATGAAAGAGAAAAAAAAAACCTGTACTGAACTCATAAGTGCATAAAGAAAGGCTAGCATGTGCCAGTACCATCTCTCTTTCCAGCCCAGTTCCTATGGTTATGGGTGTTTTATTTTCTACTTCATTTCTTCTCTCTTCCAGACTGTTCCAGGTGTGCTGGGGGTTTGAATCACCCTTTCCTCACTCGCTCAACTTATCCATCCAGTGCACGTTTCTGCTGCAGCTGAATCACGAGACGTCTACTGTCTCAACTTCTCTTGCTCTTCCACAGTTCTTTCACTGTTGTAACAGATTGGGCTGCTTTTTGAAAACGGAAGTCTTATGACAGGCACTCGCCGGAGCTTGTCTGTGCACTTTTAATGTCTGTTGTTTTTTTTCTTTTTTTCTTTTTTCAACTCCAAATCTCCTCTTGCACTCAGGTCACAGATGGAGCATACATTCCAGTTAACAGTATGAACGGCGCCGGCTTCCGGCCTTTTGACATGGTGATTCCATTTGCCCTCAGTAAGGGTGAAATCACAGGTCAGCAACAGATCTAATAATTATCACAAGATTTTGTTATTGAGACATGGTGTTTGGTCTCAGAACAGGGGATGGATTCACTGAAACCTTTTCCCAGGGACAAATGTGCAGATATAAGATGTTATATATAACATATAAGATTCTCTTAAGTGGGTTAATAGGTCATTTATTATGTAGCACATTGATGTTAGATTTTACTGTCTATCCTAGATGCACAGATTTTGATGAGTCTTAGACAGTGCATAGAGAAAAATAAACTGTCATCAAATTCTCTTTAGATGGGGCTTGCATTCAGCTTGTCAGGTGTATGTAAGACTAGGAAAATGTTCGGAAGAATATACTGGAACAAGTAGCACCTGTCCTTAAAGTGATTCCTGAGAGAAATGGTAGGAAAAGAATGATACAGTGGAATAACAAAAAAGATTTGTAACAAAGTAAAAGCATAGATGTTTTATGAATTCTCTATTTTGTTTCTAAGACACTTTATTAATACCTGCTGCACTGGAAAGTTTTATTTTTTTGGGGGGGGTGTGTGCGTGCGTGCGTGCGTATGTGAATTTGTGCCTGGTCATGTAGCTAATCAAAGTGACGCCATGTTTCCTCTCCAGGAGAAGTTCACATGCCTTCAGGCAAAACAGCCCAGCCTGAGATCATCGACAACAAGGATGGAACAGTA
This sequence comes from Semaprochilodus insignis, assembly GCA_034552555.1. Classification (NCBI taxonomy): domain Eukaryota; kingdom Metazoa; phylum Chordata; class Actinopteri; order Characiformes; family Prochilodontidae; genus Semaprochilodus; species Semaprochilodus insignis. The sequence continues at coordinate 6,038,322 of CM067494.1, forward strand.
ACAGTAAAATACGCCCCAACAGAAGCAGGCCTTCACGAAATGCACATCAAATACAATGGCAGCCACATACCAGGTAAGAGACTCCTGAGTTTCTAGCAGCTGGAAACGGGCACACTGCTTCCTCAGTAACAAGGGCATGATTTTTTTAATTTATTTATTTTTTTAAAATCATTCTTGTTATATGTGTATCTCAATGTTTGTAAAAGAATCAGTTTGTATGATTACACAACCTAACGATTTCATACAACAAACCACAAGTAACAGCATATCACCAGAAAATGCACAGTCCCTCCACCGGTCCAGAAGAAATGCTGCCACGTCTGCATCAAACTTCAACCTTTTAGTCTCCCATGGTGAAAAACAATGCTAACGCTTGCTTTATTGATATCACTTATTCTGTTTGCTGGGTTATTGCAGAGAGCAGACAGTGGTCTTAAAATGGTCATTTGGCATGACCATTTGGTTGTATTTACTCTTCCTTTCATTGGCTGCCTGTCCTTAAATGATCTAACCAGGAACAGGACCTTGAAAATGCTTGGCAAGAAGTGAGCAGTGCTACATCATTATCCTCTCATATTTCACTCTAAGCTCATTATAACCTCTGGAGGTACAAAGTAGCATTATGAGACAGCACAGACCAGGGCTAGCTAGATATCTGCAACGAGATAAATAGACTTCTTTTAACACGCGATGAGAACTGTTATTTCTTGACATTCTGATGATGGATTTTAGGTCATTTTGGGATGTTTATCCTGTCAAGGGGATATTTTTATTTGGTCTCAATAAAAAGCCAATACATTATAGATTTATCATTTATTGCTTACTACTGCTGTAAGAGTTGCGTCCAATTAAAGGTTTCTTCTCGTTGGTTTTAGACGTGCTATCTTGGGCCACCTCCCACATCACCTACAGGATGATGTCTTGCACATATCAAATAATTTCCGGAAATTTGACTGTTCATTTGAAATAACATGTACCTTATTCTAGTGACCAGTTAAGTAAACAAGTTGAGCGTATTGACTGCTAAAACCTCCTAAGCCAAGAATGAATGTCCTCTTCCGTAACAAATTTCCTTTAAATCATCTTCCCTCCTTTGTCCTGGAGTGGACATGCACGGCAACTGTAGATGCCGGGGTTGGACGCAGTTGAAAAGATTCGCCTTTCAGAAGTTTTCTTCAAGGTGAAGTGGGGTAGACAAAAATAATAATGATAATAATTTGGGCTATGATTTATCTTGACGTGGTGAAAGAGATCTGTGTGACATCAGGCTCAGGGAATTTGTTTAGCAGCGCTAAAGTGCGGGAACTGTAGAGTCAGAGAGAGGTGTTCATGTTGGGGCTTGAGCAAAAGCTATGCTTTAAAATTATCCCAGTCACCAATCCTCTGCTGTCATCTGCCACAGCCAAGATTAAGTGTCAGGCATAATGCCCATGTAGTCCACCAGTTGGGTCCCTCCAAAAGACAGCAAGACAAGCCCTACAAGCCCTACCCAAAGCAGTTATTTGACCGTATAAGGCAGCAGTGGCATGACTTCGTCTTTGATTCACTAGTTCCATTGGAAGCCTCTTCCGCAGTACGGGTTGCAATTTGCCCAGGGTAAACAGTGACTCAGGGCTTATTGCACATGTGGAAATCCTGTTCAGTATTAACAATAGGGCTAGATAAAATAGCCATTGTCTCCTGTTAGACATTACTCTGCTTATGTGCTCCAGAGTGGATGCACTACACCTCTCTGAAGATTTTTCTAAAAGGCGTTTCTGCAGTAAGTAAGCAGAAAGGTTTGCTTCAGTCACGTCTTCTCGGTGACCACAATGAGCTCTTGCAAGAAAAGGCTACCAGTTTCAGCAGGCGTACTTCATTGCCTCAGCTCTGTGAAAATAGCTTGCTCTTTGGAGAGCTGCATGTGTACACAAGACGGAGTTCACCTTAGGATACAGCATGTCTCAAAATGATTTAAATTTTAACTCTTAGACTAAACACCTGTGCAATCGTTTTTAATACCCCCCCACCCCCCGCCCCCCAGCCTGTCATAGATCAGTGACAACCACCTCAATGTGTTCATTGTTTGCTTCACAGAGAGTCCTCTGCAGTTCTATGTCAACAATGCTAATAGCCCCAATGTGACAGCCTATGGCCCTGGCCTTGTGTACGGTGTTGCTAACAAACCAGCCACTTTCACCATTTTCACCGAGGATGCTGGAGAAGGTAGGCATATCTAGGGTTGTCGCTGTTGATTTTGTGGTTGATTTTTGCTATTACTATAATTATTGCTCTTTTTCTTATTAATATATAGTAGAGATGGGCAGTATGATGATGATTAGCGTTATCCTGAAGACACAATATGTCACAATATAATTTTCTGAGCATTTCATTGATAGCACCAGTACTTTTGAACAAAGGGAGCATAGTCAGTTCTGTTAAATTGGGTTTAGTGCGGTATGAAAAATGTTATATACAAATCATTATATTAATGGTTTTCTGGTGTGTCTTATAGGTATTGATATTTTTCCATATCGCCCACATGTATATTGTGCAGCATCTACTGGTTATTTGGATGATTAGTTTTCAGAAAATGGCCCAAAAATAAGAACGTATTAAACAGTCCAGTCACAAAAGATGCGCATTGTTTCATTCCAAAATATTGTGAAAGATAAACAAACAGAATTTAAAAAACAAACAAACAAAAACAAAACCTGTAGCCTTGAATGAATCTGCTAACATCTGATTTTACCTGTATCAGAACTATGGAGTGGTGTGACTTTGTGTGGTACTGCCTGACCATTGAACTGATTAGTATCCATATGTAATGTCGTGATAGGTGGTCTTGACTTGGCCATTGAAGGCCCATCGAAGGCAGAAATCAGTTGTGTTGACAATAAGAATGGCACCTGCACTGTCACATACCTGCCTACACTGCCAGGGGATTACAACATCTTGGTGCGTTACAATGACAAACACATAGCTGGCAGCCCGTTCACTGCTCGGATCACAGGTGAGCTGGATGTGCAGAAATATGTTTCATTTGTTCATCACTTTCACTCACTGATACTGAGCTGCGTAAATACCGAAGCCTGAATATTGCATTGCTGTCTTTCAGTGTGTTTGGCTTTTGTACGTTCTGTCTAGCTCAGCTGGACTTACTGTCGCTTTTTGTTTGCAGAGGACAACAAGAGGAGGTCTCAGGTGAAGCTGGGCTCTGCTGCAGACTTCGCTTTGGACATCACTGAAACAGACCTCAGCTTGCTCACGGCCAGCATTAAAGCCCCTTCAGGCCGTGACGAACCCTGTCTGCTGAAGAGACAGCCCAACAATCGCATTGGTAAGATTGTGTTCTGTGCTGGTGAATATGCATTTGTAGTAAACTGTAGTTGGAGTGAGTGTAGAGAGAGCTACAGATAATTAGGTACTGTCTAACAACACATTACACATTAGATTAACATTCTTAAGTAAATTGATGTACTATAGTACTAAATAATTATTATTTTGTATTTGTTAACTGAATAATAAATCTACTTTTTATGGAGTTAATGCTCTCCCCATGTTACGACTCTACAAGGCATGATATCCATGATATATCCATCACATGTTCTGTCAAACTCTTCAGAATGTGTTTGTACTGAGCGTCCACAGCTTATGATCACCTTCAACCTTTTCCAGGTATTTCTTTCATTCCTCGAGAAGTTGGAGAGCACTTGGTCAGCATTAAGAAGAATGGACGCCATGTTGCCAACAGCCCGATCTCCATCATGGTGGTGCAGTCAGAAATTGGAGATGCCAGCAAGGTGAAGGTGTACGGACAGGGGCTGATAGAAGGACGCACATTTGAGATGGCTGACTTTGTAGTGGACACGAGAGATGCTGGTGAGAAACTTGTTACTTTCTTGGGTTTTTGTATGTGTATGTAAAATACTGTAACTGCATATCCATTAGTTCAATTTTCTATAACTTGATAAAATGAACACTCTCTTAACAGTAGTGATCTGGCCCGTAGTACAAGCCAGAAAAGACTCAGCTGGGTTTGGTTTACAGTCATGGATTTCAGTATTAACTTGCAACGGAACACAAATCATATTTCTGACAGTATGGCGAGATATTGAGTTCTGTCTCAGTGGAAAACATTTTCTAGTGTCTGATGGATGAGCTTTTGTTGCTATAACGGGTTCTTTGACTTATGAAGGTTTGGATTACAGAAACACTTGGGTATGTCACACTGTAAAGCGAGCTGCTGACTGGTCTGGCTCCCATACCATTGATACAGTCGTGTGTGCCAGATGTAGAAGTCAATTGAGTGATACTGACGGGAACCGTATACTGCAGGCACGTTTTTCCCTCCTCACCTTCTTGGGATAGTGCCATGTAATTATGTCCCATTTAGTCTCTTTCACACCATCTCAGGGGTGCCCGGTTCCGGCATTTTGTAATGCGTAAGTGTTAAATGGCCAATCTCTGCCAACATGTCTGCCTCTTCTATGGTTAATTTAAAGTTGTTTTTTTACACTCCCAAATAAACTTAATTGGCTAGGATGGTGTCCAAGGAAGTTGTGAAAAGTGACTTGAGGGTTGATTTTGAAGTAGAAAATAGACTTTGTTGGTGCCACAGCACACCCTAAACCAGCGCATTATTGCTGAAGTCTTATAACTGGATGTTTATTATGGTTTTCCTCCCTGGAGTCTCATCCGTCTCATGTAGAAAGTGCTAATCTCACTAAATCGTTTCATAAAAGTAGTTACTTTACCCCCATTACTAATGGTATTTGTCACTTGTGCACCAAGGCTATGGAGGATTGGCTCTGTCCATTGAGGGTCCCAGTAAAGTGGACATTCAGACTGAAGACATGGACGATGGAACCTGTGGAGTCTCCTATTGTCCCACTGAGCCCGGTACCTACATAGTATCTATCAGGTTTGCTGAGGAGCATGTTCCTGGTAAGTCAAGACATTATTGAAGGTATATGCAATATATACATTTCCACCCCCCCAGCCTAACCATTACTTCCCTTTGATGTAGGTTTTTATTGTCCACATAAACCAAACACAGAGCACAGTTGTTGCTGTAAAACTATAAACTGACATGCTGTTAAATGATACTGATGCCTCACAGCCAAATTGTTTGTATACGTTCGTTTTATAGTTAACAGATTTTCTCACTTTTCCACAGGGAGTCCATTCAGTGTTAAAGTAACAGGAGAAGGACGCATCCGTGAGAGCATCACCCATCGCCAGAAAGCAGCCTCTGTTGCCAAAGTTGGAAGTGTTTGCGACCTTAACCTGAAGATTCCAGGTAAGGCCAGATAATGAATTCCTTACTTATGTCTCTGCATGGTGAAACAGGTGTGCAGTACTTCTGCAGAATGTCTGCATAATTCAAATGTTCAGGTGTGAACAGTCCTTCAGAGTGGCTTGATGCGAAATGTGCCATTCTGGAGAAACTAAAGAGTCAGAATTGTTCGTGCTGGTGGTGATAGAAACCAGATGAAGTGTTTAACGTCTCTAAAAGCTCCCAGACAGTTATGGCATGAAATACAAGTAGAATTACGCTGCTTTATGTCTGGGACAATTTTAAGATAGATTTGCGAAAGTTTGTTTTTTATGTAGTGCTGTAAACCCAAACTTTTTTTTCCACCAGATATATAATGCATATGCATATAAACTCAGGAGACCCGTGTATGATCACTGGCCATTTTGAATGGGAAATAGAATATTTGACATTGAATCAATACGTTTATTTACATCTTAGCATTTGAAATATGCAGAAATGGGGAATTTCTGGAATTCCCCATTAGTACGTATACCACAAGGCTGTTGCGGTGGCAAGTTCATTTGCAGTATGCAATGCCACTGGCAGGAGCACAAGAAAGCGGTGGTGAAAGAATCATATCTTTGCCTTCGGCATTTGGCTCACCTTCTGTACACTGTGTATCTCTACTGACACATACCACAGAACATAATATGTAAATAGAACAAGTTAGACTAGTATATGCAACCTGAAGCAACTAATATTAGAGTTTTGGCCTCTCAGGTTCATAGTACAACTCTTTTTAGCTATTCAGTGTTAGGAAATATTAAAATCGAATCATCTTCTCACAGTGACAGACTTTTTAAATTAATGGTTACGATCTGAAAAGCATCCTCACACAACTCCCACGTAGACGTGCAAGCTATTTGGCAATTGAAGCCTTACCACCCAACTTGTTTGTGCGTTCCTGTGTATTAATTTGATGAAGACATGGGGAAAGACATCCCCCACCTGGTGGGGGTTTGTCTTCTTAGAAGCCACCCAGGTTCATGAAAACATCTGCTTGATCCTCCAAGCTCTCCAAGGACAGTAACTAGTTTATTTATCAACAGTCATCATTCATTCAGATTCATCATTCAGTTTCCTGGCAAACACCCAAGTTAATCATTTTCATTGCCAGGATTTGGGGGAAAAAAAGATGCCTCAACAACTAAACATACACCCTTTACCCTTCACCTTTATCATGACCTTTTTTGTTTTTTGGGATTTGACTTCATTCATTTTTGTTCACTTGGGATTTCATTTTTTTCCTTCAACGTTCTCACTTCTGACGATCAGTCTTGTAAGTTGGTTGTATTTTCTGTTTTCACATCCCGAGTAACCCTAAACACAAGAATACTTGATTTGTAGATATGGTTCTCCATAATTCTCTGTTTCTCAGCAAGGCCTTCTTGAAGCCACACATCCTTTCAGACTCATTCTTTCAGGCACAGCATTGTGTTGTCCTCCTCTCATAGTGGAAGGATGGACAAAAACATCTGTGGATTCTATTTTTTTTCCCCCAGATATTTTCATTTGACTCGTATTTGATTGTTTTTCCTCTTTTCTAGCCAGAGATTGATCACAGCTGTAAAGCTGAAGTGATATTGGTGAATACATCATCAAGGTGAATCTTGAGTGAGGGTCAGGAATTGTATACAGGTTTTGGTGAGGGGGGGGGGGGGGGGGGATATTGCAGACAGTTAGATGGATGATGGAGGGCAGATCAGATTTTACTGGTGTCAGGCGAGATTAAGCTTTACATGATGTATGTATTTTTAAGTAAATATTTTCCGGTATGTGCCACTCTTGGATAAATTACCCAAATATCCATTCGTGCTCTTGACTCCTTAATTTCTGGTTAGTATTCCTTAAACCTGCCAGGTGAAATTCCTGAGTAAACATTAGTGTGGGCCAAGCTGGAATGCGGCTTATCCTTGTTTGGATATTTCCTTCTCCCCCAAGAGGCATACCTGAATGAAAAGAGCCAGGATAGATGTTGCACTGTCTTTCTCATTTCCTCCTGGTGTTGTGCCAGTCCCTTCATTTCGGCCCGCATAGTGTCAGGCTTGGCATCTGGAGTGTTTTCTGAAAGAGTGAAAAAAGGCCTGTTGTCCTCGGAGTGGTTTTTAATGTAAATAGCTTTTCCTCGACATCAGAGACATGTTCGTTTTGGTGTCCAAGTCCAGAGCTTTTAATTTGACACACAGTGTAAATTGCTTACCATGTTCATCTCTCTAGTGGTCGACTTGCCAACAAGTCCTGGCTTCTTGCATTATAGAATCGCATTACAAGTGTTTAACTGCCGTCTGTAGCATAAACTCAGACAACAAAGCTAGCCGTAAAAAGCACACTTGGCTTAGTCACTCGGCTCTTGTCAACATGGACCTTGGGAGTCTTTTTGGTCTTCCTTATACTATAAGAAAAGCCATATGTAACGTTAAAATATGAAGGGTGCGTCAGATATTAAAGAATGAGAACACTGTAGTTGATATAGCTGCATCTGTGCTGTAAATTCTCAGCAGTGCACTGGAGACCAGAGCATTTGTTGCTGAGTGGTCATGTCAGAGGCTGGGGTGTGTTGACGGAGCTCAGCGGATGTACTCTACATATGTTCTAGTCAGAGTTTATCTTACGTAGTACATAAGAACTCGCTGCCTTTGTTGGGTCATTAGGTTCAGAATCTGAATTGCACTGACTGAAGCCATATGTGAGCCGCCTTTAAGTATCGCTCTTGGGTAACGAGGGTTGTAATCTAATGGAGTGTTTGCTGTGAGTAATGAGCATGGTAATAGAGTGGAGGCCACACGGGGCTTTGCTCCCTGCTGTCTGAGCTCATGTGCTGGTGGGGTGAGGCCACTCTCACCCTCTGGTGCACACTGACACTAGCAGATGGCTTTAGCCTGAACGATCAGAACAGTCTGAGTAGCATTATTGACCTACAGTACTATGCAAAAGTCAGATACCAGCCTTTCATTTATTCATTCTTCACTTTTTAATGTGTCCACTCTTCATTATTACAGCTTCCATTCTTTTCGAGAGAAAGCTGCAGGGATGTTTTTTACAACACCTCCTAAGTTCAGTCTTAGATGTTGTTTGCATTTTCTGCATCTCATGATCCAAGTAACCCTGATTCCAAATTTTGGCTCTTCAGTCCACAAAACCTTACTCCACATTTCAGATGTCCAGATTTTTTCAGTAATGGCCTCTTGACGGCGACCCATCCTTTCAGATCCATAGAGTTGTTGTCTTCTCACACTGGAAGGATGGATAGAAACCTGTGGATTATTTTTTCAGATTTGATACAAAAGTGCATCTTAATTTTTCACCCCTCTCTCTGTCTCAAAGACAAATGCTTTAAGAACAGTGTATATGATGATGACGGTTTTGATGGTCTCTCAGGTTTTGCACACAGTCCAATCTTCCTCTCCATCTTTTAATCCTTGACTCTCATTTTGTTTTTTCACTTATTTTCCTTTGAATTTTCCCTTCTTTATGCAAGTAGAGAATTTTCTTGGATCTAGTCTCATCAGAAATGTCTGCTTTAGCCATTTTGGATGCGCATAAAGAAATAACATCCCTACGATGGGTTAGGTAGCAGCTTGTGCAAATGATTCTTTTGGGAACAGCTTTGGTGGAAGGATGCGGCTGTAAAAAAAAATATCATCATGGAATTCCCAAAAGTTAATTTGTACTTAATGGCCATTTTTATTGGGATGCACAAAAGACTTACCACTGCCCCGTGTACAGTATTGTAGGACCACAAATGTGCTGAATATGATCAGTTAATTGAGCGTTTATCAAATCATTTTAGATAACTGTAGATGTAGAATCCAGTGAAATGATGTTTAGTCAGTATGTAATGCATGTTCTTTCGGTGATGTGACACGTTTCAGAGTGAAACATGGTATGTTTGAGGAAGCCAGGTCTGACCAGTAATCAGGTAATTCTCTGAAAAGTCACTAAACTTTAGGATACATCACTGCTGTCCAAACTTCTTATCTCCACATTTGCCGTTTTTCAGTTTTTGACTTCATTTGAATAAGTCTGTTGCCCTTTAGATTGTGTGCAAGTTTCAATATGAATGGACCAAAAGAAATTGTCCAAAATTAGTTGGGTAGAAGTGTGGTTTTGTTGACTTGCATTAAAAATAAAGTATGTTTTCTTTCTCCTGTGAAGTTAACTTTTTGGAGATACGAGGTTTTGTTGAGTGTTAAGTGATGAGATCTGCTGGTGATGGAAATCCACACTGGTGTGCATTAAAGATTTGGTCTTCTAACCATTTTGCCTTTTGCAGATACCAATAGTTTTTGCAAACAGATTATTTTTGTTGTATTAGTGGTTAATAGTATTTACTCTAATGATGGATGGTGTTATACCAGCAAAACTACCCTTACTGCCTGCTTTACCTGGCTTCCACACAGTCAAGCACCTCAAGTAATGGCCTCCTGGACCCCACACAGACATGTTTGGTTTCAGTGGATCAGGATCAGCACTCTTTGCGAGACCCACTCTGTAGCTGTTCCGGCTTTTCTTCCTTCTTTTCCCCCTCTTTTGATTCACCAGCCCTTCGCTGTCCTTTATCTTTCCTCACTGCTTCTTTCCCTTTCTCTGCTTATGTCTGTCTTCCTTCAGTGACCTGGTTCCTTCTGGCTCTGGCGCGGGAACTCCTTTCTCGGGGGGTTTACCGCTCACACTGCTCTCTGCGACTCGGGAGAAAGACCCAGGCAGCCTCAGGCTCGTCTCAACCCCTGAGGGTCAAATGCTTCACTGTGGGGATAGTGAGGATTGGCCCAGCATCCCCGGCAAGGCCCTCTGGGCTGGAGGGTGCGTTTTAAGCGCTGGGCATGTGGACAAAGAGGTTGGCAGAAAGCGCTTGCTTATGTTTGCTGCATGTGTGTTGTCATTGTGCACATACATGGAAGAGTGTAGGGATATCATACCCTCCTAGTCAGAGTTGCAACAAACGATTTTATCTGTTTATTTAAATGACTGATCAAACTATTATGGCATGTTTAGTAAATCTGCCATTGCTGTCACCATTGCTCAGAGTGCTGTGCAGCTCCTTTTAGAGTGCCATATCACCCTGTTATATAGAAAGCTTTGTATTAAGCAGGGAACACTGACTTTTCCGCCATAGTTGACATCAATAACAGCACTTTGACTACTCGTTGTAGGCCTGCTTCTAATACTCATCTAATCTTAACGCTACTGCACATCATACATTGTTTTTAATGATGGTGGTTACTTTTTAGATGCTACCAGCCAGCAGTTTCCAGCACACCTCAATGTTTTTGCACGTCACTTGTCATCTTGCAGTCAGTTGGATCTCGTCAAACCCAGAATAAGACCCCAGACATTAAAAGTAAATCACACATTGCCATTGTGATAAGCAATCAGTGCAATCACCTATAATGTTACTAGTGTGGTTACACTGTGACTGTTGTCCCCTCATATCCTGGTTAGAGTGCAGCAAGTCTGTCAAGTTAAATGACCGATTTCAAAAGTAATATTCATTAAAATTAATTTTTAATGTTTATATTCCGTTAATCTGTTAGGCAGTTTAAACTTGCTTGAGCATGTATCTCCACTGGCACTGTCGTTGTGACCCTTCAAATGCACTTCTCAACGGGTGTGCGGTAGCTTTTATTCTTGCCGCACCTTTTAAATATCCAAGGACAGTATCAGCGGTCTGGTATGTTATGCTGTGTTGCTTGCAGATTCATCCTTCAAACCAAATGCAAGTTTGAGAATCCCCAGACACCTCACAAAACACCCACACACCCCCTCGAAAGTATGGTATAGATATCTGAGCTGCTGAGTGGAAACACTTCTCCACCTCCCCTTCTTGTGTTCATAATCTCTTCACTGATATTGTCTCTGCTTTCTCCCTCTCCCTCTGCACACTCCTCCTCAGCGATTTACCCATTTGTCACCGCTCTATCTCTCTCCTCTCTCCCATGTTTATGCTGTCCAGAGATCGATGTCCTTGACATGTCCGCTCAGGTCACCAGCCCTTCAGGGACCACAGAGCCTGCTGAGATTGTTGAAGTGGGCAACAACACCTACTGCGTGCGTTTTGTGCCTCATGAGATGGGAGTCCACACGGTCAGCGTGAAGTACCGTGGGCAGCATGTGCCAGGCAGCCCCTTCCAGTTCACTGTGGGACCTCTGGGAGATGTAGGAGCCCATAAAGTGAGGGCAGGAGGCCCTGGGCTAGAGAGGGCAGAGACAGGCGTACCAGGTACAGAAGTACTATTAACCTCTCGCTCTTACTTAAGTTGACCAGGATCTTGTGTAACTACTTTACGTTTACTTTACGTTTACTGAAACTAATTCGTCTTTTATGAAAAGACAAATGTACTCAGTTTTCCTTCTTGCTCTAGACAGTAGTTACAAGAAAGAAAAGACAAGAAATGACTGGTGTACAAAAATGTTTTTCCTGAAGTAATGGGACTGTATTAATACTAACATCATGCATGCATGCATGTATGCATGTATGTAAATACACACACAAACACACATACATGCGCGCGCACACACACACACACACACACACACACACATACATACATACATACATACATACATACATACATACATACATATATATACACATATATACACAAATATTTGTCTATTTTAACTACATTAGTCTTATATTTCTAGAACCAAACCAAAGGCAGACAAACATTTTGTCTAATTAATGCATTGACAGTCTGTGGAAAAATTACCTATGTTTGAATTCTCTTGAATTCTTTAGGATTTACGTGAACTATTTTAATTTACATGAACAACTTTAATCTGCAGCTGAGTTCACTATCTGGACACGTGAGGCTGGGGCTGGAGGTCTGTCCATCGCTGTGGAGGGCCCTAGCCGTGCGGAGATTTCTTTTGAAGATAGGAAAGACGGTTCCTGTGGTGTATCCTATGTGGCTCATGAACCTGGTAGGCGTAGTTTGCTTTCCTGGATAATTCCTGTTTAGAGGTGATCTTGTACATCTCACTCAGATTCTTCCTTTTGCAGGAGACTACGAGGTGTCTGTGAAATTCAACGATGAGCACATACCAGACAGCCCCTACCTGGTGCCTGTGATGGCCCCCTCAGACGACGCACGCCGACTTACTGTTACCAGTCTTCAGGTGAGACATGAGGAAACATCTCCACACCAGGGCATGTCCGCAGCCATCAAAGGATAGGGTTCAAATATCTGTTATTGCCAGATTCTCTAGCTAATAATGTCTTATTTTATAATCATATATGATTTCTTACCATAATGGCAGTGTTTTCTCAAAGTGGTCAGGTTACCTGGTCACTTTGGCTTAAGGTAATGAAGGCTTGGTGGTACGTTCAAAAGCTGATCTCGGCTCGGCTTTCAAGGCAGTTTTGACCAACCTATCTCAACTGGATGCGCGTATTAAATTATGTCGTGCATAAAAAATACTATATATTCTATATAAGCTTAACTTGTAACTCAAGTGTTTGAAATATGTAATGTGATGTAATTACCTCATCCATTTAGCTCGAGTGTCTTTTTGGCAAGTATAACTTGAGTTAAAATACAAACTCATATATTTACCATGTTAGACATTCAGTATTTCATTCAGTTTTTGACTTTGTTGAAGTGGTGTAATGGGCTAAAGATGTCCTTCTTTCCCACTCCCTAAATCTTAATGAACAATCACTGTGTGCTTGAGAGGACAGAAAAATCAGGGTGTTTTCTAACATTAGCGTCCAAGTCCAGTCTCAGCTGGGTGATAAAGTTACTCCATATGAGTTATTCTACTCTACAAGGAGCACTTATTCACATAGATGTTTGGAAAAAGGCTTGGACATTAAAATACTGAATTCATGCTGTTTTGGTACAGCTGTCAGTGTGTGTGATGTGAGAAGCATTTATAGTTGCGTTTTTATCAGGTCTAGTTAGGAAGGCGCCCTACTTTGAATTGCTGCTGGACATCAATCAACTTGTGTGGAACTTCTGGTGTTTCTCTTGTGTTTCATTTAAAGGCTTTTAACAGAGACACGACTCAAACTCACTAAAGCTCTGGCTAAAGCAGAGAGAGAGAGACCGAAACTATAGAATCACATTTCCTGATCCATTTTCAGTTTCCCTGTCTGTAGTCTAGTAAACCTGCTAGTCCGTCTACTCTCCCTAGAAACATCCTGTACAATGTGGTGACCTCTCTCTTTGCTTTAGCTGGTCCACTGTGAGTTCAGGTAAAGCAGTCAAAAGCATACTCTTAATTCATGTGGTGAATAATGTATGTGAAGAGTTTTTCAAGGTTACATGCACAGTACATTGTTATTTTGTCAAATAGGGGTGGGCAATATGACAGAGTAGTAGATCATGATACTTAAAGAAGGCATATCGTTAAAAATGATTTTTCCCTTGCTTTTTTTTTTTTAAATGAAAGAGTCTGAAGTAAGATGTAAACACTGTATTGGTTTATACAGAAACTAAGCTGCAAAAACAGCCAATTTTGAATTTGTTGTTTCTGTGAACTCACATACATACACTCATCATCAAAAGAATAGTTGCACCCAGAAGGAAAAACAGGAATGAAACTTGGTGGGTTGGTTTGACATTGAGACATGCAAATGATTCAGAGTTCACACTCGTCCACGCATGTGATGAAAGCAAGGACAGGCCTAATCACTGTACCTGACTGACCCAACAGCCACGATTGCAGACATTCAGCGAGCAGTGATGCCCTCCATGAGTCATCCTGTTAGTGCCAACACCGTTGGCAGATGGCTGCACAATGCAGGACTACATGCATGCAGAACGTTACAACAACTGCCCCTAACACCACGTCAACGTCGCCAAAGACTGAAATGGTGAAGCGCCAGACTGTCATGTATGACGTATGACATATGACTCAAAATGGCAGTGGGTCATCTTCAGTGTCGAATCCCATTTTTGTCTTGGTGAAAATGACCAGTGAATCTGTGTGTGGAGGCACCGTGGTCAGCACCAAGATGAACGGTTTGTTCTCACGTATCACACACCCAGAAGGCTTGGTGTCACTCCACCTATGACGTAATGACACATGCAGTGTTCTCCAGTACTGATGGCTATCCATGATATGCTCACAATAGCAAATGATCACACTAACACTTAAATATTGTCGTATTGCCCACCTCTGCTGTTACAGAAGGACTCTGACTTGGGTCAGAGCAAATTGCAACATGGGTGCAGTGTCTAACTGATCATAGATAAATATTGTGTTAATTAATGTGACATAGAAATAACATGAGCAGAGCTGAAAGGTCCAGAACATTGTGGGTGCTCTTTGAGCTTGAAGTGTATGTTTCATTCTGCACTGTTTGCCACATCAGGAGTCAGGCCTCAAAGTGAACCAGCCAGCTTCGTTTGCTGTGCGACTAAATGGTGCTCAGGGCACCATCGACGCAAAAGTGCACAGTCCCTCTGGAGCTCTGGAAGAGTGTGCAGTTACAGAATTGGAACAAGGTGAGTCTCCTTAATCCATTGTGGCCTCTAGTAGACAAAGTAATGAGAGATTGTCGTTCTGCTGTTGAGAGTTTTGTTTGGGGATGTTTCTGGTGGGGAAAAGGCTAAATTGAAAGTAGATGTTCTTTATTTGCGTAAGAGCAAAGCAGTTAGTGGATTTTCTGCCTCTCTGTTTTGTAGGAATGGGATGGTATGTAGCTACATTTCCATATAGAAGTGTCTCTTTACATGCAGGCAAGCATAGATTAACTCTATAACGTGAAAGCCATTTTGTGGCACAGGTTTAGCCATGCCCGTGCCTCCTGCTGTTTTAAAAAGATCTCACCTTTTTCTTCCTTTATCTAAATATCTAATGTTTTCTACTTCTGGCAAAATGCTTAAACTGAGTGACGTCTGTAGTCGAATATCTGTCGTCACATGAGTGGCACTATTGGAAAAGCTCCAGAAAGCTTGGAGTGATCTTGGTGTTAACTTATCCAGATCTATCTGAAGTAGTCTGGCCAAGATCAGCCTGGGCTATGTTATTTCAGTTGGGCTAAGCTTTAGGCAGACCACAACAGTGAAATCGTGCTGTTTACATTATCATAGCTTAGTTAAGACTTATAGTGAGCTATTGGTGTGCTTGTGAATATTTAGTGTCTTTGTCAAATTGTTTAAAATGTTCTAATATGTCTATTAAGATTATAAACAGTATGATTTCCATTGAGTTAATACTGCATCATAATCAATAAAGCCAGTGACTGTTCCATCTCTTCACTTTTCATCTATACTGGCAGAGTACTGGAAGTGAATCGTCTTTTGATCAGCTTGTCGTGCGTTTGGTTCATTTTGACTTGACTCTTGTTACTTGTTCTCTAGACAAGTACGCCATTCGTTTCATCCCACGAGAGAACGGCATCCACACCATTGACGTGAAGTTCAATGGCACACACATCCCTGGCAGTCCGTTCCAGGTGAGAGTGGGAGAACCGGGACAGGGTGGGGATGCCGGACTCGTTACTGCCTACGGCTCTGGTCTGGAGAGAGGAACCACAGGTAACACCTTTAAATCAATATGCCTGAACATATTTGGCATGTGACAAGACTGTAGATATAAATTATTCCATTCCAATTCATGTTTTAGTATTTCCTGCATGTTTAGCTCAGATTTTCTTAACCAACTACTCTCGGTTCCAGCTGCTAAATGTATTTAGTGAGTTCTTAGTGACTTCTTAGTCTAACATAATTTTGCCTTGGAATGTGCTATGGAAGGAAGTTTGTTTTATTATGGTGTAATGAAATATGGCACAATGTTTTGTACACAGCGGAGAATTTTAACATAATAGAATTGTATTTGGGTAAACTGTGGTCTACGGAGTTTACCACTCTTTACTCCCAAACCAAGTCATTAAGTTGATGCTACTAAACTTGTAATGATTTTCATAGGGAAATGACGCGTCAGTGACTGTCTGGTAAAAGGTCAATACAGTGCTGAGTGTCTCAACAAACCTTTACAACATGCACAGAGGTGCATTCATGCAGAATGCAACTGACAAAATCCAGCTTAGCATGTAATAGTTTGGCTTAGACTGACAGCAGGGTTATAAAAACTATTTATTCAGATGGTCGGGTGGCTCTTTTCAGCACAGGCACAATGGAGTTCTGTGTGAACCTTGTGCTTTATTCTGTCAGTAAAGCATCTGAACACTGCCCATTGTTTCAGCAAGTTGATTTGAACAGAAGGATCTTGTATTACCTAACCTGTTAGTCATGGAAGGCATCCAACGCAAATGTATGTCTTTTTGAAACTGGCCTAATTGAATTGCGGCCACAGCAAAGGCCCCTTACTGCAAGAGTAGCATCAGTCTGCAACAGTCGGGGTTTGATTTAGCGTCACCGTTTTTGTCGTTAAGCATTGAAACGGAGAACGCCAGCCCCCTTTGTGAAGCTTAACGATAGTTCAGTTGATGAGCACAGTGGTGAAGACAGAGATGTCACAGAGGACGTGTAAATCAGGCTTGGTTAAGCTCAGGGCCAAGTTGGTGTAGGAACATGTTTCCTTCTTCTAGCTGGTCAGAGCTGATTATGTCAGTGTCTGTCACTGTGTGGGATTTATGTGATCCAGCTAAGGAGCGATGCTACATTTAGCGTTTATCATCTTTATGCAGGTTTTGTGGCCACATAGTGGGACACGTTGTTGAGCTGAGTGGACAGCTTATTGACATGCAAAGCTTTGGTGTCCTAGAGAGACGGGGCCCAAGTCTGACAAGTCATTACCCTAAAAGCTCTAGGCTTATTATTCACTTATTAGTCTTTAGACTTATTGTTCAGTAACTATTATAAAACTTATGGTATATTTCCATGTAGTCATTTGGTTGTCTAATAAGTCAAGTGAGATTCTAGGTGGACAAGGATTTTGTGAGCCAGGCTAATTAATCCATCTTTAATTAATTAAACATTCATACTTATTACATATTATGGTTAAAATTATAGTTTGTAATTATAGCTAACACTTTTACAGGATGGTGGAATGTAAACTTTGCAAGTTATGCTTTATTTATAGTACAACTTTGAATCGGATGTACCTCTTAAAATATTGGCTATTGATCATGCCAAATTGTAGTCAGCCTGGCTTAAAATATTTTCAAAAACATAAAACAAAATCTTTCATTTAAGATGCAAGTTCTGTATTAAATGTTTTTTGTTACTATGTTGTTATTTAACCCTTTTGGCATGGGTGATTACTTTAATCTACTTAAAAAAAAAAAAAAAAAAAATTACATTTTGATCCACATGAGGCTAGTTAATCGAAATTAGACTTAATACTTTTAAGGGACCTGTTTAATTGGGTCTAAAATATATTTAGTAGACATATTATTAATGTCAGCGTTCCTTGATTAGCCTTCAGTGCATTGTGCTCAGTAACAGCATTTTCCAAATTGTCCTGAATGTTTGAGTCTGCAGCCAGGGACTGTTTTTGGGGAGGGACTCATCATCACTGGTTTGCTTTCACACACAAGAATTTCATCCTAACCATACGCAATCCCATGTCACTTGTCTGTGTACAGTATTGATTCCTTGGATGCAACCACAGCGTTTTTTTGCCTACAACAGTCTTCGGCATCGTGACACTTGGAAAAGAGACATAATGCAAGAAGTCAAAGCAGTCGTGTTACAAAATAAACCTATCATGCAGTCCCAGCTCGGAGTTTGCTGGACGTGTAGCCAAGATTGCCAGTTTCAGAAGGACCAGAGATCGGTTCAGTTACATTTGACCAAACATACTGAACTTGCAGAGCAAACGGTCCACTCTCTTCTCTAATACCTCACACTCATTTCTGCTTTAACCCTAGATATCAGTAATGATATTAATGTTGAACAGTTTTGAACACTGCCCAGCACTAGATGTCCTTCTGAATCTCAGCGTTTGTATTCTTTATGCAGGCAATCAGGCCGATTTCACCATCAACACCACCAAATCCGGACCAGGCTCTCTGGCTGTGACCATTGAAGGGCCTTCAAAAGTGAAGATGGAGTGCCAGGAGTGCCCTGAGGGCTTCAAAGTAAAGTACACACCGATGGCCCCTGGAAACTACCTGATCAGCATTAAATACGGAGGCCCTAACCACATCAATGGCAGCCCCTTCAAGGCCAAGGTCACAGGTATGCAGAAGAGTGAAGATCTTTGTCTGTAGGCGTAGAAGGTGTGAAGACTGTAGAAGTCGGTCAAACCACTCGAGCCAATGATTTTGATGTCTTAGTAGCTCTGTGAGTGAATGATGGCTTTGACTGAGATGGTGCTGCACAGGATAAATATATTACTTCAGTGAAACTTTCATTCAAGTAGAGGTAAAGGTAGCCCAAGCTGAAGTGGGATTGGGCACGCTTGAGCCAAACAAAATCTTAAATGAAATTGCTGACTTGGTGTAAACCATAGATTACAGATAAATGGATTTGAGAATAGAACTGAAAGTACAAACTCATAATAAATCTCCAGTTAATGGAACTGGGTAAACGGAGTACCCCATATTTGGTTGACACGCTGTATTGCAGTGCACAAGCAAATCACACCATACCTCTTGTCTTCAGGTCAGCGGCTCGTGAACGTGACTAACGCCAGTGAGACGTCCACTCTGACGGTGGATCCTGTGCTCAGAGCCAGCAGTGCAAACTCCTACAGTGTCCAGCCCAGGGCTGCCTCTGATGCCAGCAAAGTGACCAGTCAAGGCCCAGGCCTTAGCAAAGCCTATGTGGGCCAGAGAGCCAGCTTCTCTGTGGACTGCAGCAAAGCAGGTGAGTGAAAGCATCGCTTTAGAACTATACCGGTCAGAAGGAAGCGACTTGCAGCTTTCCTGTGAATGTAAATACTAAATAATTAATAATTAAGCTGTTTGTGGTTTTGAAAGCTCAATAGAGTGTACAGACGCTCAAGTGCAAACTTCTGTCCATCCATGCTCGGTTATTTAGGGACGGTTTCCTGTTAAGATTCTTCCTTCTAACATTTTTCTTCTTCTTGTGCATCGTATTAGGGAAGAACATGCTTCTGGTAGGAGTTCATGGACCTCAGACCCCTTGCGAGGAAATCATGGTGAAGCACATGGGCCATCTGCAGTACAACGTCAGCTACATCCTGAAAGAGCGGGGCAGCTATGTGCTGGCAGTGAAGTGGGGCGAAGATCATATCCCAGGCTCACCTTTCCATGTTACTGTCCCATAAGTCTGTGAGGCAAACACACCTTCCTTCTGAGAGAGAGACTTTCGGGAAATGGAATATGAAAACAGCCAAATCATGCTAATATTTAAATTAATCCCAATATCAATAACAGAAATTGCACTTGATTGTATTTTATGTGACATGCATTGGCTGCATTCAAATTGTATGTACTTTCTATTTGTTCAGCCTATTCTGACAAGTGTGAGCTTTCTCTCCGACCTGGAGCTCAGCGGGGCACAAAAATACATATTAAAAAAAGTGTAGATGTTAAATGTGTCAGTTGAAGAGGGAGCGCTCCACTCCTTTTAACTATCCTTTACTACTGATGCTGTTTTGTCTGTTTGCTAATGTTTTCATCCAGTTTTAATGCACATCATAGTGATATTTCCATTGCTGTTATATGTTTTGTATTATTCTAACTGCTGCATATCGGACTACTGTGATGTTTACATGCTCTTAAATCAGATCAGGCTCCACAGTAGCAAAGCCAATCAATTAAGTTATCTGTTGGAACACTTCAGGCTTTCCGCACTTGTGACTTGCTTGTGTTTTGTTGGTGATATCCAAACTGTTTCATGACACAACTGACAGTTCTTGTGAGACATGTACAGTAAAACGAACGGGGGAGACACGGCCACGGTGTTAACTTGGAGGGAATGCTTGATGTTGACAAAGACACTTAACAGCAGTCCGCTGTATGTAAATCCTAGAGGTTTAGGAATAGCAGTGTTTGTACAATGTTGTCCCTTTAGCAGATCCTTTCCTTTTTTACCTAACAGTTGACTTTAAACTGACATCCTAGCCAGTTACCCCCAAACACATACATTCCTAGTGTAATCTGCTTTGGTGGCGTTGAAGGAGATTACAACTGCGTCTTAAACTTTACAGCACTTAGTGACGGTTTTGGGAGTTTTTTGGTGTATACTGGCATTCATGTTTGTCTTGTATTGCTCACTTATTATAGTTTTGATAAAGTGAAAGTATTTTGTTATGGGGGGGAGGTGCTACTATTTGCATTTTCTATTAGCCCAGGGTGCCTTAATGTGAAATATACCGTTAGAAATGATGTACATTTGATAATTACGAAAAAAAAACTGGAATAAAGAGATGAAACCGGACATGTTTGTTGTGTGTTTACTTATGGAGAATGCCTTTTATTTTTATTTATTTATTTTTTTTTGTTCTGCAAAAGTTAAATCTGCATAAATGATTTAAAGGGGAATTCCACTGTTGTTTTTGAACAACTCATTGTTTGAGATGTTAAGTCATTCAGAGTGGTTTGAGATGAAGTAGAGACTGTCCAAAACCACCAGTGAACCTACACATTGACACGTTGATGGTGAAGTTGTGGTAAATCTGCATCTTTCTGCCATGAGTGGTTTTAAATGAATGGATAAAAATATGTTTTAAGACAAAACTTGATCAGAAAACTATCATAACACAGACATCGGGCAGCGTATACCAGCAATGGCAAAAGTCCCATTCTACAGAGTTGTGCCAGGGAAGGCATCCACCAAATCTGGCCAAACTGCGCAATTCTTTGATGCAAGAGTGGCTGAACATTGACGTCACCTACATCCAGAAACTTGTCCAGGCCATGCCAAATCAAAACACAGCTGTTATTTGTGTTCGTGGCGGTATTACACACTATTAGATACGTTTTATTATTTTTTTGTCTGGTATATTGTATATTGTATGCCATTTCTGTTAATAGACCCCCCCCCCAATCTTACACACTGCTCCTTTAATGTTGTAATTATATTGGTTTCTTTGGGAAATCTGTGAAATTCCTACAATCCAAAAATACACTTGGAGAAACACTTTCGGGTTTTGCTGTGATTTATTAGTCTGTCACATTAATTACTGGTGTAGTATCCATGGGTTACTAGTGGCCCATGCTTGGTGGGCTGAAAGCCCCATTGTTGCGGGGTGATTAATGTAGACTCCAATCAGCTGGCCATGAAGGACCACCTTGACATTTCTATGGAAACAAGATCAAGCTCGCAGTTACACAGTGAATGAGTTCAGCCGCACGTATTTGCTTATCTGTGGAGATCATCCTCGCCCATTAATCAAAGCTAAAACTTCCTTTTTGGTCAGCAGAAACCTGAGCGTGAGGTCACTTAAAGCAGCCTTGCTTTGAGTTGTGCCTTACTGTGCAAGTCTAAATATAGAGGCCTTTGTCTCTGCTGTGCCATGTCAGCAAGTAATAGGCCCATTTTGCTGCAATATCATCTGTGCAGCTACATTACAAATTGGGACTGGCTTGAATGGAAGGTTTGTATTAGAGCTTGCAGTTGCTCGTAACGAGCTTCTCGGATAAGTAGCCTATGTTTCTGATCTATTTGGTTTCCTCTGTTATAAAAGGTTGTCATTCAGGCCCTCTGTTTAAGGAGCACAGCTGGCTTTTGTTTCAGGAACTGAAGTGCATTCACTGTGGCATGAGCGGAGGAATGACACTGCCATCATGTGGACTAACAGGAGAACTACTTTAGCATAAGAGGGGAATTAAGAGTTCAGTGTAGGAACGTTTCTGTGTAGTGGTGTTTCCCCTTCGGCTTGCTTTTGGTTAGTAATTATGGAATCTACCAATAATTTTGAGCACTGGTTCAAAAAGTTAAAGAATATTATTGACCTAATGAAAAGTTGTGTTTTCATTGCTGAGAGGTGAAATGCATGCTGGTCTATTCTGATCTGGTTCAGGTTTAGCTGGTCACCCCAGCATAGACATGCTGGTTGACCAGCATACCACATTTAAAACAAAACATATGATGGCTTAACATAAAAGATATCATAATCATGCAAACTGCCAATTTATAGGGGTGTAATGATACATGGTAAAATTGGGATATCACAATACAAAAATGCAGCATTGAAATTCTATTAACTATGCGGTCTAAGCTGCACTGGTTAAACATTTAGACATCCATAAAAGGATCAGCACCAATCAACACCTCCCTCCAGCACTCCTCCGGCCTCCCAGCTCTAGTATCATTATAGATCTTGGCAACATCATTACTTATCTTTTCTCCAATCGATTTTTATTCAAAATGTCATGAGAATACAGAATCATGGATCCAGCATCATGAATTAAATCAAATCTGCATGTATCGTTACACCCTTCCAACTTATATTTGCTGATTGATTGCTAAAGTATATTTTAATCAGTTATTTAGATTTCATGAATGAACAGTGCTTGAGAACAGTCCTCCACACCACACCTCTGTTGTTACGCTGAGTTCTGTCTGTGCTGTTTTCCCTCTAGCTCTGTGCTGTAGTTTCCTCTCCGGCTGTTTGCTGTATTCTTCCTGTAAGGGGGATGGATGTAAACTAGATGATTTGCTGCAGTGTGGGTCAGCTTAGGTCTCTTTTGTTATTCTGTCAGCACGCTTTTGTGTGAGTGTGTTTGTCTGGGTGTGCTTGTTTTCATACATGTTCAGGACAAAAGCTGTTGCTACTTTCTAGGAAAAACAGTGCTTACCATATAGGAGCACTTAGCACGAATAGGGCCTACAACAGTAGTTACAGTTATAGACTGTATACTGTGTTAGCCCCCCAGGACCACCACAGAGCAGATATGGTGGATCATTCTCAGCACTGCAGTGACACTGACGTTGTGTTGTATTAGTGTGTGCTGCGCTACTATGAATGGATCAGACACAGCACTGCTCCTGGAGTGTTTAAACACCTCGGTGTCATTGCTGGACTGAGAATAGTCCACCAACCAAAACTATAAAGCCAACAGCATCCTGTGGACAGCGTCCTGAGACCACTGATGAAGGATGACCACTAGAGGATGATCAACATAAACTGTGCAGCAGCAGGTGAGTTTTTGTCTCTGACATCTACAAGGCAGACCACCAAGCACTAATTCAATGTTGTTGTGACCCACACTCCTCTATGTGTCTAATCCACACCCATTCTGACCCTCACTCCTCTATGTGTCTAATCCACACTCATACTGACCCTCACTTCTCTATGTGTCTAATCCACAGTCATACTGACCCTCACTCCTCTATGTGTCTAATCCACAGCCATACTGACCCTCACTCCTCTGTGTGTCTAATCCACAGTCATACTGACCCTCACTCCTCTAAGAGTCTAATCCACAGTAATACTGACCCTCACTCCTCTATGTGTCTAATCCACAGTCATACTGGCCCTCACTCCTCTATGTCTAATCCAGTCATACTAACTCTAAATATAATATCAACTTTTTCAGTATTTAGTCCAGCAGACTTGTTTTTGTTTTTCCACACCTCCAAAGTTCAGTCTTAGAAGTTGGTTGCATTTTCTGCTTCTCACAATATGCATCTTAATTACAAATTTAAACTCATCCATTCATAAAACCATACTCCACATAGCAGATGTCCAGTCTCATCCTCTCAGACTGTTTGTTTGAATGTGAATGAGCATCTCTTTTAGCGGGAACATAATGTATGTGACTCCTTTGGGAGCAGATTTTGTTGGGAGGACCAACTGTTTTTTTCCATGAAGTATGTGCTTATGTACTAAATAACTTAGTACTAAATAACTTAACTAAATATCTTAGTGGCCATTTTGATTGGAAATGAAAGGAAGCTTGGTGCCTGATTTTGTAAAGCATGGAATAATGCATATGAGACAATATCATGACATATATGTGCTTGCATATGGGTAATACATACCCCACGTCCTGACAAGGTATAAAAACAAGTACATTTGTGTGTGTGTGTGTGTGTGTGTGTGTGTGTGTTTGCCCTGGGCCACATTCCGCTCTCCTGCTGAGGAAAGCCCTCTGATTGGCTGACCGCAGGTAAAGCCCAAATGACAAACTGCTCTGGGGTTTCTGTGGCTACTCCTGTTTCTCTTTAACCAAGCCAAATAGACTCAATAGAGAAGGCATTAGCTCAGTGTTAGTCCAAAGCGCAGCAGGCCCAAGATGAGGAACCTCCTGACCACACAGAACCAGAACTGCTACAGGGAACTCATTATGAAGGAGGCCTATACTCGTCTCACCTGGAAGATGAAATACAGTAAGGATTATCCCACCAGCTTCACGTCTCGTAGAACCAAGACCATCGGCCTCTTTAACCCACCAAAACCCTCAGCTGAAATCACTCTACCTCCTGTCGTCCAGCCTCAGGGGAAGAAAAAAGAGGCTCCGGTGCTGGTGGGTCGCTCTCTCAGTGAAGCGCCTCTGATGCGACCTGTCAGCCCCAAAACCAAAGAGACTCTCTACCACGGTTTCTCTAAGGAGGGCAAAGGTCGAGGCATGTATCTCAAGAGACGTACCCAGAGAATGCCAGAGGAGAAGTTTGACTACCCAATACTGTCCTCCTGGGAATACGGCTGGAGGTTAGGTGAGGAGCTCATATTTGATCTTCTTCAGGGTTGGATTTGGTAATGTTGCACCAAGATATTCAGAAGATGATGGCCTGGTAATTATTGTATGCCATGTTATACATCAGCTTTCTTCACTTATGGTCCTAGAGGCCCAGTGTCCTGCAGAGTTTACTGATTTCGCTGCTCAAACTCCAAGCTGTGCTGGACGCTGGTCCTCCAGGACCAGAACTGAAGAAGACTGTTATTATAAAACACGCTAATGCACAATTACTGTTTATTTGCTGAATTTTAAGGAGCATTTTATTTGTTTGCACGTCATGATACCACGTCATGATATCTATCTGTCTGTCTGTCTCTCTCTCTCTCTCTCTCTCTCTATATATATATATATGTGTGTGTGTATGTGTGTGTGTGTGTGTGTTTGTGTGTGTGTTTTATGCATGCTACCTTTTTGTTGATTTCATTGTGCAGCTTTGGCTATTCACTAGTGGTTACCATCATATGGACCCATTTCTATCTATATATTCAATGTGACTCAATTATTGTGCAATATTTGCTGCTGCACATTATCACCTGTATACATCTTGTACTGACTGCCAACATCACTGTAATTCATGCACTCTGACTGCCTATTCCTTCAGTATTTAGGTGACTGCTAAGATTATCAATATTTATGTAGCTGGTAGAGAGAATGTCGGAGAACGTAACTGTGCAATTACTATACAATATCTGTGCAATATCTTTCAGTAACTGCAATATATTTATGTGCAATTCACATGTAAGTTTATAGTTTCTTATTGTATTTTTACCTAACAACAGAGATTTTTTTTTTGTTTTGTAATTTTTTATGTTTTATATTTTGTATAACTTGCACTTTAGTCTACCTCTTGCTCTGTATCTGTTTACTGTATATTCTGCTGTAATGATGCAAATTTAATTTTATCTTAAATTTACTTAAAATGTTACAGAAATAAAGGTGACTTGACAAAACATGCAATTTGACCAAGGGTCTTCAAACTTTTACAGAATATAATATAATATAATATAATATAATATTATATTTCCAGATCTTAATGAAAACAAAGTGGGAAATGAATAAATAGATCATTATAAGATAATAGATAATATAAATAGATAACAATAAATATAGATAATAAATAGATAATAATAAATATCATTTATTATTTAGTAAGTTATTGTTGCTCACAAAACACCTATTATTGAATCAGCACCGTTTTGTCTAGTTTATAACATTTACATTTAAACTGCATATTATTCTTGTTTAGAAAATAAATTACTNAATAAATAGATAATAATAAATATCATTTATTATTTAGTAAGTTATTGCTGCTCACAAAACACCTATTATTGAATCAGCACCGTTTTGTCTAGTTTATAACATTTACATTTAAACTGCATATTATTCTTGTTTAGAAAATAAATTACTCATGTTCTAACTTATTCCACACAGTGGAGTATATATGCATTGTCTTATACTAAAAATGTTTTATAATCTTTCACTGAAATTATGTCCGCAGGTGATTATGAGCATAACTACAGATCGCCGGCTAATGGAAGGTCGGGAGTCGTTAGGAGCACTTTCTACGCCAGGAATGGTATTTTTAACATTCCTTCTGCAACTGATAAACTAGGCTAACGTTCCGAACCAACTTTCCAAGAAGACTTGATCACATCCTCACAGAGAAGAAATATTCCATCTCCACAAAGTGTATCTGACAGTCAACTACTATTGTGCAAGTTGGCGTGATGTACCTGAATCTTATATGAGATCTTTTGCCTTTGCAATGTTTGTGTGATTAATGTAATGACATTTTGGATGTGCGTATTGTATGGATTGTATATATACTCAAAAAAATAAAGGTGCCAAAAAAAAGGTTATTTGGATCGAAGCCAGTTTGTTAATGAGCCATCCAGTGAAATCTTCTTTAAGGCACTAAGGGTGGCTCTTTTATACCAAGACCTCTTCAGCACCTTATGTTTAAGATTCTAGGGTACTGGTTCTGATGTACTACAGAGAAATCAGGCAATATATAAATTTTTTATAAAGAGCTTTATTTAACTGCATCTAAAGCCTTGACATTGCGAAGTATAAATTTAATGAATGGAAAGAGGTGAAAGGAATAAACCCAACACACAGCGTCTCTTAGTAACTGTAAACTCACACCTGGAATCGGCTGGTTTATAATTAACAAGCGGGGCCACTTCTCATCACCTTTGTAATGATAGCTCTTCTTGGATAACACACTGTTCATCTTCAGAGTAAACCATTAATTACTCAACAGGCCAAATGTGTACGTTACCATAACACTAAGCAGTTTTAATCCCAGTTAGTGAAGAGTTCAGGCCAAGCTGCTGCTTTTTTAACTCAACTTCCTTTAGCAACAAAAATAAAAAACCCACCAAAAACCTCTTAACCACTTCTCCTGGCCTCGTTCACAGTAAAGCAAAGAGGGAAATGGTCACTCACAGCCAAGGCCTAGAAACAAGACAAGAGCAAACATGTTACGACATGATATACATTACAGTTCAGTAGACTGGAATCTCTTGCCATATTCATAATTCTTGCTATTGTAATGCAACATAGAATTAATTATTATAAACTAAACTCCAGAAGGTATTTTCAGATACTCTCTTTAATAGTTCACTGTTTCCTGGAAATAAATGCTAAACAATATACTGTAATTTTTCAATTTAAAATAGTCGATTTGATTTGACCACTTTTCTATTCTGGATAGTAACTGAAGAATGACTTATAATATTATT
>CM067494.1:6075208-6088695 GCA_034552555.1 Semaprochilodus insignis
TGCCCCCCCGTAGATTTGGTGCCCCCTAGTGTTCGGTTCATGGATGCGGCTTTTCTCCTCTGCCAAGAATGAATAAAAAAATAAATAGATTAAAACAACTTTTAAGCCAAAAAGTTTATCATATAAAAGCATTATAAAATAATGTGTCATACATCATGCAGCTAAAATCTAACCCTTTCACGTAATGACTTTCTGGGTGGGAGACTTCAGAGGCATTGAACTCTGCAGAAGTTTGTTTCCCACCGCCACTGTGAACATTTCTCTGGAGCTGTGATTAGTTTCTCTAGAATGGAGAATTTCACACCAAATGATTGAATGACTTTTTATTTACACCTCAACCATTAAATTGGGTATTTGTTTGACAAATCAGTGGCGTTCCTCTTTCAGCTGTCCCCAGGTGTAAAACACGGTTGATTTTTGAATAATATTTTTTAAAATCTTTTTTTATTCCTAAAAGGACTCTTAGTCTGAAAAAAACTCATAATATATTTTTATTCATTTATGGATTATTTAAATAAATAATATAATATATTTAAATAAATAAATACACATTATTTCAACAAATAAATAAATTAATTAATATATATTTAAAAAAGTAATAAGCACTAATAAATTACTTCATTTTACTAATTTATTTTATTAATAAATATATTTACTTATTTGATGTATTTATAGAATGTACTCCTGTTGTCTGTATTTGTCAAATGTATTTTATAAGTCGATAACTGCAACTGCAATTAATAGCATTTATTAGTAATTAATAGTCTTGCAAAAAATAGAAATGAAAGAAAAGTGAGAGAAAACTACGCTGATAGACAAACCCCGCCTCGTGCAACAGGATTGGCGGATGGTTCCTGCTCACGAGCTGTGTGTCGTAGAGCGGCTGATTAATTCAGTAGCCAATCGCATTACGGAGGGGGCGGGGCGTGCCGGAATACGGGTGGAAGAACCTACAACCCTGTCAACCTCGTCCGTGAGGAGACCGCGGTCAGGTTCAATGCTGTTACCTCAAGGCAAAGATCAAAACATGGCACTCGTGTCTGTCCTGTGAGGAGGGTCTGCTGTCATTCCTGCAACGGGCCACACGCTGGATCTGCCGGGCGACGATTAAAGGTAGATTTTGTGCAGGAAATGTGAAAATGGACGCTAACCTGCTGACATGAAATGAAGGCTACAGGACGAACAGTGGTGTTTATGCAGTGTGAGGTGAAGCGCTTCTTATCTGAATATTTCCGTTCCACCTTAAATGGTGTACCAGTTAACGTACATTCTCGCGCCAGCCGCACCATTTAAGGTGGAACGGTAAAATTCGAAGAAGAAATTGGTGAATAGGAAACCTACTTCAGCCTCATCGATATTCTGCTGTCTGCTTAGTGAGATGTGGAGACTTGACTGAATGACGGAAGGGAAGTGGATCTGTTGGGCTAAACCTCGTTTCCTCATTTGTGTGTAGAGTCGGTGTTCATGTACTAGTTATTAGAAATGGTACACTGATTACTGAGTATCTTTATTAATGTTACATGTATTACATTACAAAGCTCTCTCTCTCTCTCTCTCTCTCACTCTCTCACTCTCTCTCCTTATACTGTCTCTCTCCACTTTACTGCTCCCCTCTCTTTATTACTCTTTCTTTCACCGTCTCCCTCTTTCTCTCACCCTTTTTCTTTCTCTCCCATTCTTTGTCTCTCCCTCCATCTCACTGTCTGTCTCTCGCTGTCTCTCCTTCTCTCTTTATTCCTTCTTTTCACTCTCTCCCCTCTCCTCTTTTTATTAATTTCTTTCACCATGTCTCCCTCTTTCTCTCACCCTCTCTTTTTCCCTCTCTCCTCCTCTCTCTCTCTCTCTCTCTCTCTCAGTGCTTTATCGAGATGCATGTAATACGCTACACTGCTGCCAAAGCAATAAATACATAAACATAAAGAAGAGAAAGATAATCTAGATGCAACAGTTACAACAGAAGTTCCACTTACAGGATTACTGATAGTCAATGAAGAAAGATAACAAAAGTCTTTCTCTCTCTCTCTCTCTCTCTCTCTCTCTCTCTCTCTCTCTCCTTGTTCCTATCACCCCCGCTGTGAACAATTTTGACTCTGCAGTGACTTTCTCTAGAACAAAGCATTTCACACCAAACCACTCTGAATGACTTTGTTTACATCTTAACTATTTAACTATACGGCAGTTACAGAAGATCGGTGGACTTTCCCTTTAAGACATTCATTAGCACTGATGATCATCTGCTTTAATCTGATTAAGAAACATTCAAACAGAAATAGGCATCACTACTGTTCATATTAATGATGACTCTTATTTTAGAATCTCAAAATAATGACTGAAAAATGATGTTGAAATAATGACTTATTCAAATTCTAAAAAGTAAGTTAGTATTTTGGTATAACCATTCTTTATTTTCAAACAATTAGCCTCAAATATGAGAAAACAAGACTGGTTTGCTTCTACTTTCAACAGCGGCAACACGTAGCTCACGAAGGAAGTCTTGTGTTGTGAGCTGGCTTGGTGGGTATATAAGGTGTGTGATAGACTGTCTGCACACATATACCTCATTGCTGTCATGAGTAAAAGGGCCGATACATGCTGATTGTCTTCCCTGGGGCGGATGGGATCTTATAGTAAGACAGTGTGACATGTCACATGGCTAGAAATGTCTGACACTGGTTGGAAGAGCATGACCAAGACTCCCAAGTACAACCCTGGCTCTCTAATTTCCCAGACTTGAACCCAATTGAGGATCTGTGGGACCGCCTTGGTCGTCGTGTTCCCTCTATGGTTCCTCCCCATGCACCCTCTAGCAGCTGTGGGATGCATGGCTCCAGATACCTGTGAGAACCTACCAGGACCTTATTGAGTCACTCTCAGCCTCTGGATATTAATATACAGCTCTGGAAATAAATAAGAGACCACTCCAGTTTCTTCTTAAATCAGCATCTCCACATGTACAGCAGGTTCTTAGTGAGGAACAGAAGGTTGGGTTCTAGCTTTACTGGCAGATACAGTGAGCGTCTGGTTCATAAGAACAAGGTCAAGCAGCAAACACACAGGACAACACAGCTACAGACTGGCAGAGGGCCAAAACTCCTCTCTACTGACCGTGGTGAGTGCCACCTCACTCCAATTACACTTAACCACCGTAAGATGACCTCAAGTGACCTACAGAAAGACTGGCGAGCGGTGGCTGGGGTGAAATGCACTGCGAGCAGTTTTGGTCAAACACAAACCCAGAAACTGTACAAGTAGAGAAACTGATCATTTTGAGGTGGTCTCTTAAATTTTTCCAGAGCTGTATAATAATGCCATAATGATGTGATTCAGCTGTATATAATAACATATCAATACTTGGCACCAGTGTATTGATACAATATTGCCATGGAAGATGCATATATTATTATATTATATATTTTCCATCCATGTGACATTTGTACCCTAAAATGTTGTACTTAGCTGGGCTGTTAAGACCCGTGTCTCGCTTCTCCGAGGCTGTCCTTCATTTGGTGGGCTGCGGTTTTGCTGGCTATGCATGCATGAGTGGCTGTAGATGGTGAGTTTATTGCTTGTGACAGTGCTCAAATAGTGGCAGTGACGGCGTCACCACTGTCTCGCCCTGAGCGAGTGCAGACATGCTGCATTTTCATTTGTTGTTGTTTTTTTATTTATATTTTGGAGGAGTGGGTCGGGTATAAACAAGACTTCCAAAAGTATCCAGACACCCCTTCTAATGAGTGAATTCACCTACATTGGTGACATATGTATTCAACTGCACCGGGTTTGTACTACCTCTTTAAAATGGGACACCCTGGGGCCACCACACATAAGCTTAAGGGCTGTGAAGCAGTGGAACTACATTCTATGGAGGGAACATGCCTCCTCCAGTACATTTGTTGGAGTGATCTAGAACTAATCATTCCACATCAGTACCTGACCTCAGTAATGCTCTTGCAGCTGAAGGCACAGCAGGGGTCTTACATCTGGTATGAAGCTTTCCCAGAGGAGTAGAGGCTGTTATTGCAGCAAAGCTGTCACCTGCCAAGAGGTTAGGATACGCCGTCGGCCTCTAATGCTTCGCCTAGCCCTGAATCATCATTAAATTTTAAGTCACTCTGGAGCTCCAGAGCTCCTGCTCAGTGTATCATTGTCAAAAAAGTAGTTGCACTCAGAAGGAATCAACTGACAGGAATGAAACTTGGTGGGTAGGTTTGACATTGTGAGACAGTGATTCAAGATTCATGGTTGGCCGTGCATGTGACACGAGCAAGGACGGGCCTTAATGCTGTACATGACTGACCCAACAACCACGATTGCGGACGTTCAGTGAGCAGTGATGCCCTCCATGAGTCACCCTGTTAGTGCCAGCACCACTGGCAGGACTACATGCACGCAGACCATTATGATAACTACCCCTTAACACTACGTCAGCATCACCAAAGACTGCCATGGTGTCATGCCAGACTGTCGTGGAGTGACTCGGAATGGCAGCAGGTCATCTTCAGTGACGAGTCCTGCTTTGTCTTGGTGGAGACGACCAAAGAATCTGTGTGTGGAGGCACCATGTTTAGCACCAAGATGAACGAAGTGTTGTCATGCGTTACATGTCCAGAAGGCCTGGTGTCACTCCACCTCCACCCCTACTGCAACATCTGCAGAAACTGTGTGAGAATATTCAAACTACATGGGATGGATTATCGCAGGACACCATTAGGAACCTCTACGACTCCATCCTGAGATGAATAAACTATTCAAACGTCTACTGTTATGTTTGTAGAGACACTTTTTGCTGCAATGACAGTCTATTCCATGTGTATGTACAGTTTTATGCATTGATTGTGAGTGTTTGTTTTTCTCCTTCGTCTGGGCTGCAGAGTCATGTTTTTTCTCCTATAACACATCTAATTCAGCTCTGAAAGGGCTGGTTATGTAGCTAGTGATCAGATTGAGGTGTGATAGAGCGAGGAAAGCACAAAGCTGGGAGGCCCCAGCACTGCCAAAAGTATCCAGACACCCCTTCTAATGAGTGAATTCACCTACGTTCAGGTGCCTACATTGGTGACATATGTATTCAACTGCACCGGGTTTGTACTACCTCTTTAAAATGGGACACCCTGGGGCCACCACACATAAGCTTAAGGGCTGTGAAGCAGTGGAACTACATTCTACAAGCTTAAGGGCTGTAAAGCAGTGGAACTACATTCTATGGAGGGAACCTGGCTCTGGAAGGGCTGGTTATGTAGCTAGTGATCAGATTGAGGTGTGATAGAGCGAGGAAAGCACAAAGCTGTGCAGTCCAGGGGGGCCTCCAGCACTGCAGTCGAGAAACACTAAAATAGGTCATCTCCAGAAACGTTGAAATGCTGGGACGTTTTTAATGTGGATGATTTTACTTCACAGGTGAACCATCGCCATGGATCTGGACATGGTGAACATGTTCGTCATTGCTGGAGGCACTCTTGCAATCCCCATTCTGGCTTTTGTGGCATCTTTTCTGCTGTGGCCTGCGGCTCTCATCAAAGTGTACTACTGGTGAGTTTGATAGAAAGCGTTCGTATTGAGCTTCGTATTGAATTGGAGGCCAGAACCCTTTTATAAACGCAGCCAGTGTAACAGTCGTATTAGTTTAGATTGAGCGGTGATGTTTTGATGGTTATTTTGAATGTTTTTTTTTCCTTGGCACAGAATCTTATTATCTTGCACAAGTGCATCTGTAAGCTTTATGTAAGCTTTCAGACACCTAGTCATAATGTCTCATTGCATAACGATCTTAAAAACCCTTCAGTGCACCAAAGGACAAGTGAGCACAGTGTTTTGTTCCAGTTAGGTCTCATGTGCCCTTTAGTCTGCATCCAGAGATACGGGCTGAACTTGTGTTTTGTCGTTTTGGTTTAGTCATCCTTCACATTACATACGCTCCCTTCCCTTGCTCCGTCTTAGCCACAGTCTTCATCTGGGATGTAAAGCAGTGGCTCTGAAGTCAAAGTCACACAGTTATTCCTATCTGTTTGAATGGAGTCCAGCTAGTTTTCAGCTGGAGCTTTAAGGGTGACTTAATGGAAGCTTATTAAGATATATGTTTCAATGTGTTGCAGTATGAAGTAAGGCTAAAACAGAAGTAGCGTCAATCTTTAAGCCATTATTGTTGGTGCCAATATGTCATACAGTGTCATAAGCCACATAAGCAAGTGTGTTTGTAATGGCTCAGCATGACTCCACCCAAACGTACTACATGCCCTACTATAATGACCTGGAAAAAGGGACAGTACGTAGGCTGTAAAGTTTGTGGTTAGGACATTTAAGGGGGGATTTCACTCAGTGTTGTTTTTGACATTTCTGGATGATTTGTTAGATCATTTAGAGAAGGAGTGGGAGGTGAATCTGAACAGGGAAAAGGAGTGAGAGGTCAGTCTGAACAGGGAGAAGGAGTAAGAGGTGAATATGAACAGGGAGAAGGAGTGGGAGGTGAATATGAACAGGGAGAAGGAGTGGGATGTGAATAGGAACAGGGAGAAGGAGTGAGAGGTGAATAGGAACAGGGAGAAGGAGTGAGAGGTGAATACGAACAGGGAGAAGGAGTGAGAGGTGAATACGAACAGGGAGAAGGAGTGAGAGGTGAATATGAACAGGGAGAAGGAGTGAGAGGTCAGTCTGAACAGGGAGAATGAGTGAGAGGTGAATCTGAACAGGGAGAAGGAGTGAGAGATGAATAGGAACAGGGAGAAGGAGTGAGAGGTGAATATGAACAGGGAGAAGGAGTGGGAGGTGAATATGAACAGGGAGAAGGAGTGGAAGGTGAATATAAACAGGGAGAAGGAGTGAAAAGTGAATATGAACAGGGAGAAGGAATGAGAGGTGAATAGGAACAGGGAGAAGGAGTGGGAGGTGAATATGAACAGGAAGAAGGAGTGGAAGGTGAATAGGAACAGGGAGAAGGAGTGGGAGGTGAATTCGGACAGAGAATTAGGTATTAGGGATGTGCATTCTGGCAAATTTTGGTATTCCGAGTTTATGAACGGATATCCGGTTACTTGTGGAAAAGAAAAAAAAAACAGATTTCAGTTAAAAGGAATGCACAGCTGTTTCCTAGCTTTGTAGGTGACATCACTGGAGTTGCGTCACACAGAGCAATATGTTTCAAAATGTATAGTATTATTTCGGAGTAGTCGAGGGAAATCTGTAGGTCTCCAGATTGGGTGAGCAACTGAGTTAACTGAGTTTCTCAGTTTCTGAACCCATCTAACTTCAGCCTGGTCTATTTAGTGGTAATAGTCTCGCTAGGTCTGCCTTCTCAGTCAGATTCTTAACAACACATTTTGGGCAAGTTGCTCAGGTTGGGGAGTAGCAAAGTAAAGAATAACTTATTTACTCAGAGGGTTTTAATGTTACACCAATCTTAAAACATCAAAAAAACAAAAAAAACAAAGTTCTCACTGAATTGTTTACCTTTCTCCTTCTGTCCAGGACGAAATGCAACAAATACCGTCATAGTTATTTCAGTACTCAAATACTGGCACCCTAAATGGTTATAGAGTACCTGTCCAATTCCAAACATCCCTATTAGGCTTACAGCTACAAGTTAGCCATAATCTCATAGCTCCAGTGCAAAACTAAAGAAGTAAACTTCAGAAAGTAAACATGTCTTGGCTGGGATCATTTAGGGTAAGCGGGGGAATTGTATATATTGGCTGAAGGACTGCCTAAACTGCTAAATCAGTCATGCAGGTCTCATGAGGTCCTCTCTTAACGTCCATGTGACGGCGCCACTAAAGAGAGTGTTCGGTTTCGTCACTGCCTCTCTTATCTGTGCAAAAGTACAGGGCAGTTATATTACTGGACTCTCCCTTTGGCCTAGCAGCGGCTAAATGGGTGAAAGGTGATCCAGAGCAGGTCCTGCTGATAAACCTAGCTCAAGAAAGGTTTTTCTTTGTTGGATTTGGAGTTAAACAGTAGTTCAAATGATTGCAAAGCTGACACAGGGCCAGCTGACACAGATTGGGGGTTACAATCCATTCTTTTATCTTGTGTCTTTAATGTCTGCACTAATAAGAACTCAAACCTTCCAGATATTTAAACCACATTTGGTTCCAAAGTTTTCCAATAACTGCCAAGTCATCATGTAGGCAAGACCTTCTCTTCATCCCAGGAACGATGCTTTGATGAACATCCAGCTAAATTCATGTTGCCAAACGGACCCTAATATCTGTTTTCTAGTATTTTCTTGTGTGACTGAGAACGTAACCATAAAAATCTACCATTTCGATAAGAAAGCTAACATGTGACAGCCACTGGAGATTTCTGTAGCTTTTAGGGACACAAGCTTCATGTGTTTTGCTGGAATATATCAGCTAAACCTTACGCAATCTGCCCAGAGGACATTGCTCCTTGTAATTACTCACAGGCGAAG
The DNA here is from genome assembly GCA_034552555.1 of Semaprochilodus insignis. NCBI lineage: Eukaryota > Metazoa > Chordata > Actinopteri > Characiformes > Prochilodontidae > Semaprochilodus > Semaprochilodus insignis. The sequence goes on from CM067494.1 coordinate 6,083,613, forward strand.
CGTGTCCTGCACGCTGCTGTCAGTGTCACTGTAACCCGCTGTGGGGCTCAGGGGTGCGCTGATGCACTCCTTCAAGGTCACTGAATCTCTGAAAAATGAATGAATCTCTGAAAGTGTTCTCTGAGCCATTTCTGGCAAGCACTGCTTGTTGTTGGACATGGTGATAAATCAGAATACCTTGCTTACTCCATCTGTACCTCTAGCCATTAATCAGCATGAGGTAAATATGCAGACGGCTTCTTTTGAGCACACTTTTACCTGCGCTAGACGAACGGGATGTCGATTCAACACGGCGTGCTGCAGAATTTTATTTGTCTGTTATGCATTTATCTTCTCATAGCTCGGCAGGAAAAATGACGATTCAGCACTCGGAATGTATATCTTGCTCAATAAACAGACATGACTTGGCGTCCTTTTGTGTGTTTGCTTAGCAGCTTTTCTGCTGTTCCATTTTTAAGGTACTGGAGGAGGAGGCTGGGGCTGCAGGTGGATTACGCAGAGCATGAAGGATATCGCTTCTGTTACACACACCGAGGGAAGCCAGGGAGCAAACCCTCTGTACTCATGCTTCATGGCTTCTCTACTCACAAAGATATGTGGCTGGGGGTGGTGAAGGTATGAGCTTCATTTCCCGCCTCNTTGCATCCACAACCATGCATTACCTTGTTTTCACGTTAATTAACTTGCCTGTCAACAGTTTTTTTCGAGTATGTAGTATGTACATTTCTCTGAATGTTTTTTTCTGTTTAGTCAGGTGGTTAAAACCTCAACATGTTTTTATTTTTGTGTTTTGTCTTTAAAGGTCAACATTAATAGGAAGAACATGGCGTACCTGGCAACTATCCAAATCATTGGTGGACAGGGAGGCAGACACTTTGATTTTGATGGTATGAGCAATGGAGCCACTTTGCAGAAGATATGGGTGTGGGTCGGTGAGTGGCAGGTAAAAGCTATCAAGGTTTGGCTTACTGATGACCGCTCCATGCAATTTGGAAACCCTAGTGGGAAATATTCCGAATTTACGTTTCAAAATGGAGAGCATTTCACCTCTCTCTCACTATGGGGGAATGGAGCTGGAACACGTCTAGGAGCCATTAAATTTAAGACAAACCACTCTCGGGAGTTCTTTGCGCACATGACACAATGGCCGCTGAAGACGGAATACCCAATTGATACTGCTTCTGGAATTTGCATGGGAATCACAGGAAGAGCAGGTGCAGATATTGATTGCTTAGGATTCAAGTTCATCAACAACATCAAGTCTACTGTGCTAACAAATGTGAACTACCCCACACTTCATCAGGTGATACCCAGCGTGTCTGTTGAAGAAATCAAATCCCTGACTTATCAAAACAAGTCAAGTGTCATGCAAGAATACAAAATAGAAACTTCAAAAACTCTTACCAAAAAGTCCTCCTGGTCGGTGACCAACAAGATGGAATTCTCATTCCATATGGAAGTGAAGGCAGGAATTCCAGAGGTTGTAGAAGTATCATCTGGATTCAGTTTCACACTGGGAACTGAAAGCACGTATGGTCTGGAGAATTCTGAGGAGAAAACTGAGCTGCTGTCATTTCCTATCCGTGTTCCTCCAGGGAAAACAGTAGATGTAGACATCACCATTGGTCGAGCCACAGTTGATCTCCCCTACACCGGCACAGTCCGGATTACCTGCTACAATGGCAGTGTTCTGCAGTTTGAAACCAGTGGAATCTACAAGGGCCTCACCTACACCAATGCAAAAACAGTTGTGAATGAATCCCAAAAACAACTAGAATAGGCAGTTTCTTTCTCTCTCTAAATTCTAAATGTTTAGAATGATATCAGAATAAAACTTGGAAAGACACCGGATCTATAATTCAGACATATTTACTCATATGTATAATCTAAACATTAAATATAACAGTGTGCATTGACATGACTATACATTGAAATGACATGTAAAATCTAAGTTGTGGGTATGTGGTGTAAAGAAAATAAAGTGATTTATTTGCTTCATTTTGTGTTTCTGTGAATTTAATTTAACATTTAGAGGCATAAAATTATAGAGCCCTTGATCTTTTTAACAAAGGCCTCATCTTGGACTTTCTGAATGGGTTATGTTGGGAATTCTCTGTTATTTCATATTAATTCCTATGAAGAATTCTCTCAATATGTCCTAAATCACTCATATCAGAATTATGTCCCAAAATGTCATAATAGCAGTGCAGTAGTCAATATATACACATTCTAACACTTCTGATAGTGATATCCGGACTATTCACTTGAACAACAAGACATACATATATATGTATGTATGTACGTATATCACATACAGATCAAATATCACTTGTACAGAGGCCCATCTGACAAACTGTTGGATATCAGTGTTTTGTATAAGTGCATATGTATACAATTGTGTATAAGTTTACCATGTGGGGAACAGCTGCATTACCAGAACAGAACTTGCATTTACGACAGGATGGAGTCCCTGGGAGAATGTTGCCTTCAGGCTTCTAAAGGTCATAGGTCAGACATCGGTTGGAAGAGAGATAACCAGATAAGGACACACCCTCTGTGTGCCTTAAGGGGGTGGGGAAACGGTATAAAGCCTGTGTGACAAGGGACTGTCTTTGGACTGGACTGAGTTGGACTGGATGGGACTGTCCTTGAACATGAGCTGTGAGTGAACTGCGATCGCCATGAAATAAACTACTCCAACATCCCCAGCTTTCGGTCTCCTGACTCTACCCTTCTATGCAAGCAAGAAAAGAAACAACAAAACATACTACAACCTTTAATTTGGTAAGATAAGCTTTGGTTAAATTGTAGTTATTTTTTATAAGTATTAATTTACATTACACCATTATATATATATATATATGTACACTGCTCAAAAAAATGTAAGGAACACTTTGAAAACACATCAGATCTAAATGGGGAAAAAAATCATGCAGAATATCTTTCCTCATATGGACCGGGTAATGTGTTAGGAACGAAAGGATGCCAAATCATTTGACGGAAATGAAAATGGTCACCCTACAGAGGGTTGAATTCAAATACACCATGAAAATCTTCCTCTATGGTCCATCAGGCCCCTGCAACTGATCCAGAATGCAGCAGCTCGACTCATCTTCAATCTTCCAAAGTTCACCCACGTGACTCCACTGCTGCGCTCCCTTCATTGGCTTCCTGTTGCTGTCCGCATCAGATTTAAAACTCTGATGCTCGCCTACAAAGCCAAGAATGGACCAGCCCCTCCCTACCTTATGGCAATGGTGAAGAGTCGATCTGTACCTCGAGCCCTTCGCGCTTCAAGTGCAGCTAGACTTGAACCGCCATCCCTGAAGTCTCATGGAAGACAAGCGACCAGACTCTTCTCTGTCCTGGCTCCCAGATGGTGGAATGAACTCCCACTGGGCATCCGAACAGCAGAGTCTCTTGCAGTCTTCAAACACAAACTGAAGACCCATCTCTTCGTAATGCACTTAAGTGAGTAAGCACTAGTAGAGGTGTAAGTTGTGTGTATGTACTTGTGTTGTGTTGCACTTATAATGCACTTATAATGACCTTTTCTTTTCTATAGGTGTGAGCACTGGGCTGGGGTTGCCAGGTAGTGCTCTTTTTGCTCTATATATGTGTGTGTATTGATCTATCTAGGTATCAGCACTGGCCCCCTGTTCGGGCAGTGTCCGAGCTCATGGTGAGTTTTAGGCTCTAAACTTCCTGTACTAGCTGGAATATTATCCAATGGAACACTAAGCACGGTTGTAAGTCGCTCTGGATAAGAGTGTCTGCTAAATGCCTTAAATGTAAATGTAAATGTAAAATCAATGTGAAAAAATGATGCAGCAGGCTAGTCCATTTAACCAAAATTCCATTTTAGTAACTCAAAATGGTACTCAGTAGTTTGTATGGCCTCCACGTGCTTGTATAGATGCCTGACAACATCGGGGCAGGCTCCTAATGAAACGATGGATGGTGTCCCAGATCCTCCCAGATCTGGACCAGGGCATCACTGAGCTCCCGCACAGTCTGAAGTGCAACCTGGCGGCGTTGGATGGACCGAAACATAATGTTCCAGAGGTGTTCTATCGGATTTAGGTCAGGCGAGCGGGGGGGGCCAGTCAATGGTATCAATTCCTTCATCCTCCAAGAATTGCCTGCACACTCTCGCCACATGAAGCCGGGCACTGTCGTGCACCAGGAGGAACCCAGGACCCACTGCACCAGCGTAAGGTCTGTCAGTGGGTCCAAGGATTTCATCCCGATACCTAATAGCAGTCAGGGTGCCGTTGTCTAGCCTGTAGAGGTCCGTGCATCCTTCCAGGGATATGCCTCCCCAGACCATCACTGATGCACCACCGAACTGGTCATGCTGAATGATGTTGCAGGCGGCATAACGTTCTCCACGGTGTCTCCAGACCCTGTCACATGTGCTCAGGTGAAACCTGCTCTCATCTGCGAAAAGCACAGGGTGCCATTAATTCCGGTGTTCTATGGTAAATGCCAGTCGAGCTCTACGGTGCTGGGCAGTGAGCACAGGGCCCACTACAGTCTCAGCCCACCCTCATGAAGCCTGTTTCTGATTGTTTGATCAGGCACATTCACGGCAGTGGCCTGCTGGAGTTCATTTTGTAGGGCTCTGGCAGTGCTCATCCTGTTCCTCCTTGCACAAAGGAGCAGATACGGTCCTGCTGAGGGGTTAAGGACCTTCTACGGCCTTGTCTAGCTCTCCTAGAGTAACTGCCTGTCTCCTGGAATCTCCACCATACCCTTAAGACTGTTCTGGGAGACACAGCAAACCTTCTGGCAATGGCACGTATTGATGTGCCATCCTGCAGGAGTTGGACTACCTGTGCAACCTCTGTAGAGTCCAGGTACCGTACTAGTAGTGACGCTGACCCAAGCCAACTGCAAAACTAGTGAAAAATCAGTCAGAAAAGATGAGGGGGGACAAAATGTCAATGACCTCCACCTTTTAAACCATTCCTGTTCTGGGGGTCGTCTCATTGTTGCTCCTCTAGTGCACCTGTTGTTTCATTAACACCAAAGCAGCTGAAACTGATTAACAACCCCCAGTTCATATATATTGAAAAAAATC
>CM067494.1:6089195-6143103 GCA_034552555.1 Semaprochilodus insignis
TCCCACACTTAGTCCTCTGTGCTGAGATCAATAGAGGACAAAAGCTCCGGAGTGCTGAATAGACTGGTAGAGATGGCTAAAGACTATGTTGTATTGTTGACAGAGCCTGACATCACTAACCATCTGGAGGGAAAAGGTTTAACTTGTTGCTAGAATTACACCAGTGTTATTCCACCCCATTAAAATGGTGCCAGTTTCCTGTTTCAGCCGTGCATGAATGGTATATTCATTAATCTTACTACTTTGTAGGATATACCACGTTTGCCGCAAAGTACTAGGCATTAGGGCTAAACGTACCTTTATCTTCATATGTGGAATTTGAGCTCATCATATTCATGTACTTGGATGTTTCAGGTGACACGTCATGACGAGACATGCCAGGCAAAGAACGGTCTGCCTCTTTGTGTTTCTGTCTCTTGCTCAAACGCTTGGGGGCTGGCGGGGTTTAGGATGTTAATGACGTTAAGAACTGTGATTCTGCTCTCCCGAGCTTTCCCACACTCTGGCCACTGAGAGCAAGTACTGGACAATAGAAGTGTGCCTATTCAGATGCTAATTATTCTGTGGGCAAGCAGTTCCCGACAAGCTTGTTGAAAAGTCGCTGGTTATGCATGGGGTAAACACAGAAAATGAGGCAATTCTGACTCAATGTTTGAAGAATTCTCAAGGATTTGGGATGGAACAGACCACCAACTGAAGGCTTAGTTCATTATGACACATCATAAAACAATTTACATACTTAACAACCTTTATACACCAGATTTACTCATATTTCTCATCAAAATGTAAGATATAGTACAGTGATTTAACCAATGTTTCATTCAATATTCAAAATAATTAATAGTACAATAAGGAAATAATTATATAGTAATTAATAGTACAATAAAGAAATTGGCCACATATTTTTTTTGGTTTGACAGAAGTAGCTCAAATTTGGTGTCAGGCTACGTTGTGGCACTGCCTACTCAACCACTATTTGATTTTTTAATAACCCTTATGTTTCATGTCTCTAATATTGAAAGTCAAAATTTAGAAAGAAAAAGTGGGAATAAATCTAGAAAAACAATTTTAGACATATTCTCAAGTTGACTATTTCTCATGAAGCGAACAAAGCACAATAAGAAAACTGGCCACAGATTCGGTTTGACAAAACTATCTCATATATGGTCATGGGTCATATTGTGGCGTGGCCTCTCCAATTTTAATAAGACTTGTGTTTCATATGTCAAAAATTATTCAAAGTCATAATTTTGGAAAAACAAAAAAACAAAACAAAAAGACAATATAAAAAATGTATCTAAAAAAACTCACATATGTCCACAAATATAGCCACATATTGCTCGTAAGTTAGTGTAATTTGACTTGTCATTTCAGTTTGTCTTTAGAAAGTGATAAAGTACTAAAAGATAAATGGCTGATGTGGACCAAAATTTTGCTTTCAGATTTGTGCTCTGTGAAGCTTTAGAAACCACTGCACTAAAGCCAATTGAAAAAAGTCCTAGTGTGAGCATAAATGTGTAAATAGGACATATTAGTAACATTTCATAAGGCTATATGAAACCTACAGCCCTTTATGAGGACTAACATAGACCTGTGTGAACATGTGTAAACACTTGTTCCAGTAGGCATCATGACATTAGATTATCATAACTCATAATGGGCAAAATGACCCCGACATTACAAAGTAGCATATAGTTCAGTGACATTATAAGATAATATAACATAGTTTGCCAAGTCAGGACAGAAATATGCATGTTCTGTGGCTCTTAGGTAAAGTGAGTTTCATTTTCCCATTTATAAGATTAAAGTTATGTTACACCAAGAGTACTACTTTACTGTGATATGCACTGAGTTCTTATGACATGCTATGTAATTTCATAGAAAAAAAGAAAACATAAACAAACATACACAATGTGAGAATGGTATGTCACATGAGATGTTGTCAACGTAAAGTGGACCAAAGGCAGCATTTCTGACAGACAATCCCCAATGGAATAAATCTTTACAAATGTTCATATCAGTCTGTGTAAGTGGTCATGAACTTTTGAACCTTGCCCAACAGGAAAGTATTTCCAGCATTTCTCATTGCTTTGGTAATGTGTACATATTGAATTTTGTATTTGAGAATGTGCCCCTCCCCATGACACCTGGTCACTAAACACTATTGTACTTGAGGACTCTGAGTTTCCCACAAACTCCTCATTCTCTGCTTTCAATTAACTAACAATACAATACAAGTGTGTCTGATTTGCTCACTTCTAGTTCTTCCATTCTGAACAGGGTACACTTTTCATCACTTTAAATGACCATCAAAAATTTAAAGGGATACCTAATAAGAGCACTGATCAAATCATACACCAATACCCAGTTGCACGTAATAGGTAGATAGATAGATAGATAGATAGATACAGTATGAAACCTAACGGGGCAGGTACCGGTTCAGCAATATTATTAACTATTAAACTATAAATAGTACAGTTGGCTATGGATAAATATATCTCACTTTACAATGAAACAAGAAATATATAGAAATATATAAGAAAGTCTATCTACAAAAAAAATACAGATATAACTGTAGACCTGTAGAAAATATGTTAAACCCGCGAAGATGAAAAGGCAGAGCAATAATAATAAATAAATGCGACATTTAGATGATATTGTAAAAACAGGTTAATACAAAATTGTACAGTTGGAGTAATCAACTTCAATTTGTATTCAGATTTTAATTACTTGTTTTTTGCATTTTTGTTTGTTTGTTTGTTTTGGGATCCAGTTTTTGTTTATTATTTCCAAAGTGATTGAATGTGTTATGTGGAAAGATTACATGTTCTGCTTATCCACTCTATTGCTAACCACTCTAAACTAATAAATCATTGATCAGTAAATACAGTCATATGCAAAAGTTTGAACTGACCTTGTCAAAGTGCATGCTAAATACATGTTCATGTATTCAGCAAATGAAAAATGTAATTGGGCATTAAAATGTGCATATGTGTGTGTGTTTTAGTGGATGATGTGTTAATTTATATGTGCATGAAAACAACATGTTATTTGGCCAAACATTGGTATAAATATACAAAATAGTTATGCTCAAACTTATAACTTATATTTAACATATATAAAATCTAAAATAAGAAATGTACTGTAAGGAGTCCTTTGCAATTAATTTTGCAATCACACCTATGATTTCAGACTTGAATAGGATACAATAGAATAGAACTGTATCACCATAACAGTCAAAATGTAGAGTTTTTTAATATCACTGCTGTTGGAATAAAACCTCATAACTACATCATTAACTTTAAAATTATTTAAAACTTTATCATTAACTTTATGCACAACATTAAGAGTAACGAATACTTTTAATAATGTATAAAACAGAAAAAAAAAGGTTTTTTTCCAACAACAATGTATAGCTTTTAATACTAAAACCCTAATATTATAATAATGTTTGTATTATAAATAATTCTTACTACCCTCCATATTAATTTTGTGTTTTGGTTCCATGACATAACATAATTCACAAGACAATACAAGTGCTTTTCACATGTTTTATTCTGTTGCTACCAGAGGCAACAAAGTAATTGAGTGATAACATATCACAACAGTTGCTTGAAGGATTCTTCAAGACACGTGGCACTCACAACAGAGTAGAGTTTCAACAGCTTTCAGTCTTCACAAAAGACACCAATACTTCCAGCAAGTGAAATTTGCTAAATGCAAATACAGCATTTCTCAAAAGAAATTAAGAAGTGTTTATAAAAAGGATCTTAACAGATACTGTCAACGCCAGGATGTTTCTACACAAACAATACAATATACATAATAACCAATGTAAAAATGACCTTCATTAAGGTATACATCTGTAAGTATAATCCAATGGATATACTAATAAAGTATGAATATATAATATTAAGTCACAATTCTCAAAAATAAATGAGAAATAAGAATAAATCAACAGTGTTTATCATGCTGATAAACTGTCAATAAGTCACAAAATTACATTTCAAAGAAACAGAAACGTGTAAGATAAAGATGATCCAGTGATCCATTCTTAATGTGATTACCTTCATAGAAGGTATAAACTGAACACGTTTAAAACATGGTACAATAAGGTTTGTATATGCAGTCCTTAAAATTAGACAGAACTTGGGTGAGTTCTAACATAGGTCTAACATAGACTTGACCCTTGAGACCTGGTAAATTAAATGGTCTTCTAAAGTATTTTGCAATACATACAATGTTTCCTAAAATGGAAACAATACCTAAAATTTCAACTTCGTGAAAAACAAACAAACATGTGTTGGTGATGTCTAACATTGACTTCAGTGTTGGTTTCCTGTTTCCTTTTTCCAGACCCTACCAGGGCCTCCAGAGGGCGCTCTTGACTGAACTCTGCTCTCTCTGTTGGTCTGTGGAGCTCAGCAGAGGTAGATCACTTTCCCTCCATTTCTTGTCTGTTGATGGCTGCAGGTTCTGGAGGTGGTTCAGCAGTTTACTCTGAGACTGTGNCAGAGCACAGGCCCACACCTGTGGGAAGATATTAAATAACACTGTGGAATCCTTACCATCTACCATTGTACCATCTTGCCTTATGAATTCATCTCAACCCAGAAGAATCCAGATATAAATACAGTTTATGTGAAACATTACAAGGTTGTTTGCATTAATATAAAATAAAACATTAATTAAGAAATAATGTAGTAATAATAATTCAAAGAAAATGTTAATATAAATAAATATGTAATTTAATTCAATATAATAAATATTTGCAATAATATAAATATCATAAATACATATATATATATATATAATTTACCTGTGTGTAACATTCATGCTGAATGGACAAAAAGAAATGATACAAAATTACTTATGGGTATGGAGGGGAGATGTGAGGTTCTGTTCCCAGTGCAGTGATATACATATGTATAGTATAGTATAAGTCTTTACTAAAGATTTTCTTGAACAGATTTAGTCCATGTACACTACTAGTCAAAAGCTTAGACACAGGACTATGGAACATAACTTGCAGTGGAGGTTGATATAACAAGAGGAAAAATTATATTGGTCTGTCCATCGTGAATATTGACAATTTTGTACCAAATAAGTTTTTTGAGCAACCAAATCTATATTAGAGGTGGCGATATGGCAATGAACACATAGAATACTGGAATGCATCAAGAGTATATGTGGTATATCAGAATATGTATTGTTTCAGACATCTCATCAGTTGGAGCTGTTAAGTGTAAGACTGTAGAGTCTTTAAGATCACCAACAACATCCATTTAGTTGGGGGTGTCTAAACTTTTGACTGAAGCTATATTCTGGACTGCACAGGACATATAGCAACTAATTAACACAGAATTCTATGTTAATTTTTTGCTATAGGCTAAATGTGCTGTGCTGTGCAGAATATCTTGTTAGTTTTAAAGCGATTTGTTTAAGTAGCTTACTCAACAAGTTTGGAAACATGCAGCACTAATTCAGAGTTAATACTCTGAAGTGATGTTGTCTTGTAGCTGTAAGTCAGTGTGAGTAGAGAGTGTGCCGGAGTTTCCCACACTTAGTCCTCTGTGCTGAGATCAATAGAGGACAAAAGCTCCGGAGTGCTGAATGGATCATTAGTGATGGCTCAGGACTTTGTATTGTATTGCATTGTCAAAATCTGGAGGGAAAGATCCTGATTGGCTGATGCTCTAGCAGCTCGTACAAGGGGTCTAAAGGCCTGAATTCCACTAGTTTCTCCCAAAGCCTCTTATAAGTAGATCAAATCCACCTGCGAGACGTCTGAGCATGAGCTTCAGCTCTATGTCACTATATAAATAGTGACCTAGAAATAGGAGCAGGATCTCCAATACCTCCAAATTCCAGATTTGTATTGTTTTCTCAGATCTTTGAACTCCATTTTACATTGTTTTATTCCCTCTGTTTGCATTCACGGCCATCCAAGAGTTAGAATCAATTGCCATTTTAATCATTACTGTAGATACACCAATAATTTTCACGTTGAAGCTTTAAATCTGGCCACCAAAAACACATTTTAGGTGTTTAATTTATATTTTAAGAAGTATTTTTGGAAACAACAAGATGTATTATGAAATTTTTAAATAAACAAAGCTACCTTTTTAAATATGAGGCAATTACAATTAAAATGTTCTGAGGCAATTTTAAATGTTCTGGCTAGTTGGTTTTTTTTTTTTTAACCAATTTGTACAAAATCCGGAACTTTCATAATGCTAAAAACAACGTCCCTTAACAAACGTGACTAATTGTTTACATCAAAACACTGAAATAATGAGCAGTAAAGCTGTGACTGTGCTTTCCTAAGCTTTCCCACACTCTGCCCACTGAAAAGGCTTTGAATGATCAATGGAAGTGTGCCTTCTTATATGCTAATCACCTCTACACACAGCTGGTCAACACACCCTCTGGGCTAAAAGCTTTTTAGATAACCATCGCTGACCTGCTTCAACAGTCTTGTGCATACAGACTTTCCCAGCTAACGTTAACCTGGGTGCACCAACGGATCAGTCAGAGTTTAAAAGACCATGTTCTGTAGCTTCCATTAATAAGAAGGTATATTTCAATAAGCAGTTCACTGTGTACAGTACTAATCAAACATGTGTAAGGGCTTATATAGAACCTGCAGTGCACTACCTGATATATCAACTACAACTAAACAATTAATTCAGTTAAACGAATGATTGAATACTGATGTGTTTTCAGATTCAGCACATGATAAAAAAAAACTGTTGCATTGTAGACTTATAAAAATGTAATATATTGGTAACAATATTCCAATATTTATGGAATATGTTGACAACGTAATCTGTAATCAGATCTGTAATCTGTAATAAGTTCGCTTGAAGCTGTGTTCAGTAAACAAAAACTGGAAATTCTAAAGTTTTTTTCCAAAATGTGTGCAGATTATTACACTTCAGGTGTAAAAGTCAGTCAGAGTGGTTTGATGTGAAATGGTTAGTTGCACAGAAACTTTGAGCCTGATTTCTTTATAAGAACCCGGGATCGATATCAACAACACAAATATAGTTGTTTTATCTACTATGCAAAATGCACCCAAACTTGCCATCTGTATATTTATATGTAATCTTGATAATGATAACATAGTAATACAATGTCTAAAACCTTAAAACAGTCTCTCGTACATCAGGCATTCATAACAATTTTATATAACTTTCCGGGAGCTCTTTGAGGCAACACTTTGGATGTCTATTTTCTTTCACCCCCACTGTAAACAGTTTTGACTCTGAATTTTCAGATGGTGAAATTTCTGAAGAATTTTCCAAGAACATGAACTTAAAATTTTTCAAAATGTTGTCATTCAGAGTGGTTGGGTCGGAAATGGTTGCTTGTTGAGAATCTGATTCGTGTACAGTGGTCTTGATAGGAACCAGAGGTCACCATGTCTAGGACAGGAATTCAGCACTTTATGTACTATCCAAAACCACCAGTGAACCTACATGTGTCTTCTGAGTTTATACAGTTTATATGAAATGCTGATGACAGTAAAATGGTAGAAATCTGAAATAACAAGTTTTCTTTGGGGACTATTTTGCCCTGCATGTATCCCTCCACTATGAATGGATTTAAAAACGGATTAAAATACATTTTAAGCCAAGCACTATCATAAATCAGTGTGTCACACATGCAGCAGGGCATTGACTACTAGTTCATGTAATGACTTTCTGTAAGGGATTGGTTCCACCACCAATGTGAACAATTCTGACTTGGCTAGTTTGTCTAGAACAGAGCATTTTACCGCAAACCAGGCTTGACAAGGCTGGATGTGTAGCTAACTACAGCACTTAACCTGATTTTCTCACAAACACTATTTCTCAGCATTAGGGAGAGAAGTGTTTCTGCAGGTGGTTAAGTAAAAACACTGTTTGCCAGCATTATTTCCACATTTGTTCTTATTTAGTTGAATTACTTTTTCTTATTTTTGTGTAAATATTTTACCTTTATAACATTTTTCCCTTTTTATCGTTTTAAACTGCCACTAATTCTGGAAGGCAAAGTGCATGTGTGGATATTCAATTAACAGTGCACCTATAGCTGTCAAAAAGACATTCACCGATTTCATGCGATGAGATTTGAAATAATATTTATTTCATATAAAGAAATGTATACAGTACACATTAAACTGATTCTAAAGAAAAATCAACAAAATCAAGTAAACATGATACATTGTATCTTTTAGTATTAGTTAAACATGTTTTAAGGGTGAGCCATGACATCCTCCAGCAGACGTCATGCTCATCGTTTCATATTTCAACCATAACCGTAACCCATAAGATCTCTCAATGAGAGGAAAAAAAGATATATATTTAAAAATCTAAATAAATGCATACATTGCATCTTCAAGTTCACTGCTGTGTTTCCACAAGACTGCATAGATTTGTGAAACACATTTGCATTCAGTCATCACCACAATCTGCAAAGTCTGTGCTCTTGGAACGTCCATCGTCAAAGTGCCAGCAAGGTGTCATCCAAGGTTGAGGTAGTTCAGAGGTAGTCTTCTCAAGAGCCTGTGAGAGAACTTCCTTGTGACTGCTCCTGCTTTAAGTGCTCACTGTTGGCAACACAAGGGTGCCACATCTTCTGTTGGGGATGGAAAGATTCGTAGAATGTCACGGGTGCACCTCGAGTAGCCGCTGGGGAAGACCACAGCCTTTTTCATGGTGAAGAAGGAAACCGTCTTCTCCAGGAGGTCTGAAGTGGGGATGCCGTTATGGAGATGTTCTTCAAGGGTTGACTTCAGTTTCTCCACCTTGCTGAAGCACTTCCTCTCCAAGCTATGGAGTTTACACCTGGAAAAACAGACGAATGCATATTAGTGACATCGTAAAACAGTTAAAACAGAAAGTTTCTCCTTTCCTAGAACTGTAACAGGAACTGTATGTATTTTTAAAGTACCTGGCATACTGAATGTTGTCCTGAGGAGTGATGTCCATGTACGCAGGCATGTTTGATGCTGTCTTGGCTTTTGGGTTCAAGTAAAAAAGAAAGAAAGATTGTAGCTCTCAAAGTCTTGAAGCTGAGTTCGGTTCTTCTTCTGGCTCCTCTCCTGGTGACTTACAATCGAATCTGGCTGATATCTTCTGATCCAGCCCATATTTATATCAAGCTCCATCCATGCTCGACCAATCAGAGGTCCAGCGCACAAGACAATAGTCTGCTCATGGTTCTCCAGTCAGTGGAACTCTAATGGGACACTTCACTGGGCAGGTGGGATGCTCCCTTCCCTGCCATCTGGCAGCAGGGTCAGCCTTATTCCACTGTGGGAATATAACTGAGGGCATGAACATCCAGGATTTACCAAGTTCCCACACTATGATCAGCATATCTAGAATATATATAATATATATATATATCTAGTATATATAATATATATATATATGTTATTTGAGTTTTATTATACTACAATTCAATATTATTATAATACAATTCAAATGTTCAGTAATGTTTTCGATAGTATAAAACCAATTCACCCATACTAACACACAGATACTGATGCTACTAGGTGTGAATCATTCACAGAAGTTTTTTAATTGAATAATTTTAAGAAATTGGTCACATTAAAGATTTAGCATCACTGTGATGCCTGGACAATAAAAAAAAAAAAAAAAATATATATATATATATATATATATATATATATATATATATATATAGAATATATAAAGTACCTAGTATTTCTGTAGTAAAAAGTGAATATTATTAAATGTATTAATAAAATTAAAAGGGGAAAACAAGAGTAATTGACTAAGTTTATGATTGTTTTCAGTCATTTGGTTTCCAGTCATTGTACATATTTTTGGTTTTGCAAACATGTATAAAATGATTCTATGATGCTGGTACTGTGTAACACAGTTGCCAACTTTTCCAGAGATTATAGGAAGCCATGTTAAAAATGAAATCAATTTTAATATAAAAAGGTTTGGATTTAGATGCAATTAAAGCAATAAAAGACTAAAAAAATGACAGAAAGAATACCCGAAATATTGACCACAGCACAACATAACATAGCAAAATACTTATTGTCTTTGAGTTTGTTGTATTTATACTATGCAAGTTTTAGGGGTAGTAATTAGGGGTGCACAAATATGACAGTATCTGTATTGTTGGTCATCAGAAGATAAGAAAAAAGGATAATCTAATATGATTCATCAGCTTGAACTAATGTAAATGCCTAATTACATTAATTTACATTAATAATTTGATTTTGAATGTTTGAATTGGATGCTGACCAGTCAGAAATGCTGTTACATTACTGTTGTGTCATGTTGTGGTCTATGTATTTCTTCATTTAGAGGAGTAGAATATTGGTACCACACTTTGAGCACAATGTTATTTAGATCGCTGGTCAAGCAAAGTGCATCCAGACAAACGTATTATTTAACAGCGTAGTTTAAGAGAGGGAGAAAGACAATATCGGATTTGTAGATACTGATACTGAAATGTGAACTGATATACTGACACGAAGAAAAGCTCTGAAAGCTTAAAGAACCTCCACATAATGCAAAGGTTCTATACTAGGCTAAGGGTTCTTCTTAACAAAATTGCCCTCTAAAGTTTATTCTTCTAAGGCATCACGCAATAAACCATTTCTGGCACTTTCATTTTAAAGACACACTTAAAAATCATCCACTCAAGTAAATCTGTACTGGAGTAGATGAGCGGTAATTACAGTTTGCTTGAGTCTGGTCATTCACTGCGGTAGCGGAACGTTCCTGTGAGAGCGGACACACTTCTATTGTGTGGCTGAATTAATGTGATGAATACAGAAGTGTGGGAAGCCGTGTGTCTCTGTGGCTCCCAGCTCTCCACCGAGGGGTGGGCAACGGGGGGCATTCTCAGCTTACCACTGGTGGACAGCTGCGCCCGTGTTCATGTGTGCGTGCTGGAAATATAAGCCTGGGAACAGAAAATGTAGCATACGGAGACCTCTGGACTGGATAATATTATTTACAGTGCTTTCTTTGGAACACTAAGTTGTATTCTATGGATGTTGCTTGCTCCTGGAAATTAATTAAATTACTTCATGATCTTAAAAGCAATCTGGCCAAAAAATCTGGTCAAATTAAACGATATTACTGCAGACAAACAACTGAATATTAATTCTTTTAAACATGACTTAAGCTTCAGTTTTGGAGTTTACTCTTCACATCTAGAACTTGCTGGCACGTGTGCACACTGATCATGACCATGTGATCGACCATTAACCTGAACATTGGGCAGGTCACCACTTTCCCAGATTCACACAGTCCCTCTTCATCACCCTCCCATCCCTCCACCTGCTCCCTTGAGACACAGGCATTGTCCCTAGTTAAAAGATCAGAGCATGTGGCAGCTCCACGCTCCTCATTGTCTGCCCATGCTTCCCCATTGGCTACAAACTGTGAGAACCTCCAGCAAGCCCAAGACCCACACATTCATATGGAGATCTGGGAGTATAAATAGAGGAGACTCAGCCAGTGTAGATCAGACTCACTCTACACAGAGAGATCTACAGCACTGAGATACAGCCATGACTCCTGCAGTCACTTCAGCAATGACCATCTCAAAGGAGCACCTACCTCTCCACAACAAGGTAAATTCAGAACCTACTAAAATGAAAAACAGCATTATTATCTTACTTTATAAATGATCAGCAATGTTCTGGTCCAGTTCACTAACCATGTTCTCCTTCTGTATCTACAGTTGAGAAAGCCAGTGGTGGAGAAGATGCGCAGAGACCGTATTAACAGCAGCATTGAGCAGCTCAAGACTTTCCTGGCTCCAGAGTTCCTCAACCAGCAGCCCGACTCCAAGCTGGAGAAAGCAGACATCCTGGAGATGACCGTCAACTTCCTGAGACGTCAACAGCAGCAACAGCCTGCGTTTACCAGCTCAGGAGTCGTTAATCAAGGCTTCTCCAGATGTGTCCATGAAATTGTGCACTTCTTGTCCAAAGAAGAAGTGAAGTCACAGTCTCAGAGAAAACTGCTGAACCACTTCCAGAACCTGCAGCCACCAACAGACCAGAAATGGAGGGAAAGTGTTCAGCAGACCATCAGCAAAGAGAGGAGCTCAGCCAAGAGCGCCCTCTGGAGGCCCTGGTAGAGGTCTCAAAACTAGAAAAGACCATGTATGGACTTCAAACATGTTGTGCTTCAACTTCTGCATGTGCAGGAGTATTATTCGGTTGTTGAAACTTGACGTTTTAAGGCAATAAGCCTATACCTTTCTGTTTTCAGAGAAAGTTCTGGAAAATGTTAAGATTTTATTCATATTTATGAATAATATAAATGCTTTGAAAGCAGTTTACACTTCTGTTTTAAGAAGTTATGCCATCCTTGTGGGAATCCCCTTTATATTCAACAAAGTATGTGTACTTTATACTGATATTATAGACTCTATGAGTCAAGAAACCTTTAATTTAAATAACTTTCAGTATGAAAGTCATATCTTCCACCATGTGGTTCTTCTTTCTGATGACTGTTCGCAATGAACAATTTGTAAAGAAGATGTGAATGATCTCATATGCTTGATTTCAAACTGCTATTACATTGCATCAATGTCTTTATGTGTACTGCATCGTTTGCACTGATGTTCAGTCTATATTAACCTTACTGGTTTTTCAGCTGGGATACTACTACATGACATTGTGTCAATGTCCATGTGCACTGCATTGTTTGCACTGATGTTCTGTAAAACACTGTCTCATGTTTGAGACACAATAAATCATTTATCTTGACTTACTTGTAAAGCCCTTTACTGGACTCTGCACTGCAATAACATCAATTAGATAAGGCATCCAAGCATGTTATTAGTAGTATGAATAGAGGAACAGTTCTGTGCTGTGTTATCATGTAAATGAGACTACAACAAACATCTCAAGGCAAATATTAGTCTTAAATACAGGGACCTTTATTAAGTGACATCAGTTGAAACACAAACACAGATAAGAAAGATAAATGCTTGTATTCAGTGGGGTTTGCATTATACACATCATCCACACCTTTACAAAAGGCAGCTACTAAAAGAACAACACTATTTGCCATACACTGTACAAACCAGATAGACTAGATTAAATTCAGTACACATGCAAATGTTGCACAGAAGGGAAGTACAGAGCAGTGAATCTTTTGTTAAAGAGGAATTCCAGCAGTTTTGCTAAATTCCTGCATAATTCCATCATAGAGATGTAAACATCTCCATCATTCAGAGCAGCTTTCTGTGAGGTGCCTTTTACAGGCATTTAAAGGGGAAATCTGCACAGTTGAATGGTTGAGATGTGAACTGAATATTTCAGAGTGGTTTGGGGTGAAATGCTTCATGCTAGTGAAACTTGCCAGGTCAGAACTGTTCACAGTGGTGGTGATGGGAACCAATGAACTCCAAAAGTTCATTCACAGAAAGCTATTACATAAATTGTATTGTAATGTATATGCTGCCTGATGACTGTTTTATGATAGTTTTGTTAAAAACTCTATTTATTTTAATCTATTCATGGTGGTGGGATGCATGAAATCCATTGTAAGGCAAAATGGATAAAGCACTATTTTACTACAATCTCAGACATGCACTGTAAAAAGTGCAACCTAAAAAATGACTAATTTGTTGTATGCAATTTAATAAGTTTTATTATAATAAGCTCAACTCAAGAACTTGAGAAAAAATCATTGGTTCAAAGACTTTTTTAGGATAGAATAGGCCTAAAGTACGTGCTTGTAACAAATTAGAGTATTTTTTTAGGTTGGACCAATGAAACACTTTTTACAGTGTATGTAGGTTCACTGGTGGTTTTGGGTAGTGAATAAACCCCCGGTTCCCATCACCACCACTGTAAAGAAAGCGGAGTAAGTTTCTCCACAAATGAACCATTTCCTATCAAACCAATCTGAATTCCTTTGTTTACATATTAACCACTGAATTATTCAGACATTTAGATAAACTGGAGAGTTCCCCTTTAATCCCTCAGACGTCTGGTTCCCATCAGTACTACTGTGAGAAGAATTCTCACTCAGTAACTTTACTAGAATAACCCCCTCTAAATAAACGTGTCTTGCTGATGTAATTATGCAGCTCTTCTTTAGGGGACCTTTAGAGCCTTAGTTATTGCTCCACGGTCTCCAAAGTGCAGCTGTGGACCTCGAGGAAGACCGTTTAGCTGGTTTGTGGCTCAGCTGACCGGGCTGCACGGCCAGCCTCCACCTCTGGCGGACGTAGAAACGCTGGACGGCCTCGGTGGCTTTGGGCTGCAAGCGCGCGTGCAGAGTCACGTGGCGGAGGGTTTCTTGTAAACAGTGGGAGAAGCCGCGCGCGTAGTTCGAGTTTGCGCGCGAAAAGGCCCTGTGCCTCAGGAAACTCACCGCTAGCTCTAAAACGTCGGCTTTGTCGAGTCTAAAATCCGGGTTTTCCTCGCACATTTGTATGGCCCGGTGGAAAAGGGCCCTCATCTGCTCGATGCTGCCATTAATTCGCTCTCTCCGGGTTTTCTCCACGTGAACTTTGTGAAACTGAGAGGGGGAAATGAAAGAAACGTCGTTATTTCTAGCTAGCATAACTAGCGCATCGCTAAAACTAGCAAAGAAACATCCATTAATGTACTTACTTTGCTGTTTTCCGCGGTTACGCGCATGTTTTCACTGACTGGAGCCATTTCGCTCCGTTTTCTAACATGTAGACCAAAGAAACTGAAGCCTTGCTGCCAAAACAACGATGTGAAGAGGTGGACAAACAGTCGCTAGTCTATTTATACCTGAGGTAACTGTTACAAACAGACGAGCCCTTTTCCCACGCTGACGGATGGCGCTAATTAAAGGGGGGGCTAAAACTGCGCTCTGTACTTCAGTTTGTCTTCAAACATGGTGGCTACTTCCTCTCCCACTGTGGGAAAACAGCGACACGGGCCACTAAAAGTGTGCCCAACACCTGCTCAGACGTCCTGTTGGGCTGACAAGACCGTCCAGTTTGTGGGAGGCAATAAAGTCTAGCGGCCACGCTTCAGAGAGGCTCTTTGATCCTACAGAAAGTCGTAATGCTGATGCTTTGAAAACTGATCTGCTTTGTTTCCCAGCCTCAAGTCTCACTCTCAGTCTGTATCAGTAGAGTTTTGGTATGACTAAAAGTCCAGCGCGGCACATGCCATGTCCTGTTGGTATCTAAGTGTCTTAGGCAGTGTTAGCTTATATACATGCCTCCTTTTCACACATTAAGAGTCAACAGATGAGGTTTTTTTTTTTTCTGGTGAAACGTCATTGTTCTCTGAAGATAGTCCTTTACCGAAACAATGAAGTAGACCTCAGTATCACTATGCAGCCAGTTTTATCTGAACAATTGACTCTTATAATTATAGTCACAAAATATTATTTTGAATACATGATGTACACTGATGTACACTGTCTTAATATGCACTTGTATATGCACATGTCATTCATGTTTGTATACAATTTTATTATTACAGATAGAATTAGTACACAAAGTCGGATCAAACTATGGTCGTTTTTTGTTTTGGTCGTTCGGTAAAGTTTTTTTATTTTTTTGGTAATTATTTTATTACTTAGTTAAAAATGGTTCTCTGGTAAATACAATGCTTAAAGAACCATGAACACTCAAAGAGCCATTTGCTAATAGTGACATTATTAATGTCCTATTTATGGTAACTAATAGTAACTACAAACTCTATGCTACACATATTGTGAAGAACGTTACAGGAACATCTTGCACTCTGTGAACATAGTTCTTGTGGTTTGGAATGCGATTCCAATCAGATTGTTACAGATGCATCAAGTGTTCCATTTTATCATGCAACTATGTAATTGGTAATTCTAACAAAACTAATGTAGCAAACAAATCTGTCTTATTTAACCATATAAATGAAATGCATAACACTCATTAACCTAAAATTGGTAGAAGCTGACACAGTTTGATATGACTGATAAACTGATTGGCCTGACGCCACAGAAATAACTGAGTATTGAATTTCTAGAAGAAAGGTGAATGGTTTGACTTGATTTGTGGAGGACGCCTCACCCCCTCCTCCACCCCACAGCCCCGGAGTGTGGGAAACCTAATCCTGCCTGGGACTCATGCTTTTTGTAATGCTAATGAGCTCCTATAAATACTGGAGCGGGATCCTCACTCAGACCACATCTGACTGACTCTCCTCAGTGAAGCACAGCCTCTCTCCTCTGAAAGAAATGGCTCCTACCTGCCTGCCTTCTTCTGACTACTCAAAGCTTTCCAACAAGGAAAAACATAAAGTAAGTGTCTCTTCTGATTCATATTTCAGTCCTTTTCATCCCTGCTTTGTTTCTTAGTAGCATGATAAAGACGAAGGCATTGCTAACAGACCTTTTCTCTTTTCTTCATCAGCTAAGGAAACCAGTTGTGGAGAAAATGCGCCGGGATCGCATCAACAACTGCATTGAGCAGCTTAAGGTGATGCTGGAGAAGGAATTCCACCAGCAAGACCCCAACACCAAGCTGGAGAAAGCTGACATTCTGGAGATGACTGTGGTCTTCCTGAAGCAACAGCTGCAGCCCCAGGTCTCAACACCTCTGAAAGCCCACCAAGATGGCTACTCTCAGTCCTGGGGGCAGACCCTGAACTTCCTTTCAGCCAACTCCAAGTTGGACATGACACCTCAGAGAGCAACGAAAGATCTTCACATGTCTCCAGTCGCCTTCCAGTCCAGCCCGGTTTCCATCAAGCAAGAGACCAGCGTCAGCAGAGCTGTCTGGAGGCCTTGGTAGAGACACTGATCCCAGAGACTTTCTCATGTTTACCAGATGGTAGTTGTACCATCGCTAAGTAGGAAGCGTATATTCCGTTCCAAACATTCTGATGCTGAGTTTCTCATGTTGAGTTTTGATCAGAATGTCAAGTGTTTTAATGTGTGCCCTATGGGCAAAGTTCATCAGCTGATAGCTGGAAATCTTCTTCACCATGAAGAGCTTATGCAGGTCTTGTGATCTGTGATTGAACTCCATTGGAGTTTATAACAAAGCACTTTAGTTTCATTTCTAAATGAAATATTCCTATTGTGACCTCACGTTACCTTTTATAAAGGTTTTGATGTGGTCTCTATACTATGAACGCTGAAAATAAATATATTGAATTTCTATATTCACTGTGCTGTGTCGATCATGTTCTTCACACTCTTTTATTGTAATTTGATGGCTGCTTCATAGTGGTTCTCAAATGAAAAGTTAAAAGCAGTCAAAATGTTCACATTTCTAGCAGTTCTAGTCCTTTTCTGTTTTCCAAGGTGAGATTCTTGTCAAATTCCAGGCAAGATTAAGCATATTAAATCTTTATATGAATCTTATTATATCACCGTCAGGTACAATCTTAGAAAAACAGGTTCCTCATAAGTTCTGTAGCACAGGTAACAGTGATGCATCATCACTGTCTAAGGAAGAACAAGTATCTCCAATGGTAACTTGTAAAAACATTTTTTACTTTCAATGTAAGTTAATGTATAGAGATTTCATATGAAATACTTTTGGAGCATTTCTATTGGTCCAATCATTATGAAATGTTGAAAGCACAGCTGCTCAAATAATGCGGAAAACTAAAAACTGCAAAAAAGTGACAATTAAGTTTAATTTAGTGGGAAGTTCCACTATTGTGAAAATTCAACAATTTCGGAACTATATAGAGCACTTTTGTGTGTATGGCTAATGACTTTTCATTAGTTCTTTTGGTGTGATGCCAAAGAAGAATCACTGTTGGTTCCGTAAGGAACACTTTTACAGTTGCTTCTTTGAAGGATCATTTTTGTGAGAGCATTTTTAATGTTCAGAGAACCTCAACATGATGTAAAGGTTCTATATCTTTACCATAATGTAGAGTTTCTATACGTGAAAACGTCCTACAACTATACATCCAAACCAAGAACCATCCAGGAACCTTAAGTATGCTGAAAGATGCATGTTTTACAGGACCATGATAAACAGGTATATATTTATTGGTTTGTTTAGTTATTTACTTAATATCTAATAATTTCTTTCTAGTAAGAGCTCACAGACTTCCAATATCCCCTCTCACCCCCATCATTTCCCTTATCCTCTGGTCTACATGAGTTCATACGTGTGCTCCTGTCTGTCACTGCACGAGACCAAAGCACACATGTGAAGGAAGCATGAGCCCGTGTGTGGAAGGTTGAGGGGGTGGGGAGTTAATGTCCCTGTTTGTACTCCAAACCCCTGATAATAGGCACTGTGTGCTGTCAGCTCTGGTTTCATCAGACAGCTGGTGAGCTGGATGGAAGCAGGGCCGTGCTGCTGGTCACATGTGTGGGTCCAGCTTCTCGCAGGATTTCCCACACTCCTCACAGAGTCTCCCCTTTCAGCACACACACAAAGGAAGTGTGCCGCGCTAAATTATCCATTAGGCATGGCGGTGTGAATTCTGACCCTTCTCCTCCACTGCCCCCCTCCCCATTCACAGCTATCCCCCGGGAGCTAGCTATGTGCTTGTTAAAATCAACTTGTTGAAGAACTGTGTTAATGTGGATCAAGTTTATGAATAGCGCTGTCAGATCTGGGTCCATTGCTGTGTATTTCTGACAGCCATTTTGAAACTGTTTTGGCAAAGTGAGAGTGAGCATTGCAGAGGTTCCAAGAGTCTGCATAATATTGCTGTCGAGTGATCACTACAGAACCTTTCATCTCTAAATTTGCATATCATGTTTTGAAATTACCAACTGCTCCTTACATTGTGTTGAAAGGGAATGATGAACAGATCAATAGAACTGCTTCAAAATATCTTGGAAAATATAATATTGACTCCATTAACTTCCATAGGAAGTTAAAACATTTCTTATTTCCTGCATAAAGTTAGCATTTCAGAGATTTGCTCCTAGGAATTGCATTTTCATAGTGTGCACTCTGTTTAAAGACAATATAAACAATAAAAATGAGTAATCCAGTGGACGGTTACACTCGTGTGCATTGGTTTAAACACCCCCGATCAAATTCCATGTGTTGTTGATTTGAAAATATGAAAGCATGCCCTCTATAGAGAACATCATATAAAATTAAATATGCCATTTTTATGTACTTTTGCTGCACATTTTCGCACAAATTCAGTTCATAAGCAGTAATTGTGCATTAAAACAAGTACTATGTCCTCTGCCCCCAGACATGTTAACTTATTTTCACCTAGAAAATCAACAAAACTTGGAATTTCGCTCCCTGTGGAGTCCACTTTTTTATTTATGTACAATTGTTTCATTTATTGCACAATTTAAGAATGCATACATCGGTAGCATTAACGTACAGTAAAGATGGGAATAAGAAGATAGAAGTACTATAGTAGAAAGAGTCAACAGAAAACTACTGACTCCTGAATCTGTAGTAGTTCTAAGTGTCTTAAATCTCTGCTGTTATTGCTATATGTGGAACATATAAGGAGGTTTACTGCTTCAGTATTTCAGCCAGAGCAGAAAGTAGCTATTTCTAACACAGTTACAAGAAATGAGATACATAGTATTGCCTGTTGGTGG
This sequence comes from Semaprochilodus insignis, assembly GCA_034552555.1. Lineage (NCBI taxonomy): Eukaryota > Metazoa > Chordata > Actinopteri > Characiformes > Prochilodontidae > Semaprochilodus > Semaprochilodus insignis. Next base: position 6,108,716 of record CM067494.1, read on the forward strand.
GGAAGGTGTGATACTGAGAACACCGGCACACTTCTCACACTGTCACACATCTGTGGGGAGGCGATTTTACGAGAGTCAGCCTTTGGTCTCACAGGACGTCGACCAGCAGGAATAGAAGGCAGACAAACACACCACACAGTAGGAGTAATATAGCCGAGACGACAGCGCGAGTAAAATACAGTTCAGTAAGTCTGGACAGAAAACAGTTTCACTGGTTTGGTAATTCATGCTACAGCAGACTGAAAACAATCCCAGTAATAGTAATAAGTTATAATGGTAGTATTTAACTAATATATGGTCAACCAGAATGTCTGGTTTCTCTAACTTGGTGTTGGGTTCTTGGAGTCTCAAAACAGCCAAGTCAGATCATGGATCAAAACAAGTAAGATCAGAAAGAAGCAGAAACGAGATATTTAACAGAAAATTACACAGAGGCCTTAAAAAACCTAATATAATATACTCACAAATATTTCAGTCTTTGGTGTGTTTATTCTTTGCCTTCTTTATATAATCACCAAATAAATAAAGAAGTATATATATATATATATTGCTGCTGTTTGAACAAAACCTACATTTACATCTACATTTTTGTAGTTTTTCCATTTCTGACATAATTTGAAAGTACATGTTGCCCTTGACATTGCGAGTACATTTCATGATGAATGGACTAAAAGAAATGGTGCAAAATTACCTGTGAAAAAGTCTAGTGACATTAACTTCCATTAAAAGTAAAGTATGTTTTTTCCTCCTCTTGAAAAAGTTACCATTTTGTAGATATGAGGTATCTATATAGTATATAGACAGTAATATATAAGAAGATCTAAACTATGGTGTCAGCCCTTGTATAAACAACACTACTGTGGTAGCTTACTGCATACATCCTCTCTCGAGCTGGAGCACTGACACACTTTTCTCACTGTCACACATTTAGGTGTGAAGGCTCTTACACTGCCGCATTTACAGTATGCGGCATGTGCCTGTGCTGTATTTACTACTGTGGGAAGCCTTTGGTCTTACTGGGTGTCAGGCTAACAGGTAGTTGCAGTAGGAGATGGCACACCTCTCTCACTCTCCCACACCCACACCCACCAACGACCCCCACTGAGAGACACACTGTCCTTCCTGGAATCCCCCTCCTCCTCCTCTCCTCCAGCACAGGTTTGCCCCCAGGCTCGAGCCATTGATGTTATCAAATGTTACAGGCAGGCCTGTGATTGGATGACGAGTGTGGGAAAGCAGCGAGCGCCTCAGCCCCATGCTGTTAGACGCAGACAAATGCATTGTAAACGGAGCATCGTCTGGGTGCGCAATCAGTCTTTATTGTCACATGATGTTTATAGGTACAGGGTCTGCTTATCACCAAATAACAGTTGTCTGTATTAAAGCTCAAATGGAAAGGGACGATAAGACCACACAAGCTATTTAATTACATAAAACCTTATGAGATTAAGTGTCACTGTAATTGAGTAGCTAAGCTGATGCTGGGACTTTAAAACACCAGATTAAGCGGATTACACTTCGCAGTTTTCAGATATGAGGTCAGATTTCTGTGGAAAATAAACGACTGGCAATTTGAATGCATGCAGTTTTGTGAGCTGTACTTGCTTGTTACTGTTTGTGTAGTCCTGGGTTAATAAATCATTTGTTGGATTATTGGGCATGAGTTCCGAGCTACTAAGAATACCCTAAATCACTGACAAGTTTCGTAAATGCTGTCTGAAATTATCCTCAGGAACTGAATAATCTTGTGTAACCCACCTAATAACACCATATGCTTGTGAAAATGACTTAATGCATGTGTTTGTGTGATAATCTTATATAATAGTCTTTATTTTAAGACTATGTTGGTTGTGATTGCAGATCTGAAGTGTGCATACTGTACATGGCAATGAAAAGCAGTGCTTATTATTATGAGAGCCAGGCGATCAGATTTAAGAGAGCAGTCATTCATTCATTTTCACAATTAGTGATCTTTATTGATCAACATTGAGAGACACACAGTGTCCACTATATGTTTTGTAAACACAAAAATATCAAGATGAGAACATTGCCAAAATCAATGATTTCAGTGACATAAATCTGACAGCATATCTGACAGCATAAGTGCTTAGATTCTAAGCAGAATCAATACAGATGTTCGGCAAAGCAGACCGTACTTGACAAAGCAAGCAATTTTCAGGCTTATATAAACGTATATCCTCTAACTCTTCTTCAACATGAAGAATCTGCCCTTTAGGAGCTTCACAAACAGAAGCATGGTTTTTTCACATCCCATATGGAAAATCTTTGGAAATAATATATTTCCTACATCATAAGAGATGGTACAACTACCATCTGGTAAACATGAGAAAGTCTCTGGGATCAGTGTCTCTACCAAGGCCTCCAGACAGCTCTGTTGGTGCTGGCCTCTTGCTTGACCGGGACCTGGCTGGGCTGGAAGGCGACTGGAGACACGTGGAGATCTTTCGTTGCTCTCTGGGCTTGTTGACCGTGGCTGAGATGCTGAAGAGCCACGTCCAGCTTGGAGTTGGCCGACAAGAAGTTCATGGTCTCCCTCCAGCACTGAGAGTAGCCATCATGGTGGGCTTTCAGAGGTGCTGAGACCTGGGGCTGCAGCTGTTGCTTTAGGTAGACCACGGTCATCTCCAGAATGTCAGCTTTCTCCAGCTTGGTGTTGGGGTCTTGCTGGTGGAATTCTTTCTCCAGCATCACCTTGAGCTGCTCGATGCAGTAGTTGATGCGATCCCGGCGCATTTTCTCCACAACCGGTTTCCTTAGCTGATGAAGAAAAGAGAAAAGGTCTGTTAGCAATGCCTTCGTCTTTATCATGCTGTTAATAAACAAAGCAGGGATGAAAAGGGCTGAAATATGAATCAGAAGAGACACTTACTTTATGTTTTTCCTTGTTGGAAAGCTTTGAGTAGTCAGAAGAAGGCAGGCAGGTAGGAGCCATTTCTTTCAGAGGAGAGAGGCTGTGCTTCACTGAGGAGAGTCAGTCAGATGTGGTCTGAGTGAGGATCCCGCTCCAGTATTTATAGGAGCTCATTAGCATTACAAAAGGCATGAGTCCCAGGCAGGATTAGGTTTCCCACACTCCGGGGCCGGGGGGGTGAGGCGTCCTCCACAATAGAAGAAGCATCAATTATTTCATGGTTAACTGGCCTCATGGCCCCAGCAGAGGGAATGGTCTTCCAGCTATCAATGGCACTGGCTGAACACAAGGCAGGTTGTTAGACTTTTATTACCTGGGAACCTTGCCTCTGGCTGATAAACCGTCTGCAGATGGGGACCATGAGGGTTTGATAATTTCCCTAAAGGCCACCGACATAAAGATAAAACTGTACGCCCCTTATCTGGTACAAACAGATTTTGAAATTTCACAGCTGTCTTAGATAGGTGAAGGATAATTATTGGCTTTAAGTGATAATGGACACCTTTATATTTTATTATGCATGAGGTAAGCTAACATATCCAGACGCAGTAAGAAAGTCTCATCTCCAAATACACATATGTTAAGGTCAACAGATTTCCCAGGTAGTTTCAGACTATTTCTATTGATGCATTCATTACAAAACATTCCCACAATGTAAAGAACAACTGCCATTTTCAAGCGCCAGTGTTTTCTTTTTTTTTTTTTTAATCCAGAAATGGTAAAATTCGATTGTTTTGATATGGCAAAACAAAAAAAAACTACTCATTTGCCACTAGTTTCTCATACCCTCACACATCAAGAGGAATGCATTCACTGTGAATGTCAATTAAGCACAATTATGCCATGCCCTCAAGGACGGCACACTTCTATTGTTCCGGGCAGCCTCCCTCCGCCAGAGAATTTTGGGTAATAAATGGACAGATAGTGTGGGAAAGCCAGGCAGGATCCTGCTCACACGTCCTCGAGTCAATAGAGGCGAGCCCCTCCCCCGTTCCCTCTACAAACTCCCTTTGAACCCGCTGCTCAGATCAGAGGCACCGCTGGGCCGTGGGACGCGTGCACGTTCTCACCGGACTTCTCCCACATCACCTGCTCCCTGCCGCCAAATCTACTAAACCCCCCTTTCCACCGTCAACACCCCCCACCCCACTTCTCCAATCATTCCACTAAGTGGGCATGTGCTCCAACAACTGCAGCACTGGGGAGGTGAACGTGAACTTCTTTTTGATGTCAAAGTTGCAGGTTCTTACCGTTACCTGAGATAACTTTTTAAGCTCATCATGATGAAGACTAAGCTTATCTATTAATCTATTAAGCTTATTCAGGCTTCATAGCACTGAGGTACTCACAGAAATTGCTGAATGCTATGTCTTACCAATAGTAAGTCATTCATTCTGCAGTTTAATTTTTTTTTTAATTTGCAGGGTTAATTTTACATGTAATTAATACTTCAATTCAATAACTCCCTCATTGTCAAATAGGATATCTACATGCATGCAGTTAGCATATTTAGCATATTGTTAGTATGCAAAAGCCCATCAGCACCATATGCTTGGCGTCGTCTTGGAGGGAAAACTTCTTACTACTTTCTTTGGCTCTTCTCAAGCAAGACATTTCTAAGCAGGGAATCATAAATGACAGAGGACGCCAGTAAAAGAATGAGCGCATTCCTCCGCAGACCTTCCCTTCATTCAGGAAAGAAAAGCCAAGGCCACATAATGCAGCAGTCATGCACAGATATATAGTGTCTCCATGGCTGTGTGCCCAGCTGCCCGAGTATCTAAGCATGGCCAAAGCAGCCCTCTCCAGCGAGGAATGTGTGAGAGTTTCGTCCTGAGTGTGTTTCCCACACTTCGGCCCCATTCAGCGGCCGGCCCCTCCCTGCTGCCACTGATCCAGCGGGGCCTCATTATGCCTCGGCCTCAATAGACCATCTGGACCTCTAGTTGAACACAAAAAAAGCCTCGCTCTCTCCCACACACCTTAGCGGGCGGGCTACAGGTAGACTCCTGTTGACAGATCCCACCATCCAGGTGCAGGAACGCATGACCACACACCTGGAGGCACATATACCGGCAAGCCTTACTGCACCTGCCTATGCAAATGACTGTACATCTATCTAAATGAGATACAAACCTGCAAACCTGTTGAATGCTAAGATGTTACAGCTGTATACAAAACAGTTACATGTGATGTATGTATTTTAATACTTAATGTGATGTATGTAGCTTGCTATCTTTTTTTTGTATCTATGTTTCTTTATATTTATTTAAATGTTGCTCTTGTAAAATCACAAATCAGTATTTCACTTGTTGAATATTACATGCATTATAACAGCTATAGAAGCTCTAACAAAAAAGAGACTTTGAAAATATAACAAGCATTTTCTAATTATTCAGTTATATGAAATGGAGATACTATTGGAGGTTTTATTCTGACAGCAGTAAAATATCATACTACTATTCGTATTTATACTGTAGAATATACAGACAACATATTACAACTTCATTTTGAGAGGGGCAAGCCTTTGAAATGTGAAAGCCCACAATATGTAACTTGTAGACAGTTGCATAATGGAGAAGCTTCAGTATCAGACTTTCTTTTTTTCTTATACCGATCTACAAACCTGTAATACACCTAGTGCACGTCACATGAAGCTGTAAAAACAGCTGTCGGACTTTAACCTGTTGTAATATGAGGAATTACGTAGGTAGAGCTAGAATAATGTAGATGCATCAACACATTTATTTAACAGGTTCTTCTTTGTTTACATCTTTCTTTCAGGTCTTCAGGCCTTTTTCCCTCCATTTTTGTCAATGGCCACCAACATGCTGGCAAGTGCCGACACACAAGGAGGCAGCTTTCTAATGGGGCAGAAGGTACATAACAATGCCACAGTTTCGCGCTCTAAGTGGCTTTTCATGGCTGGCCTGAATCCCAGGTCATGTGGTCCAGGAATGCCATTGAGCGTCCCCTCAGATTCCACTCCGGCGGCATGAGGTCAGGGGTTTCCCAGGTCCACGGTGATGGAGTGTGCAGGGCCAGTTCACACTGAGCCTAACGCCCAGCATCTGCCCCTCTCTCTTCCTCTGTGTGGGTGAAAGAGTGAGAGCCCAGTAAAAGCACGTTTTGCAATGAGGCAGCAGCGTATTGTGCCTTTACAAGTTACTTTTGGCGGGAGCTGGAAGTAAGTGTGGGAAAGGATTTGGGGTTAAACCCCTCCATACCCACCTACTCGCACACACACGCACACACACTCAAAAGCTGTGTAGTGTTTCATGGAGTGATGCAACAACAAAGTTATGCAGTTGTTGTTTGGTGAGATCATTTCTTGCTGTGCTGCTGCAGATATTTAAAATGTTGGCCTTGTCATGTTTTGCCTGTACAGTTTTGATGCTGATTTATTGCACAGCAGTCTGTAAAACATTCAATAATCATAGTAGTTATAGCTTTATTATTATTATTGTTGTTGTTGTTGTTGTTGTTATTATTATTATTATTATTATTATTATTATTATTATTATTATAATATTATGTCTGCATATATAAAAAATGAATGCATATTGTGTATTGTGAAAACATCGTGATATTACACTGATATCATTGATGATATTACAGTTTTGTCATATTGCCCAGCCCTATGCTTTTAGAGGATATGCCTGAAGTCTAAAGCTATTGCAGAGAGTCTGTTTATAAGTCTAAAGATGAAGATACATATGTAGCACTTATCTTCAACAGTCTATATAATAAGGATGGGGGGAAAAGTACTACACTTTATTATCGTAAAGTTTCGTTTGGTAGTATCATAACTATTTACAGATGCAAAGTAGCAATATTTTATTATATGAATTGTAAATACAAATTAAACCATTATTACAGCAATAATGAAACCAATTGCTTTGAGTAAAGCAGAAAGGATTGCTTTAATTTGCAATGTTTGTGCAGTGGAAGGCTGGGGGAAGTTTTCCTTTGGGGGACAGAAATTGCAGTTGAAAAAAGGTAATAAATCACGATATATCATAATATATGTTATTACAATGCACACATATTACAAACAATAGTACAATAATATCTAGTTGTGGGGCCTTTGATGATTCCCACTTCAAAGTAAGAAAAAGCCTTTTGGAATAACAGACGGATAGTATGCAAAGTACACATGGAGAATAAACTACCGATGATATTAAATGTTATATCCATAATTACTGTATAATGCAGGAAGACTCCATATACCATGATACACAGTGATATTGCTTTTAATAAAAAATAATAATAATATTAATTATTTTTATTTACAGAGCACTATTCATACCATTGGCAGTTGACCTCAGTAACAGCAGATATTATATGTTTTAATGAACTAAAGACACAAATGTGATTCATGAATACCACGAGAATGTAATTTTAATTAAACATTGAGTTAAAGGGATACGCTTTTTAAATGTTTCTTAAAAGTGTGTACAGAGCTTTTTTTACCTTAGATTTTACATATATACTTAAATTAGTGATACATTTGGTAAATATTTAGCATTATATTACAGTCTGTATTGATATTTCTTATATGGTCTTATTTTACATTCTTGTACATTCTTATATTACTTTTCTATCCTTTTCGTTGTTTCTGTATTATCCTTCCCAAACAGCAGACTACTCCCGCCCTTTGCCCTTCTTTGCTGATTTGCTGACAGCAGTTTTCCCGCGCACCGGACCCAGCTGCGCTTTTGAGCTGCGGTGCATCATCTTCAAACACAAGAGCACAAAGCCTGGAGTCTGTGTTTCTCCAACTTTCCCACAGCAGCGCTTCAATAGAAGGCCAATAGAAGCGTGCCGCTCTCATTACCACATTAGTACCGGCCACTTCCCCTCAGGGTACACATTCAGCAATGATTAACAGACTGATTCGCCCGGGGGGTCGTACTTCCCTGCCCCTAAATCTCCCAGACAGCTGCTACTGTATGGATTACAAGAAGGAACTGACAGTACGACATACAGCACCGTGTAAAACCTGATAGGCTGTTACGCAATGAAACGCACGTGCACTGTCGACAGGCTGAAATGGTACCGTACTAATCATCACAACATCTATTCAAGATCTGGGTTTCATAAATCAGCCATACTGTAAACATATACAGCAGTCTCAGCATATCAGATGTTTCCAGTATTCACTTATTGAATACTATTAAAATTAATGAAACGTTTTAAGTTTTGTTTAGTAGTCACTGCAACTCTTTTCCCGCCGTTTTTAGGAAGCGCGCCAAATCCCAAAGGGAGTACAAAAAGACTTGGAATGATGTCGCGGCTCATTATGTTGTCAAATATTTCACGGATTTGTCTTCATTTGTCCTGAACGGAGTTCGCGTTCCAATACGTGCACTTGCTCTCTAACTAGCACGCTTATCTAGGATGTAGAATGGGGCCAGCCAAGTGTTCTAGTTAGCATTCAGGCAGGCAAATTGGAACGAAGCCAGTGACAAAGAGCTGGCCAATTGACGCCTCTCTATTGTCACCGCGGCGTCTCTGATTGGCTGCCGGGTGTGAGGGTGCCACGCGCGAAGCTGGAGTCCCGCGAAAACGGTGTGTTTAAAAAGGGAGACGTCGAGCGCGTGAAGCATAACAACAACAACCGCCACCACCACCACTACTACTACTAGCACCAACGAGAAGAAATGGCATCCAGCGAGTTTCAACGCAGAAACGACAAAGTTAAAGTGAGTATTGCAATATTTGGAAACGCTTTTGACTCTTAAATTTCTGCAACCTTCAGTTTCGTTGCTTTTGAATGGTTATCTGACCGAAGTCTCATCTTTTTCCCCACAGTTAAGGAAACCGGCGGTGGAGAAACTGCGCAGAGACCGCATCAACGGCAGCATCGAGCAGCTCAAGATGCTTCTGAAAGACGAGCTGAAGACCAGGCAGCCGAGCTCCAAGCTCGAAAAGGCTGATATCCTGGAGATGGCCGTCACTTACCTGAAAAGCAAGACCCCGGGACAGAGCTACAATGACGGCTTCGCCCGGTGTTTGGAGGAGACAGCCCGCTTCCTCTCGGCTCACAACCAGCTTACAAGAGAGCCACCGGTGGAAACCAAGCATTTTGTTCGAGCACAGAAGCCCAAAGCGAAAGTGAAGAGCGTCTCCTCCACTCAGAAGTCCATCTCTGGTGTACCTACATCCGCAGGAACCAGCTCGCCGCTTTGGAGACCTTGGTGATAAGGTCCCCTCAACTGTTGGTGGAGAGATCTCCTCTTAAAGACTGTTCTCATCATGAAGAAGAGAGAATGTATTGGCTCTTTAGCCATGGTGGTGTTCTCTTGTGCAGTAGAGCATTTATGTTCATTTATATAATACTGTGTATATAGAAACGTAGACAGCAGCTGTTTTGACTGTTCCACAGGGAATGGACTACCCCAGAACTGAACTCCAACGCACATATGATTGCTACACTTCTTCTTCACCTGGTGTGGAGATTGCCTCTTTACATATTCTAATATTGCACTTTATTTAATGTTTCTATGAAACTGTTCTTTGGTAACTATCTGATCTATCATGCTGATAGAATTGTTGGTCTGTGTTTCTGTGAGACAAATAAAAGTCATGTACACTTAATTTCCATTGATGACCCTTTTTTTTTATCCATCATATTTGCATAACAATACAAATATGAGAGGTGTGACAACTCTCAGGCACCACTTCCATAGTCTGATAATCTCGGCATCACCCCTGAAACTGATTGTGACTACAGTGACAGTGAGTTTCACAGTGAGATCCAGGGTGTTCTGTATATCAGGCGAGCCTTTATCTTCATGAACACTGGTCAACATCAAGCAAGAACACTAAACCATTAGGTCTTTATCCTGAACAAATAACTGCTTTTGGGATTAGATTTGGAGAAGTGTTTCCATAAGACATTCCATACCAATAACAATGCCCAAATCCATGATCGCCCCCATCACAGTTACTCTTCGAATTAAATTAGGAATGTTTGGAGTTATGCAGCATGGAGTTGCCATTAATGGCCTTTCTTGCACCTTAAGGCCATTTTGAGATGGCTGTATTCCCCTGAACAGCTGATCTAACCACCAGCTTTGAACCCCAAACGTGTGTGTGTGTGTGTGAGGGATTGTCCCACAGTGGTCTTTCCCAGGCCAGCACATAGAGCAATGCTGTCAGGTTTTACAGTGTGCTAAAGTGTGCCTCAAAAGCATGGGAGAGTAGAGTGTCTGATCTGAGGTGTGTTACGGTCCTGTACTGTGGCTACTTTGGTGTGAGACACTCAAGAAGTGGCTGAGAACTTATATGGCCGTCTGCTTTGTACTGGTGCGAGGAAATAACTGAACTCGGCCAGACTAGATAAAACGTAGACTCACCATGCCGTGCAGCTGTGTAGGGGGGCTTTTGAGAACACAAATGCCTCACATTGTGTAAAATAATAATTATATTCAAAACCTTGAAAAAGTGATGCATGAACGATGGAATATGTACAGAATATGTACAACCTAGTGATTGCCAAATGCAAACTGAAAGACAAAATTGGGTCTATGTAGGCCTGACATATTTAATTCATGTTAATTCATGTCTCAGGTTGAGGCTGGCTTACAGGTAGAGTTTTTTAGGTTTTATTATTTTTTTAATATGTTAAGTCACAAAACGTGCGTTTATGCTGTTTTCATTTAGAAAATATCCACAGCTTTATCAGAATAATTCAAGGAGCCAAAACAAGCAACCAGACAGAAAAAAACAGTGCTGTCTGGTGTTTAAGCTGACGATGGGTCGTATAAGCTGTTAGAACAGCCATGGCAAATGAGGTTTAAGCTCGCTCCCGGGGCTATTTCAAGCCATCCAGGCTCACTCTTATGGAGCGAGAAGAAGTGTGTCCATGAACAAAGGCACCAAAGTGTTGAGAAAGTGTGTCCTCTGCTGCGCCGCTGCCACTTTGATCTTAGCAGTGAACTGTGAAGTAAGTGAGATGGACAGCAATGAACAGCAGGTGGTGGATCACTATCTGTCTCATCTGAACTGCCACCTCTTAATAGAAATGCTGTCTAATTGTTTCAACAACCAACAACCCCCCCTCCCCCCTCCCCCCTCCCCACCGGAAACTTAAATAGACCTTAAATTTCCACTGTAGCGTCACTCATGTTCCTGGTCACCACCGAACACAGTCTCTATAGCGAATAACGAGCAGCTATTTACTCTCTTATACTTTATATCATACGTATCCTATTTAACTTATAACATGTACAATGGAGACAGTGTACTGTGCGGTAATCCAGCTGTTCAGTTATTGAACCTGTTATGCACCAACATGTCCACCAAGGGGCAGTATCTAACACGTAATATGGACTTGAAGTGCCTGAAATGCACTACCGTTTACCGTCATGTGTAATTAATGTCAACGACAAAACCACTGTTTACCCCATCCCTTTATTCAGGCACAACAGAACTCCACATTGCACTCGTTTTTAGGGTTTTGCACTAATAACCCTACAGTCGATATTGCATTTATGCATCAGTAACTAAACTGGAAGTTCATTCAAAAAAAATCATGGCAATAATGTAATGTCAATAGACGTATACGTGAGACTGCCTTATTGGCAGTCTATGCAGCAGCAAAGGTTAAAAAACACAGTCCCATAATTACAGTGCACACAGCAGTGAATTAACTGGACCAGCAATGCCTACCAAGACAAACTAAACAAGGAGCACACGTTTATACACACCTAAAACATGGGCTACTGTTTCAGCACTGCTGTCAGACTGAAACCTCACAATTCCATTTTTGCCATATTTTTACTTTTGGACATAATTTAAAAACGCTTCTTACCATTTACACTGTTAGAAATGGCCCCATATATACACTATACTCTAGTTATTAATGATTTGCTAATATTTATTTATGTATTGTTGAGTACGGTGTTAAATTGACTTCAACCATCTATATCATTTCATAAAGTAACACCTGCCAGTATATTAGTAGCACTTGAACAAATACACTGATACTGTATTCTGAAATGTCGTGTTTGCAGAACAGGATAGAAAGGACATTTAAAAAGAACACTTCCCATGATCCATGATGCAACGAAAGACAGAACGGCAGAAACGTGCAGTGCAATTCCAATCCTCAGTCTCATTCTTCATTTAATAACTGTAGTTTTAGTCCTCCTGAATGGTCTTTTGTGTAGGCTGGTTAGTCACTGGAGGTAATGAAGGTCTGCTAACACATTCAACAAACGAGTTGTAGTCAGTAGTAGCGGTCAGTAGTTTTCCTAGGCACACTTTTCCATGTTTTCACAGGTTTAGCCTCGAGCATCACCACAAGGGGGCACTCTTTCACCAGCCAAGGAGTCTTCTTGACAGACGGAAGGCCTCAGAAGGCCACTTAGGATAAATGTTAAATCAGGTAGGAACAAAACGGATTTTGGAGGGGTTTATCAGTCTTGATTTGGAATTAGGAGAGGGAGAGCCATCATCAGTACACAGATTAGGATTAAGGGCCATGTTGTGGACGGAACAGCAGAGTTTTCTTAACCCATGTAGGGATATTTCCAATCTGTGAGTGGGACATGGGTCTCCTTGACAACCTGCGGTGAGGTCCATCTGAGGATGTAGTGTGGTCCACCAGGCTTGTCATTGGTACCTGAACAGGAATCAAAATATTGAGAAAGACAAACAAAGCGAACCAATGTACACAAACGTATTTATATGACCACCAGTTAGCATCACGTACTGCAGCGCTTCAGCAAGGCTGTTTCACTACTCAACTCTGTTACACAGTCTGAGGTAAGTCTGTGATGATTCAGGCATACAGTCTGCATGATGCTAATTGGAGACCATAGGCCTTCTAGCTACAGTGCAAAACTAAAGAAGCAAAATTAAGTCCTGGCTGATGAACTATATACAGGCCAAACCGTTAATAAGGAAATACCATGTATGTTGATGGCACAGTTGGAAAACTTTACCTGATGCCCTGGAGCCTCCAAACGGCTGCTGGGCCACAATGGAGCCCGTGGATTTGTCATTGACGTAGTAATTTCCAGCTGCATTTCTCAGTGCTTTTGCAGCCTCAGCCACGACAGCCCTGAAACAAGTGATTCCAATAGTCGGTTACTATGTCAAAGATTCCCACAAACATGCAAATCAGCAAACAGTGAAGGTGAGCTAAGGTGAGGTATTTAAACTTTATCATTTATCATTTACTCACTTATCCTGAGCAAAAATAGCCCCTGTCAGAGCATATGGAGATGTGTTGTCAATCAAGTTCAGTACTTTCTTGTAGTCATTCTCAGGATAAACATAAACTGTCAGAACGGGTCCAAAGATCTCCTAAAAAAAGGGACACATTTCTATGTAAGACAATGCACACAATGTCTGAAATCCCGAAATCCCTGGGTAAATTACAGTGGTAAGTGTCTACTCAATCTACAAATCATTATCACATTAAAAATGTAATAGCTTGCATTGCTCAAATAGAAAGACGCTTACCGTAATTTCTCTTATCTTAACCATCTACCATGCTAGCTGTCTTTAGTGAACGCAAGGACTTATCAATGCTGTGACTAATTCAGGAGTTTACAGCCCACCATCAAAATGGGGGCATTTTTTGTACAACAATCTGGATTTTAATGCTTGGCATCATAAACTTGAGGTAGGCAGCCAAAGTGAATACAGGTAAATGCTTTTTTATGAATTTCCACAAAATGTATTCTTTAATATTTGCACAAAATCAGTGGCTTGATGGGTAACCTGTTATTCTAAGGAAATCTTCTGTTAATGAAAATGATTTACAGTAGTGACAGAAGTACATGCTAGTCCTAGTAATAGAGGCACATGAAAACTTTCAGATTTCAGATTTATCACTATTTAACCATCATCAACATTATAAGACATGTAGGTTCACTAATTGGTTTTGATTTTATTTTGGCTGTAGATATCATAACTGCTATATCCCATTACCACTACTGAAATGAAATTTGAGAAGTCAAATCAGTTTCTCTACAAGGCAGCAATTCACATCAAACCCTGGATGAATTAGTTCACATGTCAAAGACTGAATTATGTGGGTATTTTGAAGAACAAGTGTATTTTCATTTTACATTTTCACATTTAGCAGTAGGAAAACGATGCTGCAATTTTAATATGCATAAGTGCACCACTATAGATTCAGACAAAACACAATATTCAGGGACAAGCAATGAATACGTGAATATTTCAAATACAGAATCAGACCAGATTCCCAGTACAGGTTCACCTTTATCTCAGACTAAAATCTGACCCGTACAGCTGACAGAGGGAAAGGAGGATGAACAGAGATCATGGAGTTGTGTAGTTAAGCGTACAACGGAGTTCAATGGGTGAGACTGGCTTGTACTAACAAACCAAAGTCCATCCGCATGCTCGTCTGTTAATGTTCGTGTGTGACCCCAAAGCGGTTTAAGCTTCAAAGATTCTTTAAGCCCCTGAACTGAAGGGTTATTATTCAGTTGGCCATTTTAGGACATAATATTCATCAACTACCATGAAACTAACATGCTATCACATACTTATCACAGTGGGGAATTGAAGTGCGGGCCCACTTCTAGTTAAAGGGGTTAAAATTAAACAAATAATACTTTACAGTACAGATCAATATAGTACAATAACCACAACATAACTTTACCTCATTCATTATTTTATCCTGTGGATCTTTGGTTTCAATAATCGTGGGCTCCACATAGTAGCCCTTTTTATCATCACAATTTCCACCAGCGATCACAGTCAGATTGGGGGAGGTCTTGGCATGGTGAAGCCAGCCCTTTATTCTGGCAAAAGACTTAGAGAAGGAACAACAAGATCAGTACAAAGCTTCCAATAACCAGAGTAAATATTATAGCATTAGCAGTAGGCTTTTCTTACCTTGTCATCAATTACAGCTGAGAAGAACGTTCCAAAATCCTCCACCGGCTGTAAGAAGAAATAGAAATGATGCTAGCACAAAATAATCATCACAAAACATCTGGCCCTGGTCTGTATTATTAGGTAGCAGAAAACAAGCAACAAAAGTAAAGCAAGTCCACTCACGTCTCCCAGTTTAATCTGTTTGTGTATAGCCAGTAGGTCCTGTTTGATCTGAGGCCAGAGTGAGTCCGGGACATACATCCTAGAGCAGGCTGAGCACTTCTGCCCACCGTACTCAAACGCTGAGCGGATCGTGCCCATCACCACGCTGTGAACATCTGCAGACTTGTGCACAAAATGGAAGTTCTTACCACCACACTCTGAAAGATAGCAAATAAAAACAGAGCAGGTTACGCCTTAAGGCCTGTATTTAATTCCTCTCATTTACATATGCAATTTATAGTAGTTACCACATCATTTATGCTTGGGCAGCCCTGATCACATTTTAAGTTTTACTGATTTTCTAAGTGAAAATAAGTTTAGGCAGAGTACAGACTTCTGTATGTTTTAATGCACAATTACTGTTAATTTACTGAATTTAACATGCCGGGAATTTTATATCGGATGTTTTATGTTCATATTAAATTTAAATAATTTTAATTCAGTTCCCTGTAGATAGAGCATTTCTTAACTTATTTTACACGAACAAATCAACAAAGAACCCAATAAAGAACCATCTGGTTTTGTAGGGTGACAGTTACTGAATGCTAACTGTTCATATTGGTGCTGCAACAAGGAGATGTTGTAGCATAATTATAATGACTATAATGCACATGTGTTACATGTTAAATTACACCACACAGTAGAGCTTTGGGTTCTAAAAGGCTAAATAAAAATAGGGTTATAGTTAGAATTGGAAAAATTAGGACGCATGCATCTCTACTTCCCTAATAATTCAGTAATTACATGGGGCAATTACACAATTACATAAGTCTTATGGAGAGACTCATATGTTATAGTAGTGTGTAATTATAAAAGCGTAATAGTGTTTAGGGTTTAACCAAAAGTGTGTATTTGGGGTTAATGACACCATATAACAGGATACAGGTTCTGTATAGGTCGGTATGTGCAGAACAAAAAAATAAAAATAAAAAAATAAATAAAAATTACTGACCTCCAGCCACACGAGGGAAGTTTCTGTAGATATCTAGATTCTGTGCCACCTGTTTCCACAAACGCTTAAATGTTCTGTAGATAAGACACACAAAGTCATTATATAATATGGCTCTAATATTACACTTACTCCCCCATCACTGTCTCCAGATGCATATAAGCAAGATCGTCTCAGTGGGAGCTAAAGTTAAATCTCAAATAGAAGATAATGGTTGTTGGAGTCTGGGTGGTGGGATGTCAACCGAACAAAAAGAGTGGTCATACGGGACACTGCCGGTGAAGTTGATTCCAGCCAAATGCTCAGAGGAGGTGACGGTGTCTCCAAAAACTGGGCCATCAGCTGGCACGAACTGGATGATGTTGGGGGGTAGGCCAGACTCACGCAGGATCTTGTAGACCGCATAGCTAGCAGACATGGCAGTGTCACTGGGTTTCCATAGGACAACATTACCCTGAAAACACAAATGTTTATGTTTAATTTACAATTAAACAAGGATTACTGACTTCACATTACTGACTTAAAGGTGGTGGTACAAATACAGAGAACTAATTATTTCTTGGCCAAAAATCTCAGGCTTGACATCTGGAAATCCACAAAATCCAAGTTTACTGAAATATGGCACATTTTGAAAAAGAAAAATAATGTGCTGAAAGAATCAGCATGTACTGTTTTTAATATTCAATTCCAGCCCTGGTCCCAAGATAAAGACGCAATCATAGTTACTTGCCATTAGTGCTGGAGTGCCAGCCAGGTTTCCGCCAATAGCAGTGAAGTTGAATGGCGCGACAGCTGCTACAAAGCCCTGCAATGAAATAAGAAAGATAAACATGGAGATGTAGCAGACAATAGAGCTGGATAAACACAGCTTTAACATGCTACAGCTATAGCAGGGCTCCATCTACACCCGTGGAGAAGCTGGCTTTTCAGCTGTAACTTAAACCCCCTCTGTAAGAAGACCCCCCACCCTTCTGTTATGAATATGCTGCAGTGCTACAGATGCTAAAATAGCATCACACTAATGCAAGTGCCTAATAGTACAGTTTCTCCAACTCTAACTTTGGAGCCTTCATTTGTATGTAATGCTGTGTAGCTATTTACATAAAAGACAAATAAGCCTACACACCCATCCATACTGTCCTTAGACATTCTCGTTATGAGATCACATCTGGCCCAGAGAGACTAACGTGGTCTTTACTTTAAGCAAATCTATTTGAGATCAAAGTGATGTAATGATTTGAGTGTGCCCACTACACAAAGCAAACTGGCAAATCTTTCATTACTTGTTAGCTACATAAGTCGTGAATCTCCAATATGTAACTAATGAAGCAAACTTTACACAAAGCATGTTTTGACTAATCAACTATATTTGGGGGGAAATTGCATACATTGTGGTAAATTCACTCTTTTGTACTCTATTTCATTATTTTACGTGCAACACTCCAAAGAGAATTACTGCAGGTCCCCAAAGAGGAAGCCCACCTCAAGTCCACGGTACAGCATGGTGTTGGTGCTGCCATCACTGTCCAGTGGCTGCTGCTGCTCCAGCTCAATTGCATGCTTGGCATTGAACCTGAAGAAGTCAATGAGCTCTGCTGCAGCATCAATCTCAGCCTGCACCACAGTTTTACCCTGAGGGAGAGAGCATGACAATCAATTTCATTACAAATCATTACAAAAAAATTTGTATCAAACGCAAAACCACATATACATGTAGAAATTTCAGGGACAGACGTTTAGGTAATACTTTGGGTACATTTTCTCAATCACCAGCTTTAGGGTCTTCCTTGATAGGAGGAGCAGGTTTTGCCTTAATAATGATTTTGCAAACTTGAACTTGTCACGATAATGCCTCAGATCCGACTTAAATCCTTAGGTAACACTGTCACAGATACTGGCACAGTATCGATGCGATATTGTTGTCCTTAAAATTAACAGGTTCATGTGTATATAACAGAAAACAGGTTCATGTGTATTTCACATGTCTTGAAGAGCTAAATACGGTTCTGCACAATGTAACTGTGGCCCAAACTGTAAAATACAGGCTTCAAAAACTCCCACCTTTAAAAACCATAATATTTATGTTTCATTTTACCTACGGTCATTACTGCAGTCCAAAATATATCCATTTATCAGACAATACTGTATTAATAGAGTACAACAATGATGGCGCAAATGAACCGCAAACAGATGTGGGGAACCAATCCTACCAAGCGGCACGCAGATAAGAATAAATGTAATTACAGTATTTACATATTTAATATGATTCTTCAAACTTTTCAACCCTTCATGGTATTCCAAATTTTGCACTGATCATTTTCTTTATTGATCTATTATTTTATTTATTGTGGGTAAAATTATAAAAAAGGAAAAGTGGTTTTAAACCTCAGAACACTAAATATAGGAAAAAATACCAACAAACACTTAAGCATTTAAAGTACTCTGAACCTGAGATGTGTGATTTGTGTGGCATAAAGCGCTACCTGGCCGATCATCGTCTTTGCCAGAACCTCTGCTCTCTTCGGTCCACTGATTGTATCAGCAGCCTTGAAGAGGACTTGGGCTCTATCTGCTACAGGCTTTAGGTCCCATTCTCTTCTTGCTGCTACAGAGGCCAGAATGGCTTTGTTTAGGAGCTCCTGTGGACAGAAGACAGAGCAAACTGTCTAATACCTAGCAGCATTTTAAGGTGAAATGTATGATATATCTTTGTGTGTTAAGAATAAGGATTAAACAGAATTCTGGACATTTTTAGGTAGGTGAGGGTGGCAAGATCAAGTTTAAATTCCAATAATGCAAAAGAATAGCTTTTCCAACAACTGGATGCAGCACAACTCTGTACATCAAGCGCTGCAAATGCACTTAGCATTTAAAATGCCTGTTTACAAAGAGTCAGACTTTTTTCTACACAGAAAGTTTGACAACAGCATATTAATACTGTATTTCATATCAAGTAAGACATAGCTGTCATAGACAGCTTGTTTTTCCAATATCACTGCTTATTTGTAGTCAAATCAAATGCGCGCGCACACACACACACACTCGCAGCCCTGCAGTGACACTGATGTGGTGGTGGTGTGTTAGTGTGTGTTGTGCTGGTACGGGTGGAGTGTTTAAACATTGTGTCCACTCACTGTCCACTCTATTAGACACTGCAACATTGCTGGTCCACCTTGTAGATGTACAGTCAGTACATCTAGTAGTGGACGGTGGTGGACAGTAAATGTAATCGGTTACTGTACTTAAGTAGTTTTTCATGTATCTGTACTTTACTGAATTATTTCCATTTTGGACAACTTTTTACGTTAAGTCCACCACATTTCAGAGTCTAATATCTTACTTTTTACTCCACTACATTATGTGAAATCTGTCGTTCCTTTTGGTTTATGTGCGAGTAAAAACAGATGCAATATAGTAAAGGAAAACTCATTTGTGAACTAGTGTTTAAACTTTTTCCATTTTTATTCAACTAAGTAGGAAATAAATCTTAAACCGAAACTTTGCTTGTTTGCTAAAAGCTATTTTATAGTTCTGCCTAACAGAGAAATGGTTTGCCAGTGTTTTGTGCTTATGACCATTTGAATAGACATCAGTGTGACAGTGGACTGAGAGTGACACTAGAGGTTCTCTAACTAAAATGAGTTGATTAAGAGTGTTGTTTCAGAAATGATAATAGGACATTGGAGCCATAATAAATCATGATACTTTTACTCTCCATACTTAAGTACATTTGAAGGCAAATACCTCTATACTTTTACTTAAGTGGAAGTCTAAAAGGAGGACTTCTACTTTTACTGGAGTAATATTTTACCTTGGGGGTTCGCTACTATAACTCAACTACATGGTTTGTGTACTTCGTCCACCGCTGGTCAGAGACGATAGCTCATCTGGTGGTGCAGTTTGTGTCGGCCATCCACTAGTCCTTCATCAGTGGTCACAGGGAGCTGTTGGCTGGATAGTTTTGGTTGGTGGACGATTCTCACTCCAGCAGTGACACTGAGGTGTTTAAACACTCCAGCAGCACTGCTGTGTCTGATCCACCATCCACCATCAACACACCACCACCACGTCTGTGTTGAGAATGATCCACCACCCACCTAAATACCTGCTCTGTGGTAGTATTGCAGCTACTATGCAGTGAAACAGATGGACTACAGTGCTTACATATGTCACGTCACATTTAAAGTCCCATCCTCTTTTTCTATTTGAACAAATGGTGCTCTGTGTAAACAGGCTTTAAGGGAGAGTTCCAGTTTTCTAATTTTTGGTATAGCTCAATCACTGAAATGTAAACATAGTCATTCAGAGAAGTTTGACATGAAACCTTTTTTTGAAGATGAACTTGGATACAAATTTCTCAACAACTGTGGTGAAAGAAACCAGAGGTCACAATATCTAGTCCACAGATACGGTCACTTTATTTAGTATCCAAAATGACCAATGAACAGACACACATCTGAGTTTTTCATGTCTCAATATGCATTAACATATCTGAAAAAATAAGTTTACATTTTGCCTTTAAAATAATGTTTTTGGCCAAAACCTCATCTAAGAACTATTGTATAACACGCCTCAGGCATCAGGCAAAATATCATGATTATAACCATATCATATAGTAACTTTTTGTGAAGGAGCTTTTAGAGCCATTAAACTCTACAGATGCCTGGTTTCTCTAAAATGGAGCATTTCACATCAAACAACTTTTAATGACTTTGCTTGCACTGTAACAATTTCATTATAAGTAAATTATGAAAAACATGTACATGTGGAATTTGCATGTGTGACTCTACTAGTGCACTGTGTCTGTTTCAACTCATCATACCTCAGATAAATAGAAAACTGTGATATGTATCATGAAAATGTCTTTTTCTTGATATTCTTATCACCCACTCCTGCCATAAAGATCATTTATTCAGCACAGATCTGATTGACTTTCCTTACCTTATCAGCATAACAGAACTTGGCCACTTTGTGCGAGTGGTTGAAGGGCTGTAAATAAGAGAGTTATAACAGTGCACTATCAGGACAGTGATAACACAGTTGCTAAGGGACTACTGTTCTGACAGTATGGGTCATTTTCATAATACAGAGAACACAACAGCACATATGTTTATTGATGCTAGTTCAGTGCCTTTGTAATGAAAGATGTGTGATGCAATGGCTTTATTCCTCTTTTAGATAAGCAGGCAGGTACTCACGGACAGCTGGTATCTGATATCTTTGGTCCACACTTGTTCGTCACCGACTACACATGGAATCTCCTCTGTCTTTCCTTTTAGGTCTTGGAGGGCCTGAAAAAAACAGTTTTGTTAGAATGCTTTACAGTGTGTTCTGCAGATGGAAACATATTTATGTACAAATGGACCAAATAAATCAATACAAATTGGATCTGTATGTGTTTCACGTGTAGATAATACTCACCTTCTCCAGCTCTGCCCGCTCTTTACTCCCCTCTTTGAACCCCAAGATGGGCTCATTCTTAACCTCCACAGCTGCACACGGGAAGGTTTTGAACCTGTGGAGTGGACCAGCTTTGTTTATTTTGCTAGAAAATTGTCCCACATTTCCAAGAGTCTCTTCAAGACTCAGTGGGATTCAGCATGGGAAAACAAGAAGAGGCATTCAGGCAAGCTCTAACCTCTAGATTCTTACTTGTTTTAACTGATCATGAGAGAATATTTTCATTAAAGTCTTTTTTTCTGGCATTTCAATCTTTTTATCCTGTAAAAACTTGCTCTTGTTATGCTGAAAGGCCAATCTGTAGGCCAATCTGCAGTGAATAAACTTTGCACAATTCTATGGATCAATGGTCCAATAATTCAAAATCTTTTTTTGGGAGGTGGTGTAATACCATGCTTGTTCCACCCAGCTCCAGGTCATTTCTGCTCCCAGATAACCCAGCTTAGCTACTTTCATTCCAGCAGAGGAACACACCAAATCACAAAATGTTGATGATCATGCATCCACATAACATACTATTTGTGTACTACATTACTGGCACAAACCATCATAGGTGCTTTTCCTTTGCCTTACTAGTCCCAAGAAAGTCAAGGTGTAGTCCATATTGCAACCTTACTGAAAACAACTCAACTCAAAGAAACAGAAAACAGCAGCATCATCAAAAAAAGTTGCACCCAGAAGGAATCAGCAAACAGGAATAAAACTTGGTGGGTAGGTTTGACATTGGAAGACATTCAGTGATTCATATTAATGTTTCACGCTCAGCCACGCATGTGACGTAAGCAAGGACGGGCCTTATCGCTGTACATGACTGACTATATAAGGTCGCTCTGAGCAGTTGGAAGAGTTGGAGAGAGGCTGCATCGTAGGACTCTGGGAAGCGAGATGGTCTTATCGTTGTATTGTGCGCCATACCGGTTGTGCTGCTGCTACCACAGCACGCTGTTAGCGCCAGGGGATAGAAGAAGTCATGCACCAGCGACATGAAGGATCCGGGAGACCTACACGAACCACGGAAAGAGAGAACAGATATACTGTCCGACATTCAATTGTGCAGACATTCAGCGAGCAGTGATGCTCTCCATGAGTCATCCTGTTAGTGCCAGCACCACTGGCAGATGGCTACCTGACGCAGGACTACATACACGCAGACCGTTACAACGACTGCCCTCAACACCACGTCAATGTCACCAGAGACAACAATGGTGTCGTGCCAGACTGTCATGGAGTGACTCAGAATGGCAGCAGGTCTTTCGGCTTGGTTGTGATAATCATCTAATCTATGTATGGAGGCCCCGGGGTCAGCGTCAAGATGAACAGTTTGTTGTCACGTGTCACATGTCCAGAAGGTCTGGTGTCACTCCAAACATGGCAAACATGGCGGTCTGACGTCATACTGGAGACACTACTTCTGTATGTGTAGCTCAATAAATATTGAGCATATCAGTCTAAATGTATCATCATTTATTGTTCCTGCTAACCTTTATCTTCCTTCACAATAGCACTGCAATCCCACACATCCTTCGGGGTGCAGCTATTCTTTTGATGATGAGTGTATATATAAACATACATATATATTATTAGCTGTGAGATGTTTCATCAAGTGTTTTTTTAGAAGTACACAAATCTACCTTGTTGCTGGCCTGAAATTCAAAATGTGCATGTATCAACACTCGATATGTTGTCTTGGTACTACTACATTCAATTAAATATAGGGTGTATATGGTTTGCACATAATTGTATTTGCTTTATATATATGTCATATACATACACAGACACACACACTTTGCACAGGAAATGGGGTTGTACTACAGTCAACACTTCACTGAAGTAACTAACCACACTTCAGAGAAGCTGTAGACTATTTCACTCATCTCTTTTGACCTGTAACTACATAAGATAGTGATACTGAATGAATGAAAAGGAAAAGCATGCTTGCTCGTCATTTCCGTGAACTTCTGAACGGTGGTTCAAGAAACGAAGAGGCAAATGTCACCTATGGACAGCTAGGTAGCAAACTAGCTGAAATGTAGGTTATATAACACAGCAGAGAGCTGTCTGGAGCTGGCTTCCTGTTCGAATTGCCCCGTTCCACCTTAAATGGGGCAACAGTTCCATTCTGCTGCCCCATTTAAGGTGGAACGGGACAATTCGAACAAGAAAGCCTAAATATCCGCTTGTGTGCTCCTGAACTGGTCTGAACGGATGCAAACTGCACTGAAGATCGCCAGAGATAATTTTACCTCAGTCTAATGACCCAACAAGCCGCTAACCGTCGTTTCAACCACTTTCCCCACAGGCTAGCTACACAAGCTAACTTGCAAGGAGAGAAGTCGTGTGTGCGTCCATGTGAAATGACATTACATACCCCCTCCAAGACTGGCAGAGCACCGCCCTCACTCGCAGCATGTCTCGACAGCGAACAGAAACGTAGAGCGCTAATTCAAAAAACGTATGACAGTGAAAATTAAAAGACCCTTGTGAGGCTTAACGACCAACAACAAACTCACACAGGAACCTCCATAAGGCAAATCTATCCCCTGACAGCGGTGGCCTGACAGATACGATCCTCCGCGTTCAAATAGGACTGAACCATTACCTTGGAAATGGGGGTGGACCGTGTTATTAAAGATGTTCTTTACGGATGTTTAAAGAGACTTCATTGTTTAACCGTTTGTTAGGAATGCTGCGATCATAACTGTGGAGGACGTGGAAAAGAAAAGCGTTAATGTATCATATTTTTGACATATGTGCTAATATACATGCTAAAATGAAATGCTGTCATCCCTGCCGTTGTTGAATAGATCGTTCTAGAGGGCGAGTCACTGAATAGCCAATGAGATTACGAGACGTTCTGTCTTAGCCAATCACATGCCCGTAATTTCTGACACGCAAGGTCTATTTATAAAACGTCAAGTGATCAGTCATGATGGTCTGGTGCTTCAGACTTTTGATGATGCGTTGACTTTTATGGCAGCATATTCAGGACTTTCTTCAAACTCAAATGCATATTTGTAAACGGTAATTTAATTGTGTCTTTAAAATTGCATTCCTAATGTGCATTATTAACAGTGGTGGACAAAGTACACAAACCATGTAGTTGAGTTAAAGTAGATACCCAAGGTAAAATACTCATCCATCAAAAGTAGAAGTTCCTCCCTTTACACCTCCACTTTAATAGAAAGTACTGAAGTATTTACCTTCAAATGTACATAAGTATGGAGAGTAAAAGTAGCATCTTTGCTCTAATGTCCTGTTATCATTTCTGGAACAAGACTCTTAATCAACTCATTCAAGGTGGAGAGACTCCAGTTTCTCTCAGTCCACCAGTATTTAATAGAAGGTAATTAATTAGTCTGAAACTGATGTCTATTTAAGTGATCATAAGCACTAAACACCGAAGGAGAACAGTTTCCATTAGGTATATCTATAAAATAACTTCTTGCAAACAAGCAAAATTACAGTTTAAGGTTTATTTGCAACTTAGTTACAAGTTTAAGTTTAATAAGAACTTGCTTTAAACAGGATCACTAATGAGTTTTCTTTACTATATTGTATCTGTAAGTCTCTGTTCATAAACATAAACCAGCCAAAACAAATTTACTATTAAATGGTGTTTGTATAAATTCAGAAAAAAGACACTTACAAGTGAATGTGTATGTATTTCTATTTTGTGGTCTATTTAAAGTCAGGAACAATATGTTTGATCAGTTCACTGAGGCTTTGATTGTCAGTCAGTGTTTGCATTAACCCCATCCTGCTTTACCTGCCTTCCTCCAGGTGGTCCTTGATGTAGTCCAGCCCTGAAATGGACATTTCCATGAATGCTAAGAATCCATGAATAAGCTTGTTTCGTTTTCACATGTTGCATTTTTATGCATACATCAGTCGAAAGGAACAACAGATTTTGCATAATGTAGTGGAGTAAAAAATATTAGAAATTGAAATGTAGTAGAGTAAAAGTACAAAGTAATCCAAAATGGAAATACTTCAGTAAAGTACAGATACACGGAAAATCTACTTTAGTACAGTAACCAATTACATTTATTTCGTTACTGTCCACCACTGATTACTAAACACATAATTCAAATGCAAAATGTGTATATAATAGCTGAAAAAAGCTGAAGGTGCAGTATATGATTTTAATCCAGTGCACTTTTTGGCAGATACCTACTTACGGTCTGCTAGCTGTCTGTTCTGTATGCATGCCTGGAAAAATTCCAGAGTTGGTACCCAGTCCTGGCTCTGTAGATTAGAAATAAACAAAATGGCTTGGGAAGTGACCAATAACACTATTGCAGCCAGTCAGTAACAGGAGGCGTTCATGCTGGTGCACAAAAAAGGGTGAAGGGGAGGGGCTACGTGCTGAACTCCATGCATTGTCAAAGAGAAAGAGCCAAGAGATCTGAAGAATATACAGTACTTTCATATACATACATTTACAGTAGGAAGGAAGTTCTTAGATTAGGCAAAGGCAAAAAGACATGTTAACATCAGTGAGGCGTTTCAACAGTATAGTGATCTCAGAGAGTTTTCCAAGACCCTGAAGTAGGATCCTTGTTTGCCAGATTCTTGTTCAAATTTTCCCGTTCCACCTTAAATAGTGCCACAGTTACATTCTGGTACTTCTGTTCCACCTGAAATGCTGCTGCACTTATATGTAACTGCTGCACCTTGAGGCCTTGTGGACCTTCCTGCAGGATTCACCTCCAACTTCAGTTTAACACAAAGACTAAAGGAGACAACAATTAGATGGTTCAGATTCGTCCAACTGGGGCTAGAGATGATGTCGGCAGGATGACGGAACTCCAGGAAATGGCCCCAGGTCACGATTCCCAATACCAAATGTCAGGCTTTTAAGCCCCTCACCATTGGACTGTGGAGCAGTGAATCTGCATTCTTTGAAGTGATGGAGTTCCGATCAATATGTTTGGTATGAGTTGGGGTGATCCAGAACAAATCATCCAACAACATCAGTAGCTGACCTCACTAATGCTCTTGTGACTGCATGCAATCAAATCCTCACAGCATTCCGAACGTGTTCCAACATCTAGTGAAAAGCCTTTCCAGACAGAGTGGAGGCTATTACTGCAGTCGAAAAGGGGTAAGCGCCCTATAAAGACTGGATGAGGTACATACAAACCTCTGGATATACAGAGCCTGCAAAGTATCTATAGGCACTGGAACTGTAGAACACTTTACCTCAAAAGTAGATTCACTTTCTCAAAACTAAGAATAAAACTGTTACCATCTAAAAATAGTCCAAATTGAACTTAAGTGCATATTGCTGAGTAAACAGAGGCAGTTACTACCCACATGAAGAACACAAGTCATATTACACTGTTACACTACGGTATAAGCTGGAGAACATTACAGTTACATAATAGAGCTGGTGATTATGCAGGAGAGGTGAAGAGTAGTTGTGTTGTGTTGCATGTGACATGATCTCCTGATTCTCTTTTACAAGCAGTGGGAAGCTTCTGAGCTTAATGATTTCTGGGAGCTAAAAACTTGTCTGTAATTGTTTAGCTCGTTCACAGGAAAACGCAGAACAAAATATTTCATATGTTTGCAAGAAATTAAATGTTTGTGTTTTATTAAACATGCAGCAAATATTTAATGTAACTTAATGAGAAATACAAGATATAAATATAATAAAACATGGCCTTTAAATTCACTGATCAGACCTGTTTGAAAACTGTGTGAGTGTGGCTAATAAGCAGCTTGGCTGACAGCTCTCTGCCACTCATACTGAACTAACATCATTATCTGGCTTTTATGTGACACTAACTGGACAATAAAGTCACAGACAAATGAACAAACAGACGGAAGAAGCAACACAACGGGCGGCAGGCAGCTATAAACAGGAGGACTAGCCTGCTAGCTTTAGGCTAAGCTGGTTAGCTTTAGCTTGCTAAAGTTCCTTTGCCTTTGAAACTGTTTTGTGGAGCTATAGACATCAGCCTTGTGATTGGTAAGGAAGGCATTAACCAATATTAGGACCACCCAGTTTACATGGAGAGGAGGGAAATAAGGAGAACGTTTATTAGGCAGATTAGGTTTATTAGGGCTTTAATATTGTGTTGGGTCAATCGCCAGATCACTCATCCCTTAAAAGCAACTGTGTGTTTTGGGGGTGCAGATGGTTGGTTCAATTCAAAAGTGAAACAGCTGCCGTCTTAAAGGCACGGCAATGACATGGCAGCAATTTTGGACAGGCATCTGGAGTGGCCACCCCAGCCACCCTTTAAAACAATAAAATATCTAAAGAAGTTAATAAAAAGTTATATATATATGTGTATATGTTAATGTGTGTTACAAGTTTTATATAAAGCCTAGAAAAAGTCTTTTGCAAGCTTTAAATGTTCACTTTTAATCAAGGACAATTAATATATGTTTATATACCCCACATTAGCTTAGCGCTAACATTCTATTAGAAATCCCATAGCAGAAATTAGCATCACCGTGGAGGTGGGTCTTTTCTTGTTTGTGTACTGAAATTGAAACCTGTGCTCAGAGGTCTAACGCTAACATATTCATTTACTCATCTTCCCTAAATGCTTCACAACCGCTCAGTGCTTATACAGAGCCTAGTGGTTAGTTACACTGCACAAACAATTTCTAGCATCTCTTTGACTTCCAGCAATTAGAAATCCCATAACAGAAATTAGCATCAGCGTAGAGGTGGGTCTCTTCTTGTTTCATGTACTGAAATTTATGGCCTTACATCACCACCTATCCATATAGATACACAAGTCCCACCCCAAAAAAACATGCTTAATCTCCACAATAAAAACTTTCCAAACCTGTGCTCTATATTCTGACGCTAACATATTCATTTATTCATCTTTCCTAAATGCTTTTGAAGCATTCAGAACCACTCAGTGCTCTTACAGAGTCTAATGGTTAGTTAGACTGCACAAACATTTGCTAGTGTCTCTTCCAGCAATTAGAAATCCCTTAGCACAAATTTGCATCACAGTACAAATGGTTCTTTTCTTGTTTCGTGTATTGAAATTCATGATCCAAACCGAATGCACAGCTGTAGTTACAGTTCATCGATGAGAAATAACCTTCAGCAAGCCAACACAAGTGAGAAATATATCATTTTTTATTTTTTTTGAACCCCAGCACCAATCACATTCATCATATTGAAAGGTCTGTACGTATATCCCGCAAAAGTACTGAAATCTGAAATCATTAACAAATATTTCGACGATGGCCAGAAAAGCACATTTTCAAATATATATATGTGCATTTCAAGACATAAAAAAAAATAAGAACGAAAATCAGTATGAGCATTCAGAACATCACTTACACTGGAAGACATACTACCATTGAAGCTTATGGCTGCAAATCTTGAAATGAACGTAATAAAATTTAATAAAATGTAATAAAAAGTAATAAAAAGTTAAAATAATTCCCCCCGTCCTGGAAAAGTATGCAAAATGAATCCCTGTTAACATAAACAGTATTTCTAGTCTTGCTCTTTAACAGGGTCCGCCAGACTAGGCACAATCACAGCTCTATCCAGATTGCTTAATGCTTGATGTGTAATGCCATCTTACTTAATGTTTGTCCTAAACAGCCAACAAAAGGTCATGCACACCGAAAGACACGTTACGCAATGCAGTGAGGCAATGATACACATTAAAGTCTGATCACTTCTAACAGAACAGAGGGAAGCTTTATCAAACAAAGGCTCGTTAGACGGCTGGATTACATACGTAAAGCCGAAGCTCTTTGTAGGTGATGGTTCTACAGGACCTTATATTCAGTGACAGAGGTATCTTAATGACTTCAAATGGGTTCAGAGTATCTGACGCTGAGGAGCAAATGTGAAGAGCCTTGTTGCCGCTTTTGCATTATGGAGAAATGTAACATTGAAATTTGTAGAAGGGTAAAATAAGAGCAAAATGAACGGAATACACATACTTTAGTGTAGTAACCCAGCGTCGCCTGAACATTCTGCTCTTCCGGAGTACAATTAAAGCATCACTGAATATTAGTTCCAATTATCGGCCAGATCAAAGCATCAGCCCAATGCTTTTTAAACAATAACCTGTGATACTGATAGGATTCTGACATCATCATGCATCCCTAGTTTTATCCTTTCCTGGACTTTCCTGGATTTTCTCTACACGGACTTCGTATTAGTCAAGCCTTTACATTTAACTTCCTTACATCCCCTGTTATAGCATATAACCATATACATACATATAGACTCGTCTCATGAGTCCCCCCTAAAAACATACTTGATCTCCCTTAATCTCCACAATAAAAACGTTCCACACCTGTGCTCTGAGGTCTGACACTAACATATTCATTCGTTCATGTACGTTAAATGCTTTTCAAGCATTCATGACCACTCAGTGCTCTTTCAGACTCTAACGGTTAGTTGGACTGGACAGTGGCTAGCGTCTCCAGCAATTAGTAAATACACCCATTATGCTGCAACCCACAGCTCCCTCTACATTGTGCTCAGTCAAAATGACATAAAGATCTTTCATGAGTAGAAAGTCTCTCAAATAGATCCTAAAACCATTCTGAAATTAAACACAGACCGTCAGAGCTGTTGTTGTCGAGTCTGTTTCAGGTGAAACACCGTCAATGTTTCGGGCTAAAAGGCAATTCTGTTAGTGCATGTTTCATTTTACCAAAGAAAAGCATCACAATCAAAACCTGCTTACCCTGAACGTTATACAAAACAGAATTTTACAAAATCCTCCAGCAGGTCATCGATCTCCAATACACCAGGAAATCCCATTTAGATGTTTATACAGCAGTATAATCATAATCAAAGCAAGTGGTTTCATTTCGATGGGTTACAGGTTTGAACAGTGACTAACAGTGAATTAATGTAGTGGTTCTGTGCAACAAAAACATCAATTAATTTGACCTTTTACCTGCAACCTGGAATTCCACTTATCTTTAGCAGTTTTGCATAAACAGCTCATCAAGATGTAAAGCCATTCAGAGTGGTTTGGTGTGAAATGCTCTGCTCTAGAGAATAAATCAGAATTTTATCACAGTGGTGGATAAGAACCAAATGCCGGAAGAAGCTTAAAAAAAAACAATGAATCGCTTTAATGTGAAAATATGAACATACGTCGTCTAGAAACTAAAGAATATTTAATCCTTAATTTAATCCAGCATGTAGATGGTTTCAAAGTCACTCCAAAAGTGTTTTATTGCTGTGGTTGGTGTGTTAAAAACTGATTACTTATTTCTGGTACTGTTTTCTGCTTTTGCCCATGTGCAGGCTGGGAAATCAGAAAGAAATCAGAGTAAGAGTATACATGCACTGAGAAACCTGATTATTGGGCTACAAATCTAGCTTTCTTTATTTGATTCCGTAATCTGATTTCTAGATCCTAATCTGATTTAAGAAATTGGTGTATGACGTTTACAAGACCACTTGAATAATCAGATGAATGCAGAAATCCGATTATGATCTATATATTTTGTGATCTATATATACACCTTATTTCTATATATTAACTGCAAGTGTCCGCATTTGTTGTTTCAAGTCATTGTTTTGAAATACGGTTATGGCCTAAAAGACATTCATGGTGGAGAAGAACATGCAGAGCAAATTAAGGCAAAACAGAAATCATATTTGGTTAAGCACTATTTTACATTTGAAAGTCTGATCATTTTGGATACATATGGAAACCCCTGATTACATTCACCACCACTGTAAAGTAAACCATTCCGAATGACTGCTTACATCTCAACCACTAAATTATGGAATTCTGTTTTACGATTACATGGACCCATCATCTGTACCACATTCAAAGACATTTTAAAGAAATTAAATATGAAGAAAACCAAAGACAAGATTTATATGAGTATGAGCAAAATAAGACACGAATATACACAACACAACAATCCCAAAAATGTAAAAATCATCACAAAGAGAAATTACAGCAAAGATGAACAGCAATATGAACACAAAGGCCACTGAGGTGTGACAACACAAATTAGAATGGCTTATCCAAAGCCCAGCCACACACAGTTGGAACAGTGAATCTTTATGGAGCAGTGACCCCTGCTGGCCAAATGAGAGCTGTGGTAGGATCATGCTGGCATATGCTGTTTTGTAGTTTGCTGTAGATTTGCTGGTCTGATGATGAATGAAACCAAAGAAATCGTGATTAATATATTTGCAGTCATGTACACTGGCAATCCGTGATAGCGACTGTAACCAGCTCTGAAAAAAAAAACACCTGTCCATTTTACAATCAAAACTCCTGCCTATAATCGTTTACCAGCTGCTCCAAACAAAATAAAGGCAGCTTTGTTCTGGTATAAATCCCCCAAAACAATCAGTGAGATAAAAAAAAACACAAGTTTCATCAGCGCATTCACGTAGAGTGCCCTTTTCTAAAAAGCAATGCGAATACAATAAGGCCATCAAAATAAAGTCCCGTCGAGGTTCAGGCACATAACTCTGTGGAATTTGAAATTTTGACTTGAAATACTGAATGCAGACACCGGAAGGGTCGGAACATGTTAGCAGAGTGCTCTTGGAAAAAGGCGGGAATCCATCGCTCCACAACTTCCTCTTTTGGGCTTGTAAACACAGCAGGCCTCGCGGTTTCCTGTCTACAGCAGAACAGGTGCAACAGTGACAAACTCCGTACGACAGAGAGAGAGAAATGTCTGCCCAGCAAACAAAGGCAAATAACGACGCAGACAAAAAACATCCGTCCTGAAATAAGGCTCCCCGATTGCATAGAACTAAGATATAGCATGAGCTGTGCTGCGTTCCACGCGTGACACTGGGCTTCCATCAGGGATGAGGGGCTGCAAATAGGACAATAAACCTGTCGCACCAGCCCTCTGAGAGAATACTGCGGCATTATTGCCTACTACCTCACACACAAGGCGGGAAAAGGGAAACTGTGGTGCGCTTGGATGTGGAAGTATGCAAAAATGTTGCGAATACAAATAAATGGCAATTCGATGACATCAGCTGTGACTGTGATGTTTTTTCACTTGCAATACCTGAAAACTCAACACTGTAAAAACAAAAACACTGCAGAAACATTCAGCTCTGCAGGCTGTTTTCCTGCTAATGTATTGGTTTCTGTTCACAGAGATGCCCTTTTGGGCATCACAGGAGGACTGTACTGATTTAGGTCTTGTGCAGGTCAGTTACTGTATCAGTCTAACTCAGTTCAATTACGGCTTGTGTTTACATTTAACCCCTTCTTGTTTATTTAACATTAGAATTCCAGGTGTGAGAGGGGCCTATATTTACATATTTGGAATGAAGAATTGAGAAAAATGACTGTCTGGAATCAAACTCTATCAGTTTCCATCATTTGGAATCAGAATGGAACAAAACCTCCAGAAAATAAACAAAGGCAGCTTCTGTATCATATCATCAATACCTGAACCAAATCTCCAAACCGGTAACTTTACAGGAGAAGGAAAACCATTCTTAACTTCTGATGGAAGTTAATGTTAAAAGACTTTTTTTAAATAATACAAACATATATAAAAATTAAGTTATTTGGATGACAGTGACGACCTTCTGTCATCTGATCTCATCCAATCATTTTACAGTAAGAATGAGTTTAGGAGGCACCGCTTTGAAGTCAGATGATTAACCCTTAAGAGCCCACACTGACGTATGTGTCACAAGCTATTAACAGGTCTGGGAAGTTGCTTATACAGCTTCATCCTGCACTTAAACTCATGGAGTCCTTAAGTGACCTATACTGAACATCCTGGACGCAGGTCACATGACCGTTTCTGAATTTGTGAACATGTGACCTCATTTACAAAATGGCCACATGCTTGGTTAGCGCATGAGCCAAAACCAGCTCATTGTAAAAGCCTATGTTTGTTCCAACACACTGAATAGTTCTAATGCTATAATAACATGTTCTCTATTACATGGAACCCATTCTGACCCCAACACAGTGATGAAATACAGGTTACAAAATGATTGTTGAGACACGTGACCTGTATTTTGACCTTAAAATAGTTAGAGGAGAGGCCATGTGACCGCTTTGTCACAATTAGACTGATCTTGTATAATCTTATAACTGATCCCTCATCATTTTCCTGTAAGGGGAAATGGGTCTGGGTTCTTATGGGTTACGTTGGTTATAGTTTTTTTGACACGTGCTTTGGGATGCCAGCACCATTTCCATCATGGCAGAGAAAAGAAGCAAACAGTGCTGCCAAGGGAGGCTAAAAACACTGTACAATTAATTAAAAAGGTCATATTTATAGTGAATTTCAAACAATAACTATTAGACCACTGTTAATTTCTGCTGGCTGATAGCTAATTTCATAACCTCCATGTTTCGTTTATCACATAAACAACATGAGCACGCAAATCGAGAGAACAAGTTCCTCTTTGGAGAAAACTACTGCCTGATTTGCTCTTGATAGCAGCAATAATGTCCTTAATTGACTGTAACATTAAGCCTACCTCTAGTAACAAGCAAAGCCTAGCAGTAAGCAACCAAGTCCATGTGATAAGTTGCTGTTGAGTTGACGACCTCCGTATGCACCGTAATTAGCCTTTTCCCGCCCTGAGTGTGACATAATAAGCACAATAACCACTGTCTGAATGAAGTGAACAGTACAAAATGCAGAAAATACAGCCTGGCATCTTCTAATGAGTATTCAAACACATGCTGGATATTCAAACCAATGGCTCTTTATGAGTTTTACTCCCTGTAAAGTGCTGTGGTTTCTTGCTACAGATACTGATGGTCATTCTGTGGGTTTGGCTTGATATATTCTTGGCTCTTCTACTGTGAGACTGCTGTGAATGATGATTGTGATTGGTTAGGTTGGTTTTAATTGATGAGTTACCCTATGAGGTAAGCGTGGAGCCCCAGCAGACGAGGAAGAGAGCACAGCTGTGGTGCTGCGTGATACTTTCAAAACAGCTCACGAAGCATAGGAACAGCCCTCCTTACGCACTACACC